>CM041800.1:7693861-7933860 GCA_023376895.1 Aspiorhynchus laticeps
TTTCCACTGGCACTGAGGTCAACATGAGGTCAACATGAGATGAACATTCGTTTCACTGTGTTCCTGATCTGATTGTGTGCACCTTATTCCAAAGAAAAAAACAACTCTCATCCATCAGAATGTAAAAGCTTCAAATCTAAAGGCTGCCTTTCTGGGATTTCACCAGTAGTTAATGCAGTAAATGAATGCTGTTTAAACAACACTAGATTAGGGCTGTCAAAATTGCTGAAAAACTAAATACGAATTTTGTACTTAAATATTATCAATATTTGAATTATATTCGAATTTAAAAGGCATAATTTCAGGTTGGGGGGGGAAAAGCTTTAGTCTTCTCTCCTGAGGCCACAAGAGGGCGCATCGAGCAAAATATTACTAATGCACGTTTATTCAATGCAATAAAATAACATGGCTATCTTTGAAAAAAGTGCATAATGTTTATAATTAAGTTGCTTAAACAATTGGAAACAAAACAGCATCATGTATGTTTGTATAGTTTAATACAAAGGACCGAAAACAATCACAAGAGTACAAAGGTTTTTAGTTTAAATTAGACGAATATTCAAAATTTGATTTTTTTTTGACAGCCCTAATCTAGATTGTAAAATATCATTAGCATTGGGGTACGTGGAGGCTTGCATTCAGCTCTGACTCGATTCTGATATGAAACGTCCATTTTTCATCACATTAAAGACCCATCCTACAGTTTTATTAGTTAAAGTGAATCACGTTAAGGAAATTAATTGACATTTCATGTTGACTTTCAGGTGCTTGTCTGTTGCTTTTATAGAAGTTAAATGGATCGTTCACCCCCAAAAAAAATTATTGTGCAGCACAAGTAATATTTGAAGAATATTTCAGCTCAATAGGCAATGTGGTCCAACAGTTTCCGGCTCCAAAAAGTAGTGCAAAAGTAGTCCACACAACACTTCTGAAGCAACAATAACTTTGTATGATGAATGGAGCATAGTTTAAGTTATTCACTCTCAAACTTCCTGAAACAAGTGAATAATATTAAACAACAACTCAAATTTCCACTTCAAACCATATCGCTTTAGAAGACCTGGAGCAAAACCACTTTTATACACTGTAAAAAATTATTTGTTGTGAATAAAACACAGGATAATAATTACAAGATAATACTATTTCAGTCTTTGTGCTAAAAATGTCATGTTTAATTTAATGTGTTACATGCCATTTCTTTGCAATTATTTGTGAAATTTACTATAAAATCCTACACCAGTTTTTCCAGTGTAGTATGTTTATCTTGGAGCTTGACACTGTTTGTTTACAGCTGAACTATTCTTCAAATCTTCTTTTGTTTCACACGAGTCAGTCATACAGGTTTGAGGCTGAATGTTGGGGTGAACCATCTCTTTAAAGGGGTCATGACATGGATTTATTATTATTATTATTATTATTTTATTTTAAAATGTTTCTTGAGGTTTACTTAAAGTGTTAAAGTTTTTTGCACAAAAACAAATAAATATGTGGAAAAATTATTATTTTCAACCCTCATTCTGACCCTCTGTCTAAAACGACCTGTTTTAAGGGGCGGGTCTTTTAAAGGGACAGTGCACCCAAAAATGAAAATTCTGTCATCATTTACTCACCCTCAAGTAGATCCAAACCTGTATGAATGTGTTTGTTCTGAACACAAAGGAAGATATTCTGAAGAATGAGGGAAACAGAGCAGTATTTTTTTCCTACTATGGAAGTCAATGGTGCCCCAAAACAGCCTGGTTTAAACTTTCTTCAAAATATCTTCCTTTGTGTTCAGCAGAACAAACACATTCATACAGGTTTGGATCTACTTGAGGAGAGTACATGACAGAAATTTAAATTTTGGGTGAACTGTCCCTTTAAGGCTTGTCAGTAATCAGCCACTGTTATGATTGGCTAACGTCATTGCATAGGAAACAGTATCAACGCCCCCTCGCTATTGCATTTGAGTGTTTTGAAAACATGATCGAAATAAAACGGTCATTTCCAGACAAAGTATTATTAAATCATTTACTTATGGTTTGTGATGCAGCTGCAGTCAGATCTAGCACCGCTTCATCTTTCAACAAATATTTCTTTGTGGCTCTCCATGACACTGTGCCTCAATTACAAAACAAAATCCTCTGATCAATCCTCTGACACGATCAGATATGCCGTTAAAAATAAACTATCCACTTGTTCCTTGATCCTTCTGATATCTGTACAAAGATGCGAACGAGCTGCTTAAACTAAACACGTCAAAGCGATTGTTCTCTCACTGCTTTTGTCCTGACGACAGACTCGAGCGCTGGACTGAGTCAGAGAGTGAACACACGTCTGTATACTGTCTCCCCAGTGTAGACAAGATAGCGCAGTGATTGTGATATCAATTTGCTTTTGATGCGACGTGACACTCGCATTAAGCGTGATCACGTGTCAGCTGTTAGCAACTGAAAACCAGTGGGCGGGGCCTATGGTGATAAGAAAACTATTCGTCGATGCCTTGCACTGGAGGCGGAGTTTATGCAAACGACTGTGCCCAGGTGATGTCAGCTTGCCCCTCAGATTCAAAACGAGATATTTTCTGAGGGTGTTATTGATGATGAGTACATTTTAAGTTATGAAACTTGCTATTGTATTACACTGTGTCCTAACTACACGCAACGCCGCGGCACGCAATAAAAGGTATATTTTCCATGTTAATGGTTTCGTTGCGAGTGCAGTGCACTTCCAGAGAGAGCCCGCCCACACATGCTTCTTATTGGCTGTGATATTTGATTGATTCTGTCGCGTCACGTCTGTTGTGGACAGCCAAATTGCTTGTAGCTGGAATCTTGACTCGTCGTGTGTAGTTAGGACATGGTGTTAAAGGGATAGTTCACCCAAAAATGAAAATTCTGTCATTAATTACTCACCTCATGTCGTTCCAAACCCGTAAGACCTTCGTTCATCTTCGGAACACAAATTAAGATATTTTTGATGAAATCTGAGAGCTCTCTGACCCTCACATAGACAGCAATGATATTACCACGATCAAGGCACAGGAACGTAGCAAGGAGACCGGTAAAATAGTCCATGTGACATCAGGGGTTCAACCGTAATTTTAAGAATACTTTTTGTGCGCAAAGAAACAATAATAACATAATTTATTCAGCAATTCCTCTCCCCGAGTTACCATTCTCCACCATTTTGGAGAGTACCCCAGAAAGTAATCAATGCAATCAGCTCTGTTTACGTTCAGCATGCACGCACTGTCTACTGAACGTAAACATCACTCATTACGTTGATTACGCTTCGTAAAATTACGGTTGAACCCCTGATGTCACATGGACTATTTTACCGGTCTCCTTGCTACATTTCTGTGCATTGATCGTGGTAATATCATTGCTGTCTATGAAGGGTCAGAGAGCTCTCAGATTTCATCAAAAATATCTTAATTTGTGTTCCAAATATGAACGAAGGTCTTACGGGTTTGGAACGACATGAGGGTGAGTAATTAATGACAGAATTTCATTTTTGGGTGAACTATCCCTTTAAGCATACAAAGACCACTTCTATGTCAATTTGGTTTCATGTCATGACCCCTTTAACTCACATGAACTTAGTCTTTGAATGTTATTGTTGTATTAGAATAACAATTACTGACCACTATGTGTGCCACTACGGCATATTCTCCTTCTCCAACAGGACAACAAAGTGAACGGCGTAACAGACTCCACACGCATCATGGGCTATTCGTTCCTCTACCCGGCGGTCTTGCCTCGCCCGTACGTCACCACGCTCCCGCTGACCCCCAGAGATGAGTTCTTCATCCTGGGCAGCAGAGGTCTGTTCGAAGTCTTGGACACTAGCGAGGCAGTGGAAGCCATACGGAAGGTGCCAGACGCGCTGGCAGCCGCCAAGAAGCTGTGCACGCTGGCGCAGTCGTACGGTTGCACCGACAGCCTCAGCGCCGTGGTGGTGCAGCTCAACGTGGCGGAAGACTGCTGCTGCTGCTGCTGCACCGAGCCCGGCTCCGGAAACACGCATGCGCCTCCGAGCCCCGGGCCTGGGCTGTTCCCGGCCTCCTCTGCCGCCATGCCCCCGTCCTCCTGCAGCGAGATCAGCTCCGAGGTCAGTGCGTCCGAGATGAGCTCCGAAGTGGGATCCACCGCATCCTCGGACGAGCCCCCACTCCTGCTGCAGGAGGCCCAGCTCCACCTTCATCCGCAGAGCCACCCCAACCCACGCCTCCCATGCTGCTCGCTCCACCTCGCTCCCAATTCCGTAAACTCCTTCCAGAGGCAGCTGTCCAGCGCCACCTTCTCCAGCGCACTCTCGGACAACGGCTTGGACAGCGAGGACGAGGAGCCCATCGCAGGAGTCTTCTCCAACGGCAGTCAGGTGGAAGTGGAGGCCGACGTCCACTGTCTGCTCCCTTTGCCTCCGCCTCCTCCACCCTGCACCCCAGAAACCCCGGAGAAGCTTCCGGAGGAGGTTGGGAACCTTGCGGGAGCGGATTCTTGGAGCAAGACCTTGGGGAGGCGGAAGGGAAACGGCTCGGTGGCGCCGCAGGAACAGAGCCACAACTTGATTGAGGTGGCGACTGAAGCTCCTTCAAAGAAACCTGGAGGGTTACTTCACGGCGCCCGCTCAACCCGACCCAGACGACCAGTTCATCATCCCTCCGGAGCTGGAGGAGGAGGTGAAGGAGATCATGAAACAACATCAGCAGGACCAACAGAAGCCGGACAAGAGCGAGCGACCTGCGGACTACTACGACACGCCGCTCTGAAGTCGCTGCATTCTGTCGTCATCTACTCAGCCTGATGACTTTAATCCAGTTCTTGAAAGTACAGTCTATCACCCAATACTAAAGTGTTTCTTGCACTAATTCCGCAAGAATCAGAAACACTTGCAATGACATGAGACTGAGTAAATGAAGACAGAATGCACTCAATACAGAGGAGTATCTTCTGCTCACAGCTTCACTGACCTATGGTGCCACTCCCTTCAAAATCTACCAGGATCTCAACCAATCCTCCCAACGGCAGTCCGGGTGGAAGTGGAAGCTGACATCCACTGTCTGCTCCCTTTGCCTCCTTCACCTCCACCCTGCACCCCAGAGAAGCTTCCAGAGGAGGCCGGGAACCTTGCGGGAGCAGATGCTTGGAGCAAGACCTTGTGGAAGCGGAGGGGAAACTCGCAGGAGCAGAGCCACACCTTGATTGAGGTGGCGACTGAAGCTCCTTCTAAGAAACCTGGAGGTTACTTCACGGCGCCCGCTCAACCCGACCCAGACGACCAGTTCATCATCCCTCCGGAGCTGGAGGAGGAGGTGAAGGAGATCATGAAACAACATCAGCAGGACCAACAGAAGCCGGACAAGAGCGAGCGACCTGCGGACTACTACGACACGCCACTATGAAGAAGTCGCTGCATTCTGTCGTCATCTACTCAGCCTGATCTTGTTGGCTTTAATCCAGTTCTTGAACGTAGGGCTGGATGATATAAAAAGTAAAATCTTGATTTTTTTTATTTTGTTCTCAGAACGTTTGACCAATTCAAGATAATGTCGATTTTAACTAGTCAACTTAAAAACGTAACTACAACATGATTCAAGTAACATTCACTTTCTTACAAACTTGTAAAACCATCCATTTAAAGAAAGTTATTTTAAGCGTACCACACGTCTTAGAGGTCAACTCAAAAGATCAAGGCAATTCAAATCAGGGCTGTCAAAATGGCTGAAAAGCTATTTTTTTTATTTTGTACTTAAATATTATCAATATTCGAAGTATATTCAAATTTAAAAGGAATAATTTTAGTAAGGGGGGAAAAAAGCTTTAGGCTTCTCTCCTGAGGCCACAAGAGGGCGCATTGAGCAAAATATTACTTATGCACGTTTCTTCAAAGCAATAAAATAACATGACTGAAAAAAGGGCATAATGTTTAAAAAAATGTTTATACGCCAAATATAATTAATTTGCGTAAACAATTATAAACAAAACAGCATCATGTATGTATGTTTAACACAAAGGGCTGAAAGCCACTCACACAGAGTACTTTCTTCATTTAAAAACATGAGATGTAGTGAGAAGGCCAAAAAAAATGTCTCGAGACATGTTTTTTAAAAGTTGAACTTACATTAATTTTACATGGCTTTCTAAACATGCAGCTCTCTCGTGCGAGACGCGAGTGCAACGGTGATTGATGTCCCTATAGAAAAATATGCGTTCTGTGAACGGCTTGGTTTCAGTTTTGACGTAAATAATAATCTTCTCTGTATTGCTGTTCTCTTTTTCCGCTATATTTTGAATGAACAACGTTGCAGCACCACATTTAGTGGGTTCAGCTGGATAGGCTAACAAAAGCATTAAAATGCAACATCGACATCGCATCTCGTGCACCACTGATAAAGCTGCCTGATGCACACCTAAAATTCGAATGCAACATTTTTGCATTTGAATGTTGATTTTTATTTTAAATTTTCGCATTTTTATTTGACAGCCCTAATTCAAATAGAAATGATTCAAAGTATATCAGTGTTAGTAGGCGATTATTAACAGTAATAGCAGCAGCTTTCAGTCTGTCAGCATCATGCAAACATCAAATATCAGGCATGCAGTAGTAGTTCTGCACAGGTTTCTGCTTTTAGTGTTTTTCTATGTAAACATGCGCGCGACGGATGCGTTTGACCATTGCGCTCGCGTCTTCTGCAGCGTTACGCATGTGAAATGGTGCTCTAAAAATGTGGCGCTCGAGTTAAAAAAAAAGTTCAACTCGAGTCTCATAACCTTGTGTTTTTCCTGTTGCACTGCAGCGTCTCGTGTTTTTTAGCACAGTGAATAGCTGCGATATGTTGTGCGTTACACTCCTTCAAAGAGCGTGACACAAGCTGCTTCGTCATACGCTCACATCAGCTGTTAGCATTGACACATCGTCAGTGTGTCTAATTGTAACGTTTGCTAATGTTTTTATTAAAAACTGTGATTGCTCATAAAATCGTGGCAAACATTACATTTGAAATAATTGATAAATTCCGAAAAATCGCCCATTCTTTCGCCAAAAACTAAAGCATTTCTTGCACAAATGCCGCTGTTTTGGAGTGAATGAGAAACGCATGCAACAACATGAGGCTGAGTAAATGAAGACTGAATGTGGAGTATCTTTTGCAGTCAACTAATACGAAGCTGTCGACGCCATTCCCACAAAATCCACCTGGATCTCAAGCAATCCCTTTAAGAGAAGGCAAGCGTTTCACTAGAGTTTGAAGAGCAGTTCACTACTGATCACTGACTGTTTAACTTTTATTTACCTTAAACCGACACCTATATAATTCAACACTAGTATTGCGATGTTAACTGTCACGAGACTCTGGACATTTTGATTTCGTATTTTAGTTACCATATCTTTTTATTTTAGAGAAGCTACAACAGACTTTAAGTTGATTTAAAATCAGAAGATTGCGTTGACGTCGATTATGTTGTACGGTACACACTAGTAATACCACGCTTAACTGTTGTAGATAGGGCACTTAAAGTAATACTGTATCTCTTCAGTAAATCGAGGCTTCGCGCCTGTATTAAAAACTAGAAATTTAGTGGAAATTTGAAAGACTAACTCCTAGGAGTTGCTTACTCTTTTATGGTGACTTCGTCACTTTTTACTAATCTTCTCTGCGAGAAATGGTGATTTTTGTTTCTTTTTCTCTTTCCAATGATTGTAAATAAGAAAAATATTGTATACCAATGCTTTTTAAGGGAACTGTGTGTCTAGAACGAGATGACCCTTTATGCATAAATGCCAATAGATGTATATGTACCAGAAGCATATACACACACCACCTGTAAATGAACTGTGCTTTCCCACTGCTTTCCTCACTCGCTGATCAATGAGCCATACACACACACACACACACACACACTCATCCGCTCCTCACACCAGCATGACTGTGTCAAGTCCTGTAATGCAAAACAGTATATCTGTAAGGAATTATCCTCAAACCAACCACACAAACAGTTCCTGGTTTTGTTATAATAAATCTTAAATTTATGACTCTAAAGTAGCTTTTCTTGTGATGCTTTCTGATGTGAGTGTTTAACAGCTGTGTATTTCAATGCCAAAGTGTGCATTTTTGTCTCATATCCCAGTTTAACAGAGGTGAGTGCTCTATAATGATGAGGACAAGTCATCTTTATTCAGTGAGATCAATTTCATGTGATGCATATTTTAAAGATATCACAATACCATTATTATTTTATATATATAAAAACATTTTAAATGAAACATTGAGTAACAAAATGTTTGTTTTAAGTTAAATATCTTTGATATTTAGCTTTTGTCTGATAAAATTCAGTTGTAAGAAGCCAAAAATTATTATAATGATCTACATTAAGTACATTTAGCTTGTTTCTAATAAATATGTACATATATACAGTATATAGTATAATTGCACTAAAAATGGCAAAGCACAGATCGTCATGTTGTTTGTGATCTACACAACACAATTGAGTTTCTCTTCTAAAAACATCACTATTAGATTGAACATGATGTAGGGCAAATGTGAAGCAATCAAGCACTTGAAAATGATTTTTAATGTTGACAAACTTTAGTTCCCAGCATGCTTTGCATGAAACTTAATGAGCAGAGTAAAACTGAAGTTAAGTATAAATTGTGTTTTTAAGCATGATGAGAAAAGGAGACGTTATAGTGATTAATAGTCAGTTATGTTTGGATATAGACGTGTTTACTGCTTCACTTGAGCAGATTGCCATGTGCTAATGCATGCTATCAGTTCTTAATTTGGTCATTTAAACATTACATTTGATGAAGTTGCGTGAACAAATGAGTGAGTATGATTTAGATGTTATGAGTTTGAAACTTTGAGGTTTCGTAAACATGTCTGTGTTTGTGAGCATCTGGAGCATCCTGACATCAAAACTGACTCATCTGTTTGACCGATGGCAGACAGACGGAGACTTCTGGAAACAGGTGATTATTTAATTTTGTGCATGCTTTTCAGGAAGCGACACACGTCAGCTTCAGATCTCTGTCCAGAAAATGTGAAATTGATAAAAAATTTTTTTTTTTTTTTTAAGATTTCATGCAAATCAGCACCCTCATTTTCACAAAAACAAACAAACAATTGAATTTATTAATTCAAAAATTCTGCTAGTGAAATCATGAGTCATATAAAACTTCTCTCAGTGGAACTGATGTGAAACAATGACGCTCTAGAGAACTTTACCAAGATGAGATCAAAACAGAGACACTGCTCTGAATGAAGCTGACAGCAGGCTATTCTGCATGATATAAACAAATAATGCTCAATCTATTGACGTATAAACAATGCATTAGACTGTCAGCTAATCAAGCAGGTTTATTTAATTAAGAAACGTATTTCTAGCAAAGTCCCTTTTTGTCTTTGTTTCTAGTAACTTACCGATTCTAGAGTCTGATTTTCAAACAGTGTTACCTTACATTTTAATTTTTTTGTATGTAGTGAATTTACTCTGAAATGTACACAAACAAGCTTATGATTCCTGGAAGACTGCATTTAAACATCTGGAATAATGAGAATATACAGACTGGCAATAAACCACTGTATTTGAAAGATTGGATGGCACAAATTATCTTTTTATTTCAGAGTTTTTCTCATTTGCTGATTTTAAGAGTTTCTTTTAAGACTTTAAGAAGGTTGTTAAAAGTGTTCTTCCACTCTTCACTGTTTTATTATTTCTCTGTTTTGACACCTTGGCACAAATGACAGAAAATGTATTTAATATTCATTGATATTTAAACTTTTAAATAATAATAAAAAAAAGTCATTTCTAATTTAATTTTAGCAATTCATAAATTGATAATCACATCTAAATAAAATTAAATACAAGTTCAGTGGAAATAAACTCTTTAAATCTGCCTATTCAGTTTGTGTTGGAATGTGAAGGGTTAAATTGTGACGAACGTTACAAAATGTTAACTTTTTTAGAATGTTTCTGCCTAAAGTTTTTTGCGATCGATTTTCCCGCTAAAAATACTTAAGCAATTAGTAAATCAATGAGAGAGTGATTTTAAAGTACAGTTTCATGCAGTGTGTCATGTAGCAGTATGTGAACATAAACGTTCTGCAAAGTTGTGAAGCCGACAGTGCACGATAAATAAAGTTATTGTCTATCAAAAAGTAAAAGAGTTGGCTCGCAGTCGCCTGAACGAGTCGTCAGGAATTCGAATCTTATACTGTTACGACTGTACGTCACAAAGTAACACATTTGCATAATGTCCGCCCATGGGCTGTCATTCACGCTGTAGACCAATCACAAAGGACTGCGCCATCTGACCAATCACAGCAGCGAGGGATCACGGAGAGGAGGGGCTTAGAGACTGACCAATCACAGCAGCGAGGGCTCACGGAGAGGAGGGGCTTAGAGACTGACCAATCACAGCAGCGAGGGCTCACGGAGAGGAGGGGCTTAGAGACTGACCAATCACAGCAGCGAGGGCTCATGGAGAGGAGGGGCTTAGAGACTGATTCTTCGAACTGCTTCACACTAGTCGTTTACGAATCATTTAGAAATGAGGTCAAATTAAAGCTATTTTTTGAAAAAACTAAACTCTTTTTTGACCTTGGATGCATGTAAACCTGTTTTAGGAGACTCATAAAACAATATTAGCAACCTTAAAAATGGCATAATAGGGGCACTTTAACTAACAGAGAAGTTGACCATTTACATTTATGCATTTAGCAGACACTTTTATCCAAAGCGACTTGCATTGCATTCAAGTTACAGTTTTACATTTTATCAGCTCTTTATCAGACCAATCATGATTTTCCGTTAAATGGGAGGTGTTTATTATCACTAACTTTATGAGTTCCGCCTGCTGTGAGGAAAAAATTACATAAACACAGATAAACTTGCTAGCTAGACTGTTAGTCTCGTCACGATGGAAGCAGCAAATAAGGTAAGTGAGAACATTTAAAAGTGGTTCATTACTCGACGCTTTTAACACAGCGTGCATTAGTAACATCTGGTGGTCAGACTTGGTTTCTCCACCATATCTAACGAAACATCGCGGAGCAGAGAATGGTCTGAAAAGGTTTTTAAACTCATGTCATGCGTAGTCCGGTCAACAGATTCACAGATTGATCGATAATATAAAATATACAGGTGTGATTATAATTAATAATTGACGTGAGTAGTTGCAAAAATATTTTGGGTGAGCTGTTCAGGTACTCCAACTATAGAACATCAAGTCAAGTTGAGCTTTATTGTCATTCCGCTACATGTGGGGACATACAGTGGAACGAGATGTCGTGCCTCACAGGACCACGGTGCTACATAAATACAGACATACAACACTATAAACCTATACACAACTAACCTACTGACAGATTTTGACTATACTACAGTATATATAAACTGAACACGACAGCAGAAATGAACAACAGCTACACAAACACTTTCTGTTCAGTAAATCTGACTGAATCCAGATGATTTTATCCATTTATTTTCTGTCTAGAGCTGCAGTTTAATTACACAGAACAGAAACACTGTCAGTGTGAAGCTCGTGTCAGTTTCTCTCTCATAATACTTACACTTGTAGTTTGAAAAATGCCTTAATCACACATGATAATTCATGAGAGATGGTAGTAAATTATCAATCTTCCCTTCTGGAGTTTGAACCTACAGCCATTAATTATCAGTTCAGATAAATAACCTTTGAACCGCCTAACCCTACTTTTCCTGGATTCATCTGTTCACATGATGATTTAGTGCCAGTAGTTTTCTGGGAGATTCACTATCATCTGTTTGTCCTGCAGAAGCAGCTGAAGGAGACGCAGAAGACGCTCCAGCAGAGAATCCAGCAGAGAGAGAAAGATCTCCAGCAGCTGAGAGAGGCTGTGGAGTCTCATAAGGTGAGTCTGGAGAAGAAGAGAAGTTTGTCTCAGTCTCAGTTCAGACTCACTGAAGCCTGAATCACTGTGTGTCCTAACAGCGCTCTGCACAGACAGCAGTGGAGGACAGTGAGAGGATCTTTACTGAGCTCATCCGCTCCATTGAGAGAAGCCGCTCTGAGCTGATACGGCTGATCAGAGATCAGGAAAAGCAAGCAGTGAGTCGAGCTGAAGGACGACTGGAGCGACTGGAGCAGGAGATCAATGATCTGAGGAGGAGAGACGCTGAGCTGGAGCAGCTTTCACACACACAGGATCACATCCAGTTCCTGCAGGTAACACAGATCTAGAAGAACAGCATCATAGTGGACTTGAGCAGATCCTGCTGTGACACGAGACTCACTGAGAAATATTTCATGAGTGTCTTATTATATAATCATCAGTCAGACTCTCATCTCATCATCTTCTGAAAGAAACAAACGAATGGCTGTCAGCTCTGGAAAATATTGCTTTAATATGTCTCCTATCAGAACATTTCATTCACTTGTATAATCGGCATCCCCGTGTGGAGCTTACGAGTTTTGATTTCTGTTTTCTGTAGAGTTCCCAGTCTCTCTCAGCACCTCCTGAATCTACAGATGTAAATGATGATCTCTTCAGTTCTCTCGTCTCTTTTGATGATCTGAGAGAATCTGTTCATCAGCTGAGAGACAAACTGGAGGATTTCTGCAAAGAGGAGCTCAAGAAGATCTCAGACAGAGGTAAAGTCCTGGAGATTAATCTGCTCTCAGAAACCAGTCCATCATCATCTCATATCATGGAGAACATCATATTAGAAATGTGTTAGGAATGGATGCAGGATCATGAGAATCACACTGTTCATGTCTGTTGATTTCCACAGTCACATCCACCAACATTGTTCCCAGGACCAGGAACGACTTCCTACAATGTAAGTCAGTAAGAAAACAAGCAGAAAAACTCACTGAGTGTGTTCATGTTCTTCTGTAGAAGGAGAAAGAAGAGTTTTATAATTGATGTAAATGATGATTTGCACAGATATTTGGTCATCTGTACTGAGACACTGATGATACACTGAACATGAAGAGTTCAGCTACATGAAAAGATCAAACAGATTCATAATTCCTGATTCTGATGTGTTTTATCTCCATCAGATTCCCATCAGTTCACTCTGGATCTGAACACAGTGAATAAATACCTCCATCTGTCTGAGAGCAACAGAGTGATTACTGACACTGACACAGTCCAGTCGTATCCTGATCATCCAGACAGATTTGATTTGCGTCCTCAAGTGTTGTGTAGAGAGAGTGTGTGTGGACGCTGTTACTGGGAGCTGGAGTGGAGTGCTGGTGAATATGGTTTTGTGTTTATATCAGTGTCATATAAGAGCATCAGCAGGAAGGGAGAGGGTGATGAGTGTAGGTTTGGATCTAATGATCATTCCTGGAGTTTGATCTGCTCTTCCTCCAGTTACTCATTCAGACACAATAACATACAGACTGATCTCTCTGTGAAGCCCATCAGCAGCAGAATAGGAGTGTTTGTGGATCACAGTGCAGGAACTCTGTCCTTCTACAGCGTCTCTGACACAATGAGCCTCATCCACACAGTCCAGACCACATTCACTCAGCCGCTCTATCCTGGGTTTAGAGTTTATCTTACTGGATCATCAGTGAAGCTGTGTTGATGAATCAGAATAGACTGATGAGAGATTCTACCCATAATGCTTTGAGCTGCATGATAAATGAGTAACGGTGAGATGTTATAGAGTCTCTTCTTTTCTCTTCATGATGTTAATACTGCAGCTGAACTTCTGTCAGTGAAACTACATGAATCAGAATAAATGTTAATAATTCCTCATATAGACAGTAAGATCAGTCCTGTTGAGTGACGATGTGTATCTGTGCTTTTCTCAGCCTCTGTTTGTGTTGCCTGGCCAGTAGTCCCCACAAGAGAAAAAATATTAAAAATACTAAATGATGTTTATCTGAAAATGCAAAAATTGTTGTCTGTGAGGGTTAGATTTCGGTCAGTGCAATAGTTCCCAATGGGCTCGGTGCACAAGATGGCGCCGGTGAGCTTTGGCATACTGGGCGAGTGGAGCGGAAATACGTCACTTCCACTCGCGACGCGTCCGCCATTTTGGTCCGGGCAAAACTGCCTTAAAAATAAATGGAGGTGAACGGAGGAGCTGCGTTTTTTCTGGATAAAAACACGATAACGTTTACATTTATCAGCCGATTTCAGTGGTTTGTGATCTACATGGAATTAAAAAAATAACTCTTTCTCCAGGCCACACATCACTTCACTTCACTTATTTAGGTAGGCTTGGAAAATTATTAATTTTCGTTAGAAATTGTGAAAGCTTACACTTGTCACGCTTGTTGATTTGGCTATTTTTTTTCCTGGTAACAATTCTAATCTTAATATAGTATAACTGTGACATGTAATATAATCTAATGTACATTAAATGAAATTAAGTTTTTTCTTTCTGGAAATTGCTTTCTCTGTCTTCAACCCCAACATTTGAGCTTTTCTTGTGCTTCAGGTCAGAACACAGCTCATTACCTTGAAATACTCGAAACAAATCAAAATAATACATCTTTAAGTACTTATAATTTACCATCATTGATGAAATGGATTAAAATCAATAAATACAAATCCAAAATTGACATGGTTGTCTGTTTTCTATATTTTCACAGCAGGAGACAGCTATAAACTCCACACCAAACAATGAGAAATGTAACTGATAATCCTTCATGGATACAGTGTGATAAAACATTATGCACTGACACAGTGCAGTGTAATAGAGTAAAAATATAGTAAAAGTGATGTTTAAAAAGTATATGTAGTACAAATTGTACTAAAATGATAATAAAATAGTGAGTACAACAGTACAATAACATGCAAGTGATATAATAATAGATTTATAATAGGTTTAGAACAGGTTTCAGTTGCATTGCCTGAGAATAGAGTGTTTTAGTTGTGATGTCAAAACCTGATTAATAATGACTAATTATTAATCAGGTTCACTCAAGGTTTTCCAATGGGTTTTTATAATTGGGTTTTACAAATAATTAATAAAATAAGGTCTGTGATAAACTTAACTTGACAATACTTTTACTCTAAAATGCAAATTACACACACCCAGTGTCACAAACTCGGTCTCTGTGGCCCTCCCCGAACACCACCAAAGGGCACCGTCACCAGAGTATTGACTCATGAACTCCATCTCCCATAATGCCTTGTACCTGAGACTGATTGCTGCACAGGTGTTGCTCATCTCTGTGGCCTATATAAGCTGAGACCCAACAGACACTCCTTGCGAAGTCTTGTTTTGTCCCGGCTAACATTTCTGAGCGTTTATTCCAGTTAATATTGATCTTCTGTGTACGACCTTGGACTGTTTATCTGACCCTGTGATTCTCTGCCGCCTGCCCTTGTGATCTGATCTCTGGACTATCTGTTACGTCTCATGTCTGCCGCCTGCCCCGACCTACGCCTGGTATAACGTTTATGAGTTTGGAACTGTCTCTACTAACCCTGTCGCTGCTATCTGACCTTTGCCTGTTTAACACTGTCTTTAATAAAAAGCTGCAAATGGATCCCCATGCCTCAGACCCTTCGTTACAGAAGACTTCGCCAACTCAGGATCCAGCAGCTGTCTCTCAGCTCACAACCGAGGTCTCAGCCCAAGCCTCAATGCTCGCAGCACATCACCAACAACTGCAGCGTCTCACTTCACTCACAGAGGAGCTGAGCAAAACACTCCAGGCGTTGTGTGTCATTTCTTCGCCACACACTCCGACACCACCGCTGGTCACTCAAAGCCAAAGCACCAGCCAGCCCATGACCAGCCCACGTTTATCATTTCCTGAGAAATACGACGGCTCTCCTAACAAGTGCAAGGGCTTTCTTCTCCAGTGCACCATATTCATGGACCAACAACCCCTTCTCTACCCCAGTGATAATAGTCGTGTCTCTTTCGTGTGTTCGCTGCTGACGGGAAGAGCACTCGACTGGGCTACAGCGGTGTGGGAAGGAGGTAATATGGCTTTCCCTTCCTTCAGAAACTTCATGCAACAGTTTCGAGAAGTCTTTGAACATTCCGTTGATGGAAAGGAGGTTGGAGAACAGTTATTAGCACTACGACAGGGAAGCAGCACGGCGGCTGATTATTCACTCACCTTCCGCACTCTCGCTGCACAAACGGGCTGGGATAAAGGTCCGCTAAAGCTGTTGTTCCGCAAAGGCCTCTCGACCGAACTCCAGTCTGAATTGGCTTGCCGCGATGAGGGGAAAACACTGGAACAGTATATCGAGCTCGCCATTCGGATTGACAACCTGATGCGCTCTAGACGTCCCCCACATCGCTTTGCTACACTGCCCTCTGCTGTCACAGGGAGAACCACACCAGAGGCTGAACCCATGCAAGTGGGCGTGACTCACCTCACGTCAGAAGAAAGAGAGCGCAGACGCCGTGAGAATCTATGCCTGTATTGCGGTCAGTCTGGCCATATGAGAATCTCCTGCCCTACAAGACCAACCTCTAGGGGTTCATCCTTGGTGAGTTCCAATCCATCTACCTTATCCACACTCGAAGTTCCAGTAACCTTAATGTTCAACAACTCACAGTTTGATTCTCTGGCATTGATCGATTCTGGGGCTGCAGGCAATTTCATAGATGTGAACTTTGCTAAAAGACATTCTCTTCCTCTTGTTTCATGTGAATCCGGTGTGACAGTGGAAGCGTTAGATGGCCGCCCCTTGGGCACGGGGCATGTCAAGTTCATCACCAAGGACATCACACTGAGAACCGGCTCTATTCACACGGAATGCATTCGCCTGTTTGCCATAGAATCACCCCAGAAACCCATAATCCTCGGCTTGCCCTGGCTGGAGAAACATAACCCCCGCATATCATGGTCCACAAGACAGATCATTCAGTGGTCTGAGACATGTCACAAGCACTGCCTCCTGCTCCAGCCTCACTCACCTCTACCACTCGAATCCCTTCCCAAGGAAGAACCAGTTATTCAGGGATTACCAGCGGAATACCATGACTTAGGGGAAGCCTTCAGTAAATCCAAAGCCTCACAACTTCCTCCTCATCGCCCTAATGACTGTGCTATCGACCTCCTTCCTGGGGCGGTACCCACCAGAGGCAGAGTTTTCCCGTTAACACAACAGGAGTCAGAGGTCATGAAGGCTTACATCGAAGAGGAGCTATCAAAGGGTTTCATCAGACCATCCACATCACCAGCATCAGCAGGCTTCTTCTTCGTTAAGAAAAAGGATGGAGGATTACGCCCCTGCATTGATTACCGTCACCTCAATGACATCACAGTTAAATTCCGCTATCCACTGCCACTAGTTCCAGCCGCCCTTGAAATGCTTCGCTCTGCAAAGTATTTTACCAAGCTTGATCTCCGCAATGCATATAATCTCATCCGCATCAGAGAGGGTGATGAGTGGAAAACAGCCTTTTCTACCACCAATGGGCACTACGAATATTTGGTTATGCCGTTCGGGCTTGCCAACAGTCCATCAGTATTTCAGGCTTTCATCAATGATGTGTTTCGGGACATGTTGGGTCAGTGGACGATTGTCTACATGGACGATATATTAATCTACTCTGACACATTTGATTCCCATGTACAACATGTAAGGGCAGTCCTCAAACGTCTCATCGATCATCAGTTGTATGCCAAAATGGAGAAGTGTGAGTTTCATCAGACACTAACATCATTTCTAGGATACATTATCAGTGCTGACGGTGTGGCTATGGATGAGAAAAAGATCAACTCAGTCTTGAACTGGCCTACTCCCAAAACCACTAAAGATCTGCAGCGTTTTCTGGGGTTTGCAAATTTCTACAGACGATTCATTCGCAACTTTAGTACTGTAGCCGCACCATTGACATCCTTGCTTAAGGGAGGCAAGCGGTGTCTCGTCTGGTCCACCGCAGCGTCAGAGGCTTTTCAGCAGCTCAAGGAGCGTTTCACTTCCGCACCGATTCTTCATCACCCCGACCCAGAACTCGAATTCTCAGTTGAGGTGGATGCCTTTAACACTGGCATTGGAGCCATTCTGTCTCAACGTCAAGGTAACCCCGCTAAGCTCTATCCGTGTGCTTATTACTCAAGAAAACTCAATACCGCCGAGAGGAACTATGATGTTGGTGACCGAGAACTGTTAGCCATGAAGGCAGCTTTCGAGGAGTGGAGACATTGGCTAGAGGGTGCCAAGCTGCCTTTCATCGTACTCACAGACCACAAAAATCTGGAATACATCAGGTCAGCCAAACGTCTCAATCCCCGTCAAGCAAGATGGTCTCTGTTCTTTTCCCGATTTGACTTTCATGTCACTTACCGCCCCGGATCAAAGAATGGAAAAGCGGACGCTCTCTCAAGGCAGTTCGACTTCGCAACATCCTCAAAGGTACCCGGTGAGCCGGTCATTCCCACATCTCTTATCCTCGCTCCTGTGCAATGGGACATCATGACCGAAATTACAGAGGCACAAGCCAATAATCCCACACCACCTGACTGTCCGCCAAACTTAACCTATGTTCCTGCAGATCTTCGACAACGCATTCTAAGGATGATTCACGATTCTCCCAGTTCTGGTCATCCTGGTATCGCAGCCACGGTTCATCTCGTTACCAACCGATTCTGGTGGCCATCATTACAAAAGGATGTTACTGAGTTTATCCAACACTGTGCCACCTGCAGTATTACCAAATCATCTCGTCAATGCCCAGCTGGATTACTCCAACCTCTGCCTATACCTCAACGCCCCTGGTCTCACATCGCCATAGACTTTGTAACTGATCTTCCCCGTTCCAGAAATCATACCACCATACTCACAGTCATTGACCGCTTCTCAAAAGCATGCCGCCTCATTCCCCTCACTAAGCTCCCCACAGCCTTTGAAACAGCAGAGGCTTTACTGGAACAAGTCTTTAGGTTCTATGGACTGCCTGATGACATAGTCTCAGACCGTGGACCTCAGTTCACCTCCAGAGTCTGGTCAGCTTTCTGTCAGCATCTTAACATAAACGTCAGCCTAACCTCCGGCTATCACCCTGAATCCAATGGTCAAGTGGAACGGCTCAATCAGGAGTTGATTCGGTTTCTAAGATCATACTGCCACAACAACCAGAACGACTGGAGTCGTTATCTGCTTTGGGCGGAGTATGCGCAGAACTCACTACGCAAACCATCCACTGGGCTAACACCGTTCCAGTGCGTCCTTGGCTTTCAACCTCCGCTATTTCCCTGGTCAGGGGAACCCTCAGATCTGCCCGCTGTTAATGATTGGCTACAACGCAGTGAGGAGACCTGGAATACCGCTCATGTTCATCTCCAGCGTGCTGTACGCCGGGTCAGAGAACAGGCCGATCGTCATCGGAGACCAGGTCCTCCCTACGCCCCGGGCCAGTGGGTGTGGTTGTCCACCAGAGATATCCGCCTTCGTCTCCCGTGCAAAAAGCTCAGTCCCAGGTACGTGGGTCCATTCAAAATAATTCGTCAAGTTACACCTGTTTCATATCGTTTAGCACTCCCTGCCAGTTACCGTATCTCACCCACTTTCCATATTTCTTTGCTCAAGCCCGCTGGTGGTCCGAGAGGGGAGGGGGACCAGGAGGAGACCGCTGAGGAGAGCACCCCTCCCATCGTGGTGGATGGCGAGGAGGCGTACCGGGTCAGAGAGATCTTGGATTCTCGACGCCGAGGCCGGGTGTTACAGTATCTCATAGACTGGGAGGGGTATGGACCTGAGGAGAGGTCCTGGATCAATGCCCCGGACATCCTGGACTCCACGCTCACGGATGATTTCCATCGTGATCACCCCAACAGACCCGCTCCTCGACCCCGTGGAAGGCCTCGGCGTAGAACCGCCCCTCGCTTCAGGAGCCGCTCGCAGGGAGGGGGCTCTGTCACAAACTCGGTCTCTGTGGCCCTCCCCGAACACCACCAAAGGGCACCGTCACCAGAGTATTGACTCATGAACTCCATCTCCCATAATGCCTTGTACCTGAGACTGATTGCTGCACAGGTGTTGCTCATCTCTGTGGCCTATATAAGCTGAGACCCAACAGACACTCCTTGCGAAGTCTTGTTTTGTCCCGGCTAACATTTCTGAGCGTTTATTCCAGTTAATATTGATCTTCTGTGTACGACCTTGGACTGTTTATCTGACCCTGTGATCTGATCTCTGGACTATCTGTTACGTCTCATGTCTGCCGCCTGCCCCGACCTACGCCTGGTATAACGTTTATGAGTTTGGAACTGTCTCTACTAACCCTGTCGCTGCTATCTGACCTTTGCCTGTTTAACACTGTCTTTAATAAAAAGCTGCAAATGGATCCCCATGCCTCAGACCCTTCGTTACACCCAGGGGCGGATCTACCGGGGTGGCAACTGCCACCCTAAGAAAAAGCTGTGCCACCCCAGAATCATCAGAGTAAAATATAAATGTAAGCAGTGTTTCATGTGCTACTTTTCAGCCGCGGCGATGACAGCGTAAAGGAAAACAATGGCAAAAAAATAAAAAACATATTTCACTAAACAGTGCAGGATGGTTGCCAAGTGTAGTCAGCTTCATTAACAAATTACTCTTATGAACTGGTTCTTTTTGAGTCAAAAACACAAAGCGCAGCCCATTCACTAACAAATTGTTTTTACATTTGTTCGTGAATCAGATACTGCTTCTCGGTTTATTCAGAAGTCCTCAGAGAAATCTAATCCCGTCCGGATATATCTGAGATTAATCCCGTAATTGTTTGGTGATCTGATTCTCCGACCGCTCGCTCCACTTTCATCATGGATAAAGGCCTTTCTGCCATAGCAGACGAAACAATAACATGAAATCAATAAGAAGATGCCGATCACGAAAACTAATAGCAGAGTTAGGTAAGAATATTGTATTGCAGTTTTCTCGATTGTTAACATAATATAACTGATTTTAGTTGGCCCATTTTCCCAAACCATTAATTCAGTTCTCAAAACACAGACACATTTCTCAAAGTTTAACAATGAGTAAGTTAAACATTAGCAAAACTGATGACACCGATCAGAATCTCTGCATCCTAACAACGGAGAGAGGAGAGAGCTGAACGAATAATATACATGGGTTTTATACACATTTAGTATAATTACAGTACAGTACCAGTACATTAGATGATGGAAATGTCACTATTCTATATGTTGCACTTGTTGTACACCTTCAAACGTGTGACTGTCAAATTTTATTTGTAACCGTTTTTTATGTGTAGCCTACTGCATGTTTACAGAACTGAGAAATGACCACTGATCTACAATAGAGAACATTATATATAGATCAGTGGAAATGACTGCCTAGATATAGCTAGTCTTGTGTCAGGAGACCAGGAAACTGCTATAGTACTGCATACTGTAATGCAATTTGACCAAATGTGCTGAGGATGCTGAATTTACTTTTGTTTGTTTTTTACTGTACTGTATTGTGGTGCATACCAAGTTAATATACAATTATTTGGTATTTGAACTTTTCTAGTGTTTTTCATCTACTGCAAGATTACTTTACAGTAGTAAAATTAAAATGATCTGTTCCCAAAATTTCATTGCTGAATTATTATTATTATCTGTAATTTAAGTTGTATACTGTAATAGACATTGAGCTGCAAAAATAATTCCTGAATCCTATAAGAGTTTTTTGTGAAGTGTTATTGATCTCATGAGTGTTCACTGGGCAGGAGAGTCATCTGTGTCTGTGTGTAAGCATTTAAGAATACCTGTAATAACTAAAGTTTAAAAGACAAATGTATGCTGGCTTGTCTTAAAGTCTTGTTTCAGAAACATTAATTGTTTGGTCAGTTAGATGTTCTAGATGTTTGCTATTGTTGCTAGTTGGTTGCTAGGATATTCTGGGTGGTTGCTAGGCTCTTGCTATGCAGTTGCTGGGGTGTTGCTAGACTATTGATAGTGTGTTCTGGGTGATTACACACATTCCCACCTCTGGTAATAACAGAAGATCAAACATTATTTACCTTAAACCGACACCTATATAATTCAACACTAGTATTGCGATGTTAACTGTCACGAGATTCTGGACATTTTGATTTCGTATTTTAGTTACCATATCTTTTTATGCGAAACAGACTTTAAGTTGATTTAAAATCAGAAGATTGCGTTGACGTCGATTATGTTGTACGGTACACACTAGTAATACCACGCTTAACTGTTGTAGATAGGGCACTTAAAGTAATACTGTATCTCTTCAGTAAATCAAGGCTTCGCGCCTGTATAAAAACTAGAAATTTAGTGGAAATTTGAAAGACTAACTCCTAGGAGTTGCTTACTCTTTTATGGTGACTTCGTCACTTTTTACTAATCTTCTCTGCGAGAAATGGTGATTTTTGTTTCTTTTTCTCTTTCCAATGATTGTAAATAAGAAAAATATTGTATACCAATGCTTTTTAAGGGAACTGTGTGTCTAGAACGAGATGACCCTTTATGCATAAATGCCAATAGATGTATATGTACCAGAAGCATATACACACACCACCTGTAAATGAACTGTGCTGTCCTCACTCGCTGATCAATGAGCCATACACACACACACACACACACACACACTCATCCGCTCCTCACACCAGCATGACTGTGTCAAGTCCTGTAATGCAAAACAGTATATCTGTAAGGAATTATCCTCAAACCAACCACACAAACAGTTCCTGGTTTTGTTATAATAAATCTTAAATTTATGACTCTAAAGTAGCTTTTCTTGTGATGCTTTCTGATGTGAGTGTTTAACAACTGTGTATTTTTGTCTCATATCCCAGTTTAACAGAGGTGAGTGCTCTATAATGATGAGGACAAGTCATCTTTATTCAGTGAGATCAATTTCATGTGATGCATATTTTAAAGATATCACAATTTTTATATATAAAAACATTTTAAATGAAACATTGAGTAACAAAATGTTTTAGTTTTAAGTTAAATATCTTTGATATTTAGCTTTTGTCTGATAAAATTCAGTTGTAAGAAGCCAAAAATTATTATAATGACCTACATTAAGTAACATTTTTTGCTTGTTTCTCATAAATATGTATATATACAGTATATAGTATAATTGCACTAAAAATGGTAAAGCACAGATCGTTTGATTTACTCAGTCATGTTGTTTGTGATCTACACAACACAATTGAGTTTCTCTTTTAAAAACCTGACTATTAGATTGAAAATGATGTAGGGCAAATGTGAACCAATCAAGCACTTGAAAATGATTTTTAATGTTGACAAACTTTAGTTCCCAGCATGCTTTGCATGAAACTTAACGAGCAGAGTAAAACTGAAGTTAAGTATAAATTGTGTTTTTAAGCATGATGAGAAAAGGAGACGTTATAGTGATTAATAGTCAGTTATGTTTGGATATAGAAGTGTTTACTGCTTCACTTGAGCAGATTGCCATGTGCTAATGCATGCTATCAGTTCTTAATTTGGTCATTTAAACATTACATTTGATGAAGTTGCGTGAACAAATGAGTGAGTATGATTTAGATGTTATGAGTTTGAAACTTTGAGGTTTCGTAAACATGTCTGTGTTTGTGAGCATCCTGACATCAAAACTGACTCAAATCTGACCGATGGCAGACAGACGGAGACTTCTGGAAACAGGTGATTATTTAATTGTGTGCATGCTTTTCAGGAAGCGACACACGCCAGCTTCAGTTTCAGATCTCTGTCCAGAAAATGTGAAATTGATAAATGTTATTTTTTTTTTTTCAGATGTCATGCAAAACAGCACCCTCATTTTCACAAAAAAAAAAAACAATTGAATTTTAAAAACAATCTTTCTTTGAAGGCTTCTGCTAGTGAAATCATGAGTCATATAAAACTTCTCTCAGTGGAACTGATGTGAAACTGACGCTCTAGAGAACTTTACCCAAATGAGATCAAAACAGACACTGCTCTGATGAAGCTGACAGCAGGCTATTCTGCATGATACAAACAAATAATGCTCAATCTATTGACGTATAAACAATGCATTAGACTGTCAGCTAATCAAGCAGGTTTATTTAATTAAGAAACGTATTTCTAGCAAAGTCCCTTTTTGTCTTTGTTTCTAGTAACTTACCGTTTCTAGAGTCTGATTTTCAAACAGTGTTACCTTACATTTTAATTTTTTTTGTAATTTTGTATGTAGTGAATTTACTCTGAAATGTACACAAACAAGCTTATGATTCCTGGAAGACTGCATTTAAACATCTGGAATAATGAGAATATACAGACTGGCAATAAACCACTGTATTTGAAAGATTGGATGGCACAAATTATCTTTTTATTTCAGAGTTTTTCTCATTTGCTGAGTTTCTTTTAAGACTTTAAGAAGGTTGTTAAAAGTGTTCTTCCACTCTTCACTGTTTTATTATTTCTCTGTTTTAACACCTTGGCACAAATTATAGAAATTTTTGATATTTAAACTTTTAAATAATAAAAAAAATATATATTTTCTAATTTAATTTTAGCAATTCATAAATTGATAATCAACATCTAAATAAAATTAACCCCTTAACTGTCACCGTCCCACCTGTGGGACGCTTGGCGCTCTTTTTTTCATTGTCTTTTTTTCCTATCAAATATTTTAGCAATCATCATAAATGATATATCATTTGAAAGCTTAAAACCTCAAAATTCATCCTGTGAAAACCATTTTTAAATCGGATATTGCGTTATCATGGAAATGGTACCCTAAAAATCTTTTGGCGTTCTCCTCCCCCTTAGTGGGCGGAGTCAAGTGTCATATTACACAATGCATTATGGTCTTTTAGAATCAAAACATTTTATAATCTTGACAAAATTCATATCGCTGGAGAGGTCTGACTCTCGGGATTCCATATCTGGTGGTCTCTTTGTGATCAGAGTAATATCGATAGAGAAATTTAGAAATGTGTTGCAGAAAAATGCATAAAAACAATTCAATGGAGTTTGAATGGCCCCCGGTGGCTGTTTGAAGTATGACGCCCTTAATAAAATCTCACAGAAACCTAAATTTTTTTCATATCAACTTCAAATTTGGAACATAACTTATTTAGACATAAGGCTTTAATTTTATATCAATTTTAGAGTAAAACCTGTTATGTAAAATATTTATTTTATATAAAATCTAAAAAATTTAGTACTGTGTATTTTCTTTACAGTAAATTTAAACTTCTATAACTTTTTGTTACTTTCATATTTTAAAATAATTCCACTTCTACAGTAATCTGCTGATTGTCTTCTTAAAAAAGAGACCAAACTTATGTCTGTATTCCAAAGCATTCATGAATTATAAGAGTTTAAGTTTGGATAGTGCACTCTCACGTATATGTTCAAAAATGGGGGGTGACAGTAAGTTCAGTGGAAATAAACTCTTTAAATCTGCCTATTCAGTTTGTGTTGGAATGTGAAGGGTTAAATTGTGACGAACGTTACAAAATGTTAACTTTTTTAGAATGTTTCTGCCTAAAGTTTTTTGCGATTGATTTTCCCGCTAAAAATACTTAAGCAATTAGTAAATCAATGAGAGAGTGATTTTAAAGTACCCCTATTATGCCTTTTTGAATATCACCTTTCATGCAGTGTGTCATGTAGCTGTATGTGAACATAAACAGTCTGCAAAGTTGTGAAGCCGAAAGTGCACGATATGTAAAGTTATTGTCTATCAAAATAAGAGTCGGCTCGCAGTCGCCTAAACGAGTCGTTAGGAATTCAAATCTTATTCTGTTACGGCTGTACGTCACAAAGTAACACATTTGCATAATGTGGGCTGTCATTCGCGCTGTAGACCAATCACAAAGGACTGCGCCATCTGACCAATCACAGCAGCGAGGGTGAAATGTCCTTAGCGTTTGCACATGGGGGAATGTAAACTGCAACAATAACAATGGCCGTGAACTCCCGTGGCAGATAGAACGGTTGACACTTCACAAACATAAACTCCACCAGCGATGAACAGTGTTTTGTCACTACCACAGCATTGTTGCACCACTCTTTGTTGACGTACACACACAAGCCACCCCCACAAGTCTTACCAGACAGTGATGAATCTCTGTCTGCTCGGTAGCAGGTTAGCCCATGCAGCTGAATGGCGGAGTCTGGGATGGTGTCGTTTAGCCATGTTTCAGTAACACAACAATCCCTTGCCTCATGCTGTGTAGACCGACTAAATTGAATCAAATCCAGTTTGTTTTCCAGAGAGCGAACGTTTGAGAGCATGAGTGATGGAATCGCTGGTCTAGTGGGGTTAGCCCTTAGCCTAGCTCGTGTACCTCCACGCTTGCCATGCTTCTGTCCCCTCTCACACTGCCGGCGTCGCCGCCTTGTGCGGGTAGCATCAGTAGGCGAGGCCGCGGTCTCAGGGTTCGGCTTTAGCAGCAGACTAAACGTAGCTTCTCAGTAGTCACTGGCGAAAGCTGATGTTTGTACACACTGCCGATTTCCAGAAGGCTCTGTCGATCATAGATGTGTTTGAGTGTTTATCTGATGATTTTGCGATAACGTGAGACTGTTTGAAGACGAGGAGACAAGACTAACAGACATAAAAACACCATCTTTGGGACCGGGAGTAGCCGCTGCATCCGACTGAGTCATCTTAACATGATTAAATGCAATTGTGTGACGTGCATTCAGTTTCTGTCTGGTGTTGAGGTTCTAAACTATAACATCAGAGCATTAGAGCCTCTGTATCAATCGTCCCATCACTAGTTTTGCTTTCCTGAGCCCGGGTTGTAACAGTAAGTGTGTGTCTGTGTGCGCCCTGTTGAAAAAAAAAAACAGCATACGTTTGGAAGCATGGCTGCTGGTTTGAGCTGGTTTAAGATGGTTCTTAGCTGGTCATGTGCTGGTCCTAAACTGGTTCTAAGCAACTAGCTCCTGCTCAGGACCAGCTCAAACCAGCAGCCAAAACATTCCTAACAAGCATATGCTGGATTTTTCAACAGTGTATGTGTGTGTGTGTTAAATGCACCTGAATCAACTAATCAAGGTCTTTGCGTTTACTTTAATAACAGTCATGTGTGTTGAAACTAAACTTAGGAATGAGGAACCTGTTTTACACACGTCACTCAAACACAGAACCAGGAAACAGGAATCACATGAGTTCAAGGAAAGTGAAAGTGTTTGTGTCTCTGTATTAGTGCAGTAAAATGGCAGAAGCCAGAATTTCGGTGGATCAGAATGAGTTCTTGTGTCCGGTGTGTCTGGATCTCCTGAAGGATCCAGTGGCCATTCCCTGTGGACACAGTTACTGTAAGAGCTGTATTACAGACTGCTGGAATCAGGAGGATGAGAAGAGAGTCTACAGCTGCCCTCAGTGCAGACAGACCTTCAGTCCAAGACCTGCTTTAGCTAGAAACACCATCTTGGCTGAAATGGTGGAGAAACTGAAGAAGACTAAACTTCAAAGTGCGGTTCCTGCTGGAGCTGGAGATGTTCAGTGTGACGTCTGTACTGGAAGAAAACTCAAAGCCATCAAGTCCTGTCTGGTGTGTCTGAACTCTTACTGTCAGAATCACCTCGAACAACATGAGAGTTTGTTTAAAGGAAAGAGACACAATCTGACTGAAGCCACTGGACGACTGCAGGAGATGATCTGCCAGAAACATGAGAAGCTCCTTGAGGTTTTCTGTCGCACTGACCAGAAATGTATTTGCTTGCTGTGTTTGGTGGATGAACATAAAAACCACGACACTGTATCAGCTGCAGCACAGAGGACAGAAAAACAGGTATTTAACACTAGACACTGATTAAATATTGCTGAAATATCACTCGTTTCATATGTGTTTATATCAGCACCATATTAACAGCTTACAGCATTCACACTGAACAGCAGCTGCACACAAACACTTTCTGTTCAGTAAATCTGACTGAATCCAGAAGATTTTAGCCATTTATAGCTTCATTTCAGTCATTTTTCTGTCTAGAGGTGTCAGTCTTACTTTCATAATTCTTACACTTGTAGTGTGAAACAGGCCTTAAATAACACATGACAATTCATGAAAGATGGTAGTAAATGATCAATCTTCCTCTCTGGAGTTTGAACCTACAGCCATTGATTATCAGTTCAGATAAGTAACCTTTAAACTGCCTAACCCTACTTTTCCTGGATTCATCTGTTCACATGATGATTTAGTGCCAGTAGTTTTCTGTGAGATTCACTATCATCTGTTTGTCCTGCAGAAGCAGCTGAAGGAGACGCAGAAGACGTTCCAGCAGAGAATCCAGCAGAGAGAGAAAGATCTCCAGCAGCTGAGAGAGGCTGTGGAGTCTCATAAGGTGAGTCTGGAGAAGAAGAGAAGTTTGTCTCAGTCTCAGTTCAGACTCACTGAAGCCTGGATGACTGTGTGTCCTAACAGCACTCTGCACAGACAGCAGTGGAGGACAGTGAGAGGATCTTTACTGAGCTCATCCGCTCCATTGAGAGAAGCCGCTCTGAACTGATACGGCTGATCAGAGATCAGGAAAAGCAAGCAGTGAGTCGAGCTGAAGGACGACTGGAGCGACTGGATCAGGAGATCAATGATCTGAGGAGGAGAGACGCTGAGCTGGAGCAGCTTTCACACACACAGGATCACATCCAGTTCCTGCAGGTAACACAGATCTACAAGAACAGCATCATAGTGGACTTGAGCGAAAGTTATAAATAATGATCAATCTAACTGTAGTCTTTGAGCTGCTTTTCCTGAGCAAATCTACTGAACCCGACAATGAGACTCCATTGATGTGCTTGAGCTGTTAGATGGACATTTATGTTCTCAGCAGATGTTCATACATACATACAAAGACGATCATACAAAGTTCAAGTTCAAGTTGAGCTTTATTGTCATTCCGCTACATGTGGGGACATACAGTGGAACGAGATGTCGTGCCTCACAGGACCACGGTGCTACATAAATACAGACATACAACAATGAAGTAAAACACTATAAACCTATACACAACTAACCTACTGACAAATTTTGACTAAGTATACTATATATAAATGTTTACCCTATACAACTAAAGATAAAAGATAAAAAATACAAACTATATGAATGCTTCACATAATACTGTACATGTGCAGAGAGAAACATTGTGAGTCAAGCAGCTGGCTGGGGAACAGTACAAGATGATTTGTAGTGCATGAGCTTGTAAACATACATATATTGTCTTTTGTGGGATTGTGTACACACAGCAGTGTGTGAAAAGTGTCTAGTGCGCATAGAGGAGAGTGTGTTAGGTGGTTTGTACAGGCCCACTCACCTGTGTGTAGCACACTTTGAATTGCACAAAAAAAAAAAGTTCACAGTTTTTTTTGCTTTGGTGTGGTAAGGTTGGTGGGTGTTTGGAGAGGGGGGAAAGGGGGGGGGGTCCATGTTTCAGGAGGTAGGGGTTTGCATGGGGTTTCAGAGGAGGGCGGGGTGATTTGAGTTCAGGGCTCTCACAGCCTGGGGGAAAAAGCTGTTGAGCAGTCTGGCGGGGTGGGCTCTGATGCTCCGGTACCGTCTTCCTGATGATAGGAGCTGGAAGAGACTGTGGGAGGGGTGGGAGGGGTCCTTCACGATGCTGTTGGTTTTGCTGGCGCATCGTGCAAGGAAAATATCCAGGATGGATGGGAGAGGGGCACAGATGATCTTTGCAGCCGTGTTCACTGTCCGCTGGAGGGTCTTGCGGTCAGCAGCACTGCAGTTCCCGTACCAGACAGTGATGCAGCTGGTCAGCACACTCTCAATGGTGCCCCTGTAGAATGTGGTGAGGATGGGTGGAGGGAGACTTGCTCTTTTCAGCCGGCGGAGAAGACCGACGCTGTAAGCGCTGTTGTGCCGCCTTGGAGAGCGACATGGTGTTGGTGGTCCAGGTGAGATCCTCTGTGATGTGCACCCCCAGGAATTTAGTGCTGCTGACTCTCTCCGCAGTCAAGCTGTCGATGGTCAGTGGGGGGTGGTCAATGGAGTTCCTCCTCCTGAAGTCCATCACAACCTCCTTTGTCTTCTCCACATTGAGGGAGAGATTGTTAGCGCCACACCATTCAGCCAGCTGTGCCACTTCCTCTCTGTAGTGCGTTTCATCGTTGTTGCTGATGAGACCTACCACTGTTGTGTCATCAGCGAACTTGATGATGTGGTTGGAGCTGAACTTGGCAGTGCAGTCATGGGTCAGCAGCGTGAAGAGCAGCGGGCTGAGCACACAGCCTTGTGGGGCACCTGTGCTCAGTGTGGTAGTGCTCGAGGTGTTGTGGCCGACACGGACTGACTGAGGTCTTCCGGTTAAAAAGTCCAGGATCCAATTACAGAGGGAATTGTTAAGGCCCAGCAGGTTTAGTTTATTTATGAGCTGTTGTGGGATTATTGTGTTGAATGCCGAACTGAAGTCAATGAACAGCATTCGAACATAGCAGTCTTTATTTTCTATGTGGGTGAGAGCCAGGTGGAGGGTGGAGGAAATTGCATCGTCCGTAGAGCGGTTTGGACGGTATGCAAACTGGAGCGGATCGAGTGTGTTGGGGAGGCCGGTTTTGATTTATTGCATGACTAACCTCTCAAAACACTTCATTATGATTGGAGTCAGTGCTATGGGACGGTAGTCGTTTAGACAGGACACAGGTGATTTCTTTGGTACCGGTATGATCGTTGTGGATTTGAGACATGTGGGGACGATTGCTTGGCTCAGCGAGGTGTTGAAGATATCTGTTAGGACATCCGTCAGCTGTTCAGCACTGTCTTTCAGTACACGGCCAGGTATGTTATCAGGACCCGCAGCCTTGCGTGGGTTAATCCTGGATAGAGTCTTTCTTACGTCGGCTGCTGACAGACAGAGCGCCTGGTCGTTGGGAGGTGTGGGCAGTTTTTGTGCAGGTGTGTCATTCTGCATTTCAAACCGTGAATAAAAGTGGTTGAGTGTATCGGGGAGGGATGGATCATCATCACAGGCCTGTGGCGGGGGCTTGTAGTCAGTGATGGTCTGTATGGCTTGCCACAGGCTCCATGTGTCTCTGCTGTCCGTGAAGTGATTGTTATTTTTTTGAGCATATGACCGTTTTGCATTTTTGATGCCACAGGACAGATCGGCTCTTGCTGTTTTGAGGGCTGCTTTATCTCCTGATCTGAATGCTTCATCTCTGGTCTTTAGCAGCCCACGAACCTATTTCCTAGAAAGTTCACATATAGTGTAAGTGGTAAATACTAGAATCTGTAGCTCTAATGTGATATAATGAATATGAGAAGAATGAAGCTGATGCTGTGAAAGTGCTGGATTGAGTTACTAAAGATCAGTCAAATCTGATGTTGGAGCAGGTTATTGGGTGAAGTGTGGAGCTGATGAGTTTTGATTTCTGTTTTCTGTAGAGTTCCCAGTCTCTCTCAGCTCCTCCTGAATCTACAGACGTAAATGATGATCTCTTCAGGTCTCTCGTCTCTTTTGATGATCTGAGAGAATCTGTTCATCAGCTGAGAGACAAACTGGAGGATTTCTGCAAAGAGGAGCTCAAGAAGATCTCAGACAGAGGTAAAGTCCTGGAGATTCATCTGCTCTCAGAAACCAGTCCATCATCATCTCATATCATGGAGAACATCATATTAGAAATGTGTTAGGAATGGATGCAGGATCATGAGAATCACACTGTTCATGTCTGTTGATTTCCACAGTCACAATCACCAACATTGTTCCCAGAACCAGGAACGACTTCCTACAATGTAAGTCAGTAAGAAAACAAGCAGAAAAACTCACTGAGTGTGTTCATGTTCTTCTGTAGAAGGAGAAAGAAGAGTTTTATAATTGATGATGTAAACAGGGGCGTAAATTTGGTCTAACAGTAGGGGGGGGGTAATAAACAAAATTTCTCAAGAGCAGTTTTTGAAGGGGACACAAATAATCAGCTAACATTTACTTGTAAGGATATACACAGAGGAAAACCTTACTATTAGTGCAGGGAGACTATTGCGTTATTTAATGACAAATGTCGAGAGCGCATTATTGTAAAGCGAAAGCACATTAATAGACCATTTCAATGTTTTACAGACTCAAAAATGATGAAAAACCGGACGTAAACAATAACAAAGGCGTTGGAACACAACTGCACATGTCTGGTCCTGAATCATTTCCAGTAGCACCATCTTTGAATCTCAGATCTGTCAAAACAAGCGCGTACTATTTAAGTCTAGAGAAAACGTAACAGTTAAGGTTTTTTTTTTTTTAAATAAACGGTGATTGGAATACCCTTTAAATATGACTGAGGCACAAACCTACAAAAAACATTAAAAGTAGTTTTCCGGACGGCTCAAAGCGGCTCTGATTGATGCTGCGTGCGTGTACTCGAGAGACGGCGGTAAATATATCGCAGTCTGGATGCTTACAATTAACTGCATAGCAGAAAGTTTTTGATCATTTGTTCGTACAATGGATGACATCAGGCTTATGTTTAGTTAAACTGAAGGTAGACAAACAGTGTCACTTACGTACTGATCATGGTTTGTCGCTAAGATGTCCGGGGAGCTGATTAGTTGACATTTCACTTGCATTGCTGGGTCAGTCTGTATATCTATGCAAATATTCTTTTTCATATTTATTTGTACAGCGCTTTTCACAATACATATAGTTTCACTGCAGCTTTACAGAACATGCATGTATATTACAACACTAAATGAATGCTAATAAACTAATCACTACATCCCATTATTACTGATTTCATTCGTTTTAAAATGTGTGCTTAGTTTGGTCAAGTTTGTTGCTGTGGAACAGTGCGAGAAAGCATTTGAATGCTCTATCAGAGCCATCATGTGGTCACAAATAAGATGAATGCAATTCAGTGCTGGCTACCGTGTTTTGCATAAACCTTTATTCGTTTTTTTTTTAAAAGATAAAAGTATAGCCTACATGCAGATTAATAAATGCACACACACTACATACAGTATATACGTATGTGGGTATGTATGTTTTTAATGTTTTTGAAGGAAGTCTCCAATGCTCATCAAGCCTGCATTTAATTGATCAAAAATACAGACAAAAACAGTCATATTTTGAAATATTATTACAATTTAAAATAATGGTTTTCTATTTTAATGTGCTTTAAAATATAATGTATTTCTGTGATCAAATCTGAATTTACATCACATTTACTCCAGATATCAGCGTCACACGATCCTTCAGAAATCATTCTAATATGCTGATTTATTATCAGTGTTGAAACAGTTGTGCTGCTTAATATTTTTTATAACCTGTGATAATTTTAGGATTCTTTGAAGAATAAAAGAACAGCATTTATGTAAAATATAAATATTTAAATAAACATGCACTACTGTTCAAAAGTTTTGGGGTCAGTATTTTTTTTTTTTTTTGAAAGAATATTAATACATGTATTCAGCAAGGATTTTAAATTGATTAAAAAAGTGATCAAAGACAAACTGTTAGGAAATATTTGTATATTCTGAAAATCCCTGCCAGGATTTAATCAATCAATCCTGTATAAAGCATCACAGGCTCCAGAAAAATATTAAGCAGCACAATTGTTTCCAACACTGACAATAACCAAATATTAAATCTGCACATTAGAATGATCTCTGAAGGATCATGTGACACTTAAGACTGGAGTAATGAGGCTGAAAATACAGCTTTGCATCACAGAAATAAATATAAAGAATATTAAAACAAAACATTATTTTAAATTGTAATTAAAAAAATTCTGTATATATATTTTTTTCAAATAAAATGGAGGCTTGATGAGCATAAGAGACGTCATGAACATAAAAGACGTCTTCTAAAAACATTAAAAATAGTAACATGTCTAATAGTAATAAATCTAATACTGATAGTAATGTATAGTGTGACTTTTGACCAGTACTGCATATAAACAAAAGACATCCTCTCAACTGTTTCCACCAAATGTATTAGTATGTGATCAATATCAGAAGCAGCAATCAGTATCTGGCCATGAGCAGCTTTAAGCACTACATTGCATCTCATCCTCAAGTTCTCAAACACATCTGTGTGTTCATATGATCTCATGTGGTTTAGCACTGTCCTGTCTCCCTGTAGCACTCACTGTCTTAGGTGTCTTACATTACAGATGATGGCTTTCCTAAAGACAAAAGTAGAAAAACAATTATTTAATTTAATGCACAATATTTAAAAGTAATACTATTATTGTTTAATACATCAGTACATGTTGGAATTAACATTAGACAAGCTTAATAAGTGATAAAAAATATTTACCGTTAGCTTCTGTAAACTACTGCAGTTTCACTATTCAACATGCAAGTTTACAGAATACTTTTCTATAATGTGTTACTCACTGCATTTATCTGCTGACAAGATAGCTGGACAACTAATGAGAACTCATATTTAATTATAGCCCACATAACGCTTGCAATAAAACAGAAATAAAAGCTTTGCCTTTTTCACTAAACAAGAATTAAAATGCTAGGCGCATATGTAAACAATGACGAAAACACAATGCTGCATCATACTTTAAGAGTTAATGTAAATAAATACAAATAATCAAATTGAAAAACAACAAGATCTTGTCTTTACCTGAATGTAAATGTGTGCTGTATATCCTAGAGTTGCTGCTATTCTGCTTCTCGCTTCACTGCTGCAATCCAGACGCGTTTCTCAGAAATATAACCCTTTAATTTCTGATTATTTATAAATTAATGTTAGTTCCAGGCCAGAGGGAGCACCCAACACCGAGCAACAAGGATCTAGAGCTGCCGCGATTCGTCGATTTTAGTCGATTTTGAAAAATCGTCGACTTCATTTTGCTCGCGTCGACTAACCGACAAAATACCGGAAGTGCCGCATTTCACAGAGGAGAATCCAGAAAACATTATTAGACTATTTTCCAAGGCTGCATGACATTAAACCCATTTAAAAATCATAATTAAGCATAATTGTGAATTCACAAAAGCTATGATTTAATTAAATAATGATATGCCATGCAGTTCTAACACAGTATATGAGCTTTGATTATGTACATGCGTGTAGGTTAAGTGTGCGTCACACAGCGTTCACAGTAGCTCCACAGAAACTTATCATTTACATGTGTGGAGCGTCTCAAACTCCATCTCTGCATGTTGTTGTGAGTTTGGGTTTATTATAACGTTCATCTGGGAACACAACGTGCGCCATTTCATCAGATTTGTAAGGTAAATAATTTATAAACCTGTGCAAACACAGGAGAACACATCGCGATTTCAAAATAAAAGCTCAAACCCTCACTCTGAGTTTACACGATTTGATGTCCACATATTCATTTAATTACAGTGACTATAGCATTTCTGTCCTAAAGAAGTGCCAAATATTAAAGATTAAGTGGACATTTGAATTAAATGGTGCTTGGTCAATATTAAACAAGGATTAGATCGCGCAGTAATGTGTAATAATAATCATCAGGCTGTCGGCGCCCCTGCAGGCCTTTGTTGTTATGCGTTATCTACATTAGCTCTATTGTTTGTACATAAACACTGTATGTTTAATACATAATCAAAAAGCCTGTCTAATTAATTGAGTTTTACAGTTTTATCTGTAACAAATTCTGCTTTCTGGATTCCATTTTAATGGTTCCTTTAATTATTTTTTAATTTCTTTTTTCTTTTTCAGAAATACTGCACATTTACATTTTACATTACAAATAAATTCTGGTAAATAATATTTCTGGTAAATACTCCTTTATTTAAAATACTGATGATAATGTTATTATTAGACTAGAACAGGTGGATATGTTGTGATTCACTATAATACTGAACTGATTTCAGTGATCTGGACTGAGATGAGATGGACACGTGCTTCTTGCACTCTGTTGCACTTTACTTTTGCTTTAAAAATGGATTTCATAGAAATTTGGATTTAATTTGGTTTAATAAAATATTCTTAAGTAAAATTGTTGATTTGTGGGAAATTAATCGTTTAGATTAATTGATTAATCGATAAATTAGTCGATAGATTAATCGAAATAGAAATAGTCGTTAGTGGCAGCCCTACAAGGATCTCAATATTAATTTTGACATTTTAAAGAGCAGGATTAAATAAATGATCGCAATCCCACTGTGCATCAAGCGCCTGCCGCCATTGTTTGAATGCGCTCGAACACTAACCGGAAACGTCCGAGGAACAAAGACGTCACTTCCTTAAACAGCCGAATAGCCCTTAAAATGTTTCAATCATTGATCTATAATAGAGAACATTATATATATATCAGTGGTTTCAATGCATTTTTGCCCCGTTTGTGTTGTTTTACTACACAAATTGTTTTAAGTATGAAATATTAATACACAGCGTGGTTTTTTAATCATATTTTTAAGGGGGACAAGGACAACCCTCAGATAGGGTGGATGATGATGTAAATGATGATTTGATATCTGGTCAGTGTACTGAGACACTGATGATACACTGAACATGAAGAGTTCAGATACATGAAAAGATCAAACATATTCATAATTCCTGATTCTGATGTGTTTTATCTCCATCAGATTCCCAGCAGCTCACTCTGGATCTGAACACAGTGAATAAACGCCTCCGTCTGTCTGAGAGCAACAGAGTGATTACTAACACTGGCACAGATCAGTCGTATCCGGATCATCCAGACAGATTTGATGGTTATGCTCAGGTGTTGTGTAGAGAGAGTGTGTGTGGACGCTGTTACTGGGAGCTGGAGTGGAGTGGAGGTGTGGATATATCAGTGTCATATAAGAGCATCAGCAGGAAGGGATGGGGTGATGAGTGTGGGTTTGGATATAATGATCAGTCCTGGAGTTTGCGCTGCTCTTCCTCCAGTTACTCATTCAGTCACAATAAGATAGAGACTGTTCTCCCTGTGAAGCCCATCAGCAGCAGAATAGGAGTGTTTGTGGATCACAGTGCAGGAACTCTGTCCTTCTACAGCGTCTCTGACACAATGAGCCTCATCCACACAGTCCAGACCACATTCACTCAGCACCTCTATCCTGGGTTTTGGGTTTGGTCTGGATCAGTGAAACTGTGTTGATGAATCAGAATAGACTGACGAGAGATTCTACCCATAATGCTTTGAGCTGCATGATAAATCAGTAACAGTGAGATGTTATAGAGTCTCTTCTTTTCTCTTTATGAAATTACTACTGCAACTGAACTTCTGTCAGTGAAATAACATGAATCTGAATAAATGTGTAAGTAAATCCTCATATAGACAGTAAGATCAGTCCTGTTGAGTGACGATGTGTTTCTGTGCTTTTCTCAGCCTGTTTGTGTTGCCTGGCCAGTAGTCCCCACAAGAGAAAAACATACTAAACATACTAAATGTTGTTTATCTGAAAATGTAAAAATGCAATAAATGTTTTCTGTGAGGGGTAGATTTCGGTCAGTGCAATGGTTCCCAATGGGCTCGGTGCACAAGATGGTGCCGGTGAGCTTCGGCATACTGGGCGAGTTTTTTTTTTTTTTTATTAGAACTACAACAAAGAAAAAAATTACAATTATATCAAGATATCCAAATAAAATAAAAAACATAAATAAATAAATTAAAAATAAACATGGATTTACAGTCTACATTACAGATATAAATATACAAATATACATTTTGACAAGAATACAAAGAAAAAACAGCAACTAAATGTCAATAATACAAAAGACAGCATATATTAGATCACGTCTCAATTAAATTCAGCTCTTTAGCAAATACAATTGTATCTTTACATTTTTTCCTATCACTAAACTGAAGAGAGTCCATATATGAATGTACATCAACCATAAAAACCTTCAAACAAGGTTTAGAATGATTTCTTTTACTTTTATGGATATGAAATTCACCAAATAAAATCATAAGATTCAGCATAAAGTTAACAGATATACTTTTTGATTCAAAATAAAATAAAACATCGTTTGAAGTCAAATCACAACTATAACCAGTTTTCTCTTGGACATACAGGGATAAGTCTCCCCAAAACTGTTTTGAATGGTTGATCTGAACAATATCCATCAATATCCATCAATTTTGACAGAGTGTAATTACTAACATAAATGTTTTGAAGGATTTTCAAATGTAATTCCCTAAGTTTGTTAGAAATACAAAATGTGCTTTTTTTCACACAATGTCTGTGAAGGAAACATTCCAGAAAAATTACCCTCTTTTTATAAAATATTTGTCTAATAAATGTATTTGTACACTTTTTACTATTAATGTCAACCCCATTTAGACAAAGTACAGGTTCAGATCGACAGATATTATATGACAACATATGACTTCTCATCAACATCAGTAGACCAGAATTATATTCTTTATATTTAATAGGAAATAGCCATTTGTTCATGAAATTTTCATAAGAAAGCAAATTAGCTGATTGGTCTAAAATGTCAGATAAAAATAAATACCCTTATCCATCCAGCTTTGTAAATAAAGAGATTTCCAGTTAACTAATATAAGCATTATTCCACAGGATTACTTTATGTGGGGAAAAGTGTACATCGCATAACTTCCAAGCCTTAAGAGCTTGTTGATGGAAATTAGACAATGCCACAGGTAATTTATTAACAGAGTAATCACACAGTAACAAAAAACGCAATCCTCCAACCTTTTTGAAAATATTATATGGTATAAAAAACATATTGAGTCTGATTTAAGTAGGCAGTTTCTAAGCCATTTTACTTTAAAGGTATAATTTAAATAAAAAAAATCCAAAAGTTCAAAACCACCTTCATTTCTTGGCCCTTGAAGAATTTACTTTCTTAAATTATGATGTTTATTCCTCCAAACAAATTGTATAAACAAATCATTATTTTTTTACAAGTAAAATCTTGAACAAAAAGAGATAATGCTGGATAAATAAATCTAGATATCCTTCTACTTGTTACGGAACTGCCAGACACAGAGGTTAGTGTAGAAAATAGTGAGTTTATTAACAATGATAGGGTGATACAACGGTGGTGAGAGTCCTTGGGTGAGGTAAGTGTCCTTTCTTGGAAGGATTGTGGATAGTGAGCTGGGATACAGATTGAGTCTCTGTCCTTTGGCAGGTTAGTGGCGGATAGGAATTCTGGAGAGCCAGCGAGTCTCAAGCGTCCACAGATGAACAGGTAACTGGTGGTGAGAGGGAAGACAGAGGGTAAGTATCATCAGGTAAGTAATGCAGGAAAGTATACTCAGCTAGTAGTCCGCTTGTAGAGTGAAGGTCCGTATCATATCTTTAAGATCCAATGTGTTGGCAGCAATGTGACTTCAAGATCAGACGATGACTGGAGTGAGGAGTGAGCTTAAGTAGAGCAGGCGTGATGAGCTGTGATGATGAGGAGCAGGTGTGCATGATGATTAATCAGGTGCAGGTGAGGGTGATCGGTGATGGTGGAATACGGGCCATACTGTGACAGTACCTCCCCCTCCCGGACGGCGCGTCCCGCGACGTAATAACAAAACCTGGGAGGGGGGGTGGGCGCCGTGGATGTCGGAGGAAGACATGGATAACGAGAAGGCATCCATGGCGGATCCGGAAGGCCATGGCGGATCCGGGGCTTCGGGAGGCCATGGCGGATCCGGGGCTTCGGGAGGCCATGGCGGATCCGGGGCTTCGGGAGGCCATGGCGGATCTGGAGGCTCGGGAGGCCATGGCGGATCTGGAGGCTCGGGAGGCCATGGCGGATCTGGAGGCTCGGGAGGCCATGGCGGATCTGGAGGCTCGGGAGGCCATGGCCTATTTTTCTTGTGCGGCCATGGTGGGTCAGGGGTCTCCGTGGCCTTGGCTCTGGGCCCGGCCACCCCGGCAGAGGATATATAGCCCCCCCCCAAAATTTTCATGGGGAAGCTCCCCTCTAGTGGGCATTCTGGAGGAGCGGGCTCTTGAAGCAGCTCTGGAAGAGCGGGCACAAGGGGCCGCTCTGGAGGAGCAGACACTAGGGGGCGCTCTGGAGGCGCAGACACTAGGGGGCGCTCTGGAGGCGCAGACACTAGGGGGCGCTCTGGAGGCGCGGATTCAGGACGGCTGGACGAAACCAGTGGGAATTCAGGACGGCTGGACGTAACCAGTGGGAATTCAGGACGGCTGGACGGAACCAGCGGGATTACAGGACGGCTGGACGGAACCAGTGGGATTACAGGAGGGTACTGGCATGGAGCAGCCACTGGACGGCTCTGGCGTGGAGCAGCCACTGGAGGGCTCTGGCGTGGAGCTGCCACTGGAGGGCTCTGGCGTGGAGCTGCCACTGGAGGGCTCTGGCGTGGAGCTGCCACTGGAGGGCTCTGGCGTGGAGCTGCCACTGGAGGGCTCTGGCGTGGAGCTGCCACTGGAGGGCTCTGGCGTGGAGCTGCCACTGGAGGGCTCTGGCGTGGAGCTGCCACTGGAGGGCTCTGGCGAGGAGAAGGCACTGGAGGGCACTGGCGAGGAGAAGGCACTGGAGGAAACTGGCGTGGAGCAGCCTCTGGGTACCCTGTCATCCCCTCAAATTCAACCAAGACCCCCAAAGGCACGAGTCTCTCTGCCTTTGGTGGGTCTGGGGAAGCCGCGGGCGGCGGAACCATCATCGTCGCTTCTGGCGGCGGAACCATCATCGCCGTCTTGGGCGGCGGAACCATCATCGCCGCTTTGTGCGGCGGGACCATCATCGTCGCTTCTGGCGGCGGAACCATCATCGTCGCTTCGGGCGGTACTCCGACTCGGGATCTAAGACTCTCCAGACACTTGAAGACAGTCTCCTGCCATGTGAGGCTGGAAGTGTCTGGGAGCTTAAAGGGGTGATGGGATGTGATCCCGAGCCGGAATAAGAGCTTGAGGGCTCGATCCTCTAGTGCGCTGGAAAGGGCGAAAGGCACAAATTCCCTCACGAAATCCAGCGGGTCGTGGATTCCATAAGCCCTCGTGATAAACGCTGCCGCCTCCATTACGCTGTGGTCCGCACACGGCTTCGGTTTGGTCTGATCTTCTGTTACGGAACTGCCAGACACAGAGGTTAGTGTAGAAAATAGTGAGTTTATTAACAATGATAGGGTGATACAACGGTGGTGAGAGTCCTTGGGTGAGGTAAGTGTCCTTTCTTGGAAGGATTGTGGATAGTGAGCTGGGATACAGATTGAGTCTCTGTCCTTTGGCAGGTTAGTGGCGGATAGGAATTCTGGAGAGCCAGCGAGTCTCAAGCGTCCACAGATGAACAGGTAACTGGTGGTGAGAGGGAAGACAGAGGGTAAGTATCATCAGGTAAGTAATGCAGGAAAGTATACTCAGCTAGTAGTCCGCTTGTAGAGTGAAGGTCCGTATCATATCTTTAAGATCCAATGTGTTGGCAGCAATGTGACTTCAAGATCAGACGATGACTGGAGTGAGGAGTGAGCTTAAGTAGAGCAGGCGTGATGAGCTGTGATGATGAGGAGCAGGTGTGCATGATGATTAATCAGGTGCAGGTGAGGGTGATCGGTGATGGTGGAATACGGGCCATACTGTGACACTACTTTGGTCAATTCAACTCTGCCAATAATAGTCAAATCTCTTTGAAGCCAATTATTAAAGATACTTTGAGCCTTTTTTAGTTTAGGGGACAAATTTAATTCTTGGCTCTCTGTTAGATCCTTTGTAATATGTATTCCTAAATATTTTATCTTATTTTTTATTGGAATATTGCACAATTTTTTTTCGTTTGAATCATAAAGGCACATTATTTCACATTTCGTAACATTTAGCCTTAATCCAGAAGCACCAGAGAATTAATTTACTAACTGCAAAGTTGCGGGCAACTGTTCTTTATCTCTCAAATGGCATACTGGGCGAGTGGAGCTCCACTCAAGAGCGGAAATACGTCACTTCCACACGCGACGCGTCCGCCATGTTGGTCCGGGCAAGACTGCCTTAAAAACAAATGGAGGTGAACGGAGGAGCTGCGTTTTTTCTGGATAAAAACATGATAACGTTTACATTTATCAGCCGATTTCAGTGGTTTGTGATCTACATGGAATTAAAAATAACTCTGTCTCCAGGCCACACGTCACTTCACTTATTTAGGTAGGCTTGGAAAATTATTAATTTTCATTAGAAATTGTGAAAGCTTACACTTGTCACACTTGTTGATTCATACTTTTTAGCACAGAAACTCATTCTGTGTGAATAGCTGTGATATGTTGTACGTTACACTCCTTCAAAGAGCGCGACACAAGCTGCTTCGTCATGTGCTCACATCAGCTGTTAGCATTGACCCATTGTCAACGTGTCTAATTGTAACGTTTGCTAATGTTTTTATTCAAAACTGTAATTCCTCATAATATTGTGGCAAAACATTACATTTGAATTAATTGATAAATTAGGAAAAATTGCCCATTCCTACATGCAGTCTTTTGCCTAAAACGAAAGCATTTCTTGCACAAATGCCACTATTTTGGAGTGAATCAGAAACACATGCAACAACATGAGGCTGAGTAAAGGAAGACTGAATGAGGAGTATCTTTTGCAGTCAACAAATATGAAGCTGTCGATGCCACTTTCCACAAAATCCACCGGGATTTCAATTAAACCCTTTAAAGGGTCATGAAACCCCAGACTACCTTTTCTGAGATTTTAGCAGAGGTGATTGTGTTGCGCATCATAGAAGACAATGTTAGCATTCAATAATTTTAACTGTTGGAGAAAACTGGTTAATTTTAAGCTTGTTTGTGCTATTTTCATCTTCCGGGTTTAAAATCTACATCGCGTTGACGTCACGATTTGTGACGTGGCAAGCCTGAGTTTAGGGTTGGCGGTGGTGCAGTGCCTCTGTACCAGTTTTTCATTGAGAACAATCTTCAAAGTACTTTCACAGAGACTGTCAGTCTTCTCAAGATCATAATCACCACACCTATGACAACAGCAGAGTCAGAGAGGTGCTTTCTACTTTGAAGAGGATCAAGACTTTCCTGAGAAACACAATGACCCAGGGATCGCCTTAATGCTCTGGCAATGCTTTCTATTGAGAAGAAACTTGTCAGAGACGCTCTTGTCTTCAATAAGAAAGTCATGGAGAAGTTTGTCAGTCAGAAGGAGAGAAGAGCAACATTCCTGTTCTAATAATAAGTCAAAAAAACATGCAGGTCTTTTTCACCACATTGATTTTCTTGTACATAGTTATCCTCAAATTTGTATCAGTCATACAGTAGAAGTATCAAAAGTTTAATTGAGAACTGATCAGTGATGATTTCACGAATAAACAGGTAACCAGATGTTCTTTAACTTTGTCTGCATTGCAATAAATCATATTTCAACACTTGCTGAAATTGTTTGCTGTGCCAGTGTGCCACAGCCCCACCTCAACATTTTTTCACCAGCCACCACTGTTCAGTTTGTGTTGGAATGTGAAGGGTTAAATTGTAACCAACATTACAAACGTTCAATTTTTTAGAATGTTTCCGCCTAAAGTTTTTTTGTGATTGGTTTTCCCGCTAAAAATATTTAAACGCATGAAATCAATAGAGTGATTTTAAATGACAGAAAACTTGACCAATCATATCTTTCCCTTAAATGGGCGGGGTTTGTTATCCCTGACTTTATGAGTTCCACACGCTCTTGGGAACGCCATTGAAAAATAAATAAACAAAATAAATAAATGCGGATAAACTTGCTAGCTATACTATTCTCGTCATGATGGAAGCCGCGAATAAGTGAGGACATTTAATAGGCCACTGTGCCATCTAATAATATTATTTATTATCAACACTCAGTGCTGGGGAGTAACTAGTTACATGTAACGGAATGATGTAATTTCATTACAAAATAAATGTAACTGTAATCTGTTACAATTACTGAGAAAAATGTGTAATTACATTAGTTACTTATGAAAATGTCAAAGATTACAAAGGAGGTTACATCTGAATATTTTCACACACATACAGATTTGATTGATTTCTTTCCCAAATTGCATTGACTGCTCTAAAATATGAGACCCCAATGCTTCAGGAGTTTATGACAGAATAGGACACATGCTTATTTAACTCTTTCCCTGCCAAACACAGAATTTTCCAGGTTTCCGTGTTTTCACTGTTGTATGCTAGGGGCGCTATTACACATCTCCTGAATGAGTCTAGAAAGTGTCGATCAAAAACACAGACCAGGAAGATCTCATATATAAGCTTATGCATATGAAAAATAATGTGATGGTCAACACTAACCGCATATAAATTAAATCTGCCTAATGTTACAGAGTGAAATGTTGATCAGAAAGTGGTCTGTGCAAGCTTTGAGATACTGATGGAAGCCATCTTCTGCATCTTTGCTTTGATAATATTACTGAATATGATCCAGATGTAGTATTTGAAAAAAATTCGATTTTCTCAGCTTTTTGCTCAAAATGTTGCTTTTTTATGAAACCTACCTACATTCAATTCACACTTACATATAACAAATAGAATAACGTTTATGCATATTTGCCATGCTGTCCAAGGGGAGGGCTCCGAGCTCGAAATATCAGCCCGAACCTTTTTTCAAAAACGCTGGCGGGGAAAGAGTTAATAACTGTTTTATTTCCTATTTGGGTTCATGTGTATTCTTTAATTTGTAAGATAAAACTTTTTTTTTTTTCCAAGCCATTGTTAGATGCCAGTGTTTCCTGTCATAACTATGCAAAGATTTGATTTCAAAAACAGCATCATAGCTATTAAACTATTTCTTATGATTTTAAATCTGTACCTAATCTCAGAATGATCTCAAAGCAAAAATGGTCGTGGCTGTGCTTTCAAATTAAATTATGATTATCTTAATTCAAGTGGTGGATTCTGAAAGTCTGACAGTAATCAGTTGTGAGTAATGCTGTTAACCTGCCTGCTTTACATGTTAAAAACATTCGTCAGAAATTTAGAAATCAAAAAGTAACCAAATGCAATCAGTTACATTACTCTATTAAAGTAATTGAAGTAGTTACACTACTTATTACATTTTAAACAGGGTGACTTGTAATCTGTAACCTGTTACATTTCCAAAGTAACCTTCCCAGCACTCAACACTGTTTGTCACGAAGGTTCTGAAGTGTGTCTGTGGTTCTTGAGTTCTGGATTTACTTTGCTGTCAGGATGTGTCGGTTCTTTAGAAAAGTTCTTCAGATTATTAAAATGTTCTTCACACTAAGAAAAATGGTTCTTTCTAGAATTGGTTAACCAGAAGGTTCTTCAAGGAACCAAAAAATGGTCTAACTGTGGCATCACTGTGAAACCCTCTTAAGAGTGTCTCCCTGCTGTTGTGTTGAGAATTACAGTGAAACACACCTGACAGCAACACCTGTAACGGTCAGTCTGCTCCACAGCAGGTCAACACCTCAATCACACTAGTACACTAGTATCAAGGATGTAAGTGTCTGCATTTGTGTACATTTCATGCACATGTTGGTGTTGCATTAGGTTGTCTTTCTGCAACATTTTGAAGGGGGGAGTGTTATGTCGTGTTGCTTTCTTTATTCTGGTTTTCACAATTATCATAACCTGTGATTTGTTGCAGTTACCTGGTAGCTCACCTGCAATCAACAGGTTAATTAGTGTCACCTGAAGAGAGCTGTTTTAAATCCTGGATCACTTTAAATCCAGCTCTGTAATAGCAGTACTGGTTACCGTCACAGTCACCTTTCCTTTTCCCGTCATAGTTTTCCTTTTATAATCTAATAAACCTTATTTTGATCAGCAATTTTGTGTCCTTTGTGGGTTGCCTCCCTGAGCCCAGGTTGTAACAGTAAATGTGTGTGTGTGTGTGTGTGTGTGTGTGTTATAAAAGCACCTGAATTAACTAATCAAAGTCTATCTGTTTACTTTAATAACAGTCAGCTGTGTTGAAACTAAACTCAGGAATGAGGAACCTGTTTTACACACGTCACTCAAACACAGAACCAGGAAACAGGAATCACATGAGTTCAAGGAAAGTGAAAGTGTTTGTGTCTCTGTATTAGTGCAGTAAAATGGCAGAAGCCAGATTTTCTCAGGAAGAGTTCTTGTGTTCGGTGTGTCTGGATCTCCTGAAGAATCCAGTGACCATCCAGTGTGGACACAGTTACTGTAAGAGCTGTATTACAGACTTCTGGGATCTGGAGGATGAGAAGAGAGTCTACAGCTGCCCTCAGTGCAGACAGACCTTCAGTCCAAGACCTGCTTTATTTAAGAATGTGGTGTTTGCTGATATGCTGGAGAAACTGAAGAAGACTAAACTTCAAAGTGCGGTTCCTGCTGGAGCTGGAGATGTTCAGTGTGACGTCTGTACTGGAAGAAAATACAAAGCTGTCAAGTCCTGTCTGGTGTGTCTGAACTCTTACTGTCAGAATCACCTTGAACAACATGAGAGTTGGTTTAAAGGAAAGAGACACAATCTGACTGAAGCCACTGGACGACTGCAGGAGATGATCTGCCAGAAACATGAGAAGCTCCTTGAGGTTTTCTGTCGCACTGATCAGAAATGTATACGTGTGCTGTGTGCGATTATTGAACATAAAAACCACGACACAGTATCAGCTGCAGCACAGAGGACAGAGAAACAGGTATTTAACACTAGACACTGATGAAATATTGCTGACACTCATTTCATGTGTTTATATCAGCACCATATTAACAGCTTACAGCATTCACACTACACATGACATCATACAGCATTCACAATGAACTGTTCTGTTCAGTAAATATGACTGAATCCATAAGATTTTAGCCATTTACAGCTTCACTTCAGTCATTTGTTTTCGGTCTAGAGCTTCAGTTTAATTACACATAAACACTGTCAGTGTGAAGCTCTACATCTGTGCCATAATACTTACACTTGTAGGTTGAAACAGGCCTTTAAAGGGGTGGTTAATTGCGATTTCACTTTTTTAACGTTAGTTAGTGGGTAATGTTGCTGTTTGAGCATAAACAATATCTGCAAAGTTGCGGCGCTGAAAGTTCAATGCAAACAGAGATATCGTATTTTCAAATTCTGGCAGTTTAATGCCTACAAAAATGACTGGTAAGGGACTACAACGAGTTACTTCCCGGGTACGATATGTCACGACCCCAGCTAAACCCCGGGAACATGCCGCAAAGGGGACGAGACCATGCTGTGCTGCTTTAGAGAAGAGGAAGAGAAAACTAGGGGTGCACGAAAAAATCTATTCATATATGAATCGCGATTCTGTCTTCTAACGATTCTAATGGATTCTCAAGTTTCAAAATCATACGTTTTAAAACAGCGGTTCTATATACTGTTGCTCGCATCTCCCTGCTCTGCATCTCTCTCTCTCTCTCCCTCTCTCTCTCTCCCTCTCTCTCTTTCAGATCATCAGCTCAGTGAATACACTTATTTTCACATACTGTAGCTATGAGAAGCGTTATACATGGACGCATGTGCGGTTGATGTGCTGTATTAAATCTTTAATCAGAATAAACCCATATATATTAAAAGCTAACAGAAGCAGTAGCATTTACAAAAAACAGCGTATCTAAAAGTATGAGACAACAACAAACAAAAAAATGTAGGCCTACCATTAAAAGCCGTGCTTGCACAGGTTCTGCACGATCCTCTTCACTAATATCCTCTGTGTCTCAATCAGGCTCAAACTGATAAGCAATATAGAAGATGCCATTGTTTACAATTCAACCGGAGCACATGCTGCTGAGCTGAGGGGTGGGACATTCAGGCAAATCGCCGGGTCTAGATGGTCCTCCCCCCTGAATTATATTTAGAAATTTGGGATTTGGTAGGGATACTTATGCTTAACTCATTTAATTTTGCAATTGAACATGGGGTATTTCATAGAGATAAAAAAATATCACTGATTTCATTACTTCTTAAAAAAGGGAAAGATCCATTAGATTGTTCCAGCTACAGACTGATTTCGCTTATCCTATGTGATCTAAAAATCTATGCTAAACTTTTTGCTTCTCGTATGGAGAAGGTAATTCATAGTCTGATCAAGGAGGACCAAACTGGTTTCATAAAGGGGCGCAATGCATCTGACAATATGCATCGACTCCTTCATAGTCTTGACTTTGCGGACTCCCACCCAACACCTTGTGCGGTCTTTTCACTTGATGCAGAAAAAGCCTTTGACAGGCTAGAGTGGAATTATGTGTGGGCAGTTCTGCAATGTTTCGGCTTCAGTGAACACTTAATTTCTATGATTAAGACATTATACCACTCACCTGCAGCATCAGTCATAACTGGTAATATTATTTCCCCCTCATTCCCTTTACAGCGGGGAACGAGGCAGGGGTGTCCGCTTTCCCCCTTATTGTTTTGTTAATCTCTTGAACCCTTAGCACAAGCCATCAGGAAATCTGAAGTATCGATTAAGATTCATGATCATAATCATAGTATTTCATTATACGCTGATGATATTATTCTATATTTAGACCACTTTGATGTTTAAGTCCCTAGTATAATTAAGGAATTTGATCATTTTAGTAGCCTATCAGGATATAAAATAAATTGGAGCAAATAATGCCAATTAACAATGTTAATGTTAATTCTTCTATTCCCTCATTTATCCCTATTAAGGAATCTTTCATCTATTTGTGCATTACCATATATAAAAACATTCATAAGATTGCCAGAGACAATTTTAATAACATTTTAGTTAAGGTCAAAAATGGCATTCAAAGATCGAAGAATCTTAAAGTCTCTCTCCAAGGAAGAATCTCCACTGTTAAGATTAATTTGTTACCTCGAAAAAATCTGGAAAATGGTTGAACGTCGGATAGGTGGACCCTTCAAATTTTGTAACAGTACTCCTTTATGGCACAATTTTAATTTTGTATGCGGAAATCGTCCATTTGTCCAACCCACTTGGTCTTCTTTAGGTGTAAACACGTGCGGTGATATATATGATAACCAGGACCTCTGTTCATTTCAGACATTAAGAACCAAATTTTGTCTACCAGCATCTGCATATTTTGCCTTTCTTTAATTACGTTCTGCTCTCAAAGTGTATGGCTTTCTGTGGGCATCTTCTATTTCCTCTCATCCTATGCGGGACTGGATTGCACCATCTGCTGGTCGGCCATCTGTTTCCTTAATATATAATAAAATTATTGATTGCATTACAAAACCTCTTTCTATTAAAACTATTTGGAATAGGGAATTATCTGACCTTAATTTATCTGTCGACTGGGAGAGAGTATGGTCTAATCTCAGTTTAACCCTTTAGGCGCCAGGGTTTTTTGGAAAAAATGCTGGATTTTGACATCAAGATTTCAAAAGCTTGTGGATTGAAAAGGCTTAAAGATAGAGATCTACTGTAAATTAGAAAAATGTTGGGCATGACCCAAAGTTTATGTGGGGTGTAAATATACTCATCTAATTTGCATATTATGACATCATCAGGGGGCGGCCCTCTTGAATTTGATAATATTCAGGAAATGGCAGATATTGAATTGATGTTTGAAGTTATTTGCATGTTTTTTTGTTGTTTTTTTGTCTTTTTATCCTCATTCCAAATTATCAGAAAAGAGGAAACCAACAATAAACAGGAGAAAGTACTAAATTATTACTATATTACTATACTACTCTCGGTTACAGAGGCCCTGAGACTGGCAAGAGCAGCTTCCAAATCCTCTGTACTCATCTTGCTGGATCTGTCTGCTGCCTTTGACACAGTTAACCACCAGATCCTCATGTCCATCCTCAGAAAGATGGGCATCTCAGGAACCGCCCTCCTGTGGTTCGAGTCTTACCTCTCCGATAGGTCCTTCAGGGTGTCTTGGAGGGGTGAGGTTTCAAAGTCACAACTTCTTGCTACTGGAGGTCCTCAAGGCTCAGTGCTTGGACCACTTCTCTTCTCCATCTACATGTCGTCATTAGGATTGGTTATTCAGAAGCATGGCTTTTCCTACCACTGCTATGCTGATGACACTCAACTCTACTTCTCATTCCAACCAGATGATCCGACGGTAACAGATCGCATTGCAGCCTGTCTGAGTGACATTTCTAGCTGGATGATGGACCATCACCTTCAGCTCAATCTTGCTAAGACAGAACTGCTCGTGTTCTCTTCCAACCCATCACTTCACCACAACTTCTCTATACAGCTGGGTTCATCAACCATAACTCCTTCCAGGACTGCCAGGAACCTTGGAGTTGTGATTGATGATCAGTTAAGCTTCACAGACCATATTGCTACAACGGCCCGGTCCTGCAGATTTGCCTTATACAACATTAGGAAGATTAGGCCCTTCCTGCAAGAGCAAGCTGCACAACTCCTTGTCCAAGCTCTTGTTCTCTCCAGACTGGACTATTGTAATGCTCTCTTGGCGGGCCTTCCCGCATGTACTATCAAGCCTCTGCAACTGATCCAGAATGCAGCAGCCAGAGTGGTCTTTAATGAGCCAAAAAAAGCTCACGTTACCCCTCTCTTCATCAGGTTACACTGGCTACCAATAGCCGCTCGCATCAAATTCAAGGTACTGATGTTTGCCTACAAGACCACAACTGCCACTGCACCAATATACCTAAACTCGCTGGTTCAAACTTATGTGCCCTCCAGAAGCTTGCGTTCTGCAAGTGAACGACGCCTTGTGGTGCCATCCCAAAGAGGTACCAAATCACTCTCACGGACCTTTTCCTGGACTGTGCCCAGCTGGTGGAATGACCTCCCGATCTCAATTCGAACAGCTGAGTCTTTAGCCATTTTCAAAAAACATCTAAAGACACATCTTTTTCGCCAGCACATGACTAACTAATACTAACTTACCTATTATATTTAAAAAAAAAAAAAAAAAAAAAAATCCTAGCTACGTGTACTGTGCTAGACTAACTGAGACTTGTCATGACACTTGTATACTGTTGCTCTCTCGATGGTCTGGTTGCTTCTATTGTTCTCCTCATTTGTACGTCGCTTTGGATAAAAGCGTCTGCTAAATGATTAAATGTAAATGTAAAATGTACTATATAATAGTAAAACGCATGTGAACAGTAGCCTACTTTTTGATCAATTCATCAGTAATAATCAGGAAATAATAGATATTGAATGGATGTTTGAACTTATTTGCATGTTTTTTTTGTCTTTTTATCCTCATTCCAAATGATCAGGAAAAGAGGAAATCCACAGTAAAACAGGAGAAAGTAGTAAATTATTACTATATTACTGTGCCATAGTAAAATACATGTGCCTATTTTTTATCAGTTTACCAGCTATCTGCCCAATCAGGTATCTAAGTGACAGTTTATAGTTCTTGAGAGTATGGTACCTCTCATTGCATGGCACAGCGCACAGACCTACCCCACACTGACAGAACCTGTACTGTCTGCCAGCGGCCATTTGAGCGTGCGCGATCAGAACAAACGACGCAATCAGGCCGATCATCAGAGAGCAACAGCTCTCCTATGGACACTACGACCACGTCCACCCCTGCCACCCCCATCCCTGTCAGGCAAAGGGTCCAAATGATCTGTGCTTTGTGAATACTCTCGCCTTGCGTGCGTGGCACCATTGCGCATGCAAAGATGTACCGGGAGAAGCGCGATCATTAGACGACGATCGTCATTTCTAAAATGCAAATATTCCCCTTCAGAGTCAGAATCGGCAAATAACACTTGCAACACATCCTCACGGTACAACTTTTTATTAGCCATTTGCCGATTTCCTCTCACAAATCTCACAATTTACTCACACGCAATGAACTGAACTGCTTCCGCATCAATGACACGATAGCTCACTTGCTCTGCTATTTCCTCGAACACTTTTTGTCTAGAATCGAAGTACTACATGTCTGCCATCTAGTGGTAGGGAATACAAATGAGATATTACACCAGAATAGGAACTACAGTCTATTTTATGAAGTATGACGTCTTGTCACAATTTTGCGACTTTGGCGCTTAGAGGGTTAACATCTAAAAATCTGGCTCATTGTCTTATTCACTTCAAAGTCATTCATAGAGCATACATAACTCCTTACAAAAGATTTAAAATGAAACTACAAAATTTGTTCAAATTTGAACTGCCATACAGTATATGTAACACTACATCATCAGGCACTTTTCTGCATATGTTATGGGAATGTCCTGTCGTCATCAGTCTATGGACACATGTAAACCTGGTTTTGTCATCATTACTATGAATTGATTGGTCTTTTAACCCAAGTTTGTGTCTTCTTAATGATGATTCTGGTCTCTGTATTAGTTCAATGCAAAAGAGAATGCTGTTTGCTGGTTTTACAGCTGCGAAGACGACGATAATACAGAACTGGTTTACACCACACACGTGTAGAAAAACATATTGGATCCATAGCCTCCTGCAAATATTGACGTGTGAATGTACAACGGCGCGAGTCGGTGGGGCCAGACCATTGATGCTTGGCAGTGTTTTTTGTTGGATATACGTGATTGTATAAAGGAGTGACTTTTGTGTTCTTGTTGTCCTTCCCTCTCTCCCTCCCTTTTGATTGGACCTTGAGATGTTGAGTATGTGTCTGTTGTTTTGTTTTGTTATATTTTGGATGCTATGTTGTGTTATGTGTGAAAAAAATAAAAATATTAATTGTTGATAACAAAAAAAAAAAACCACCCCTTTAATCACACATGATAATTCATGAAAGATGGTAGTAAATGATCAATCTTCACTTCTGCAGTTTGAATGTACAGCCATTGATTATCAGTTCAGAAAAGTAACCTTTAAACTGCCTAACCCTACCTGGATTCATCTGTTCACATGATGATTAAGGTGCAGTAGTTTTCTGTGAGATTCACTATCATCTATTTATCCTGCAGAAGCAGCTGAAGAAGATGCAGAAGACGTTCCAGCAGAGAATCCAACAGAGAGAGAAAGATCTTCAGCAGCTGAGAGAGGCTGTGGAGTCTCGTAAGGTGAGTCTGGAGAATAAGAGAAATTTGTCTCAGTCTCAGTTCAGACTCACTGAAGCCTGAATCACTGTGTGTCCTAACAGCGCTCTGCACAGACAGCAGTGGAGGACAGTGAGAGGATCTTTACTGAGCTCATCCGCTCCATTGAGAGAAGCCACTCTGAGCTGATACGGCTGATCAGAGATCAGGAAAAGCAAGCAGTGAGTCGAGCTGAAGGACAACTGGAGCGACTGGAGCAGGAGATCAACGATCTGAGGAGGAGAGACGCTGAGCTGGAGCAGCTTTCACACACACAGGATCACATCCAGTTCCTGCTGGTAACACAGATCTTGAAGAACGGGTCAGATACCCCTTTTCCACCAAGGCAGTTCCAGTGCTGGTTCGGATCCAGAGCTTATTTTCAAACCAGTTCTTTGTCTTTCGACACCCAAAGCGCCAGCTCCGAACCAGGAAAAGCGGTTCGTAAGTAGCACCAAAACACTGCTGGGCAAGAAGAAAGAACCGCTTGCGTCAGGGGCTGGGGGCGGGGTTACCGTGACCAACAAGACGAATAGAAACTATGGACCGCCATATTTGAAATAGCAGCTAAACATGAACACGTTTGATGCACTGTGGTTGGATGCCGATGTAGCTTCACAAAGCCATGAACATCAATAGCAACGCAACATCCGCCATTGTTGATAGTTTTTTTTAGGCTTGTTCGGGATGGATCGGCACTGCACATCGGTGCTGCAGGAGTGACTGGAAAGCAGACAACTCTTTATGCTTTTGGATCGCTCTCGCGGTGCTTTAGTGTGTTGTGTGCCGATCGATCAATCGATTCGTCTGTGTGGCGCCGATGCACCTCGAACAAGTCTGTTGTGTTTGGCGCTGCCACGGCTGCGCTAGTGAAACGAAATTTGAAACATATTGTGACGTAAGACCTGGCTCTGTATTGGCTCTCTAGCCTGAAAAGCAACTGTTTCTTAAAGGGCTCGCCAGTCGAACCAACTAAGAACCGGCAATAGCATTGGCGTTAACAGTTTCACTGATGATCCAGACCACTGATGATAAAACTCTTCTTTCTTCTTCTAAAGAAGAACATGAACACACTCAATAGCAGTGTAAGAACCGGCAATAGCACTGGCTCTGAACTAGCACCTGGTGCCTGCTGGTGGAAAGGGGGTAAGAGTGGACTTGAGCAGATCCTTCTGTGACATGAGACTCACAGATAAACATTTCATGAGTGTGTTATTATATAATCATCAGTCAGACTCTCATCTCATCATCTTCTTCTGAAAGAAATGAATAGCTGTCAGCTCTGGAAATCTTGCTCGAATATGTCTCCTATCAGAACTTTTCTTTCACTTGTATAAGTAGTGTCCCACTGTGGAGCTGATGAGCTTTGATTTCTGTTTTCTGTAGAGTTTCCAGTCTCTCTCAGCACCTCCTGAATCTACAGACGTACATGATGATCCCTTTATTTCTCTCATCTCTTTTGATGCTCTGAGAGAATCTGTTCATCAGCTGAGAGACAAACTGGATGATTTCTGCAAAGAGGAGCTCAAGAAGATCTCAGACAGAGGTAAAGTCCTGGAGATTCATCTGCTCTCAGAAATGAGTCCATCATCATCTCATATCATGGAGAACATCATATTAGAAATGTGTTAGGAATGGATGCAGGATCATGAGAATCACACTGTTCATGTCTGTTGATATTCACAGTCACATTCACCAACATTGTTCCCAGGACCAGGAACGACTTCCTACGATGTAAGTCAGTAAGAAAACAAGCAGAAAAACTCACTGAGTGTGTTCATGTTCTTCTGTAGAAGGAGAAAGAAGAGTTTTATAATTGATGATGTAAATTATGATTTCCACAGGATATCTGGTCATTTGTACTGAGACAATGATGATACACTGAACATGAAGAGTTCAGCTACATGAAAAGGTCAAACAGATTCATAATTCCTGATTCTGATGTGTTTTATCTCCATCAGATTCCCATCAGCTCACTCTGGATCTGAATACAGTGAATAAACTCCTCCGTCTGTCTGAGAGCAACAGAGTTATTACTGCCACTGGCACAGTTCAGTCGTATCCTGATCATCCAGACAGATTTGATTGTTGGCCTCTGGTGTTGTGTAGAGAGAGTGTGTGTGGACGCTGTTACTGGGAGTTGGAGTGGAGTGGAGATCATGTGTATATATCAGTGTCATATAAGAGCATCAGCAGGAAGGGACGGGGTGACGAGTGTGTGTTTGGATCTAATGATCAGTCCTGGAGTTTGTTCTGCTCTCCCTCCAGTTACTCATTCATACACAATAACATAGAGACTGTTCTCCCTGTGAAGTCCATCATCAGGAGTATAGGAGTGTATGTGGATCACAGTGCAGGAACTCTGTCCTTCTACAGCGTCTCTGACACAATGAGCCTCATCCACACAGTCCAGACCACATTCACTCAGACGCTCTATCCTGGGTTTTTGGTTTGGTCTGGATCATCAGTGAAACTGTTAACGAATCAGAATAGACTGACGAGAGAGTCTACCCATAATGCTTTGAGCTGCATGATAAAACAGTAACACAGAGTTATTATAGAATCTCTTCTTTTCTCTTCATGACATTAATGCTGAAGCTGAACTTCTGTCAGTGAAATAACGTCAGAATAAATGTGTTAATAAATCCTCAAATAGACAGTAAGATCAGTCCTGCTGAGTGACTATGTGTATCTCTACTTTTCTCAGCCTCTGTTTGTGTTGCCTGGCCAGTAGTCCCCACAAGAGAAAAAAAATATTGAAAATACTAAATTAAATTTATCTGAAAATGTAAAAATGCTAAAATGTTTTCTACGAGGGGTAGATTTCGATTAGTGCAAAGGTTCCCAATTCGGGTACTAGAGAACCCAAAACACTGCACATTATAGATGTCTCCCTAATCAAACACACCTGATTTCACTCATCTGCTCATCTGCTTATGTGTGTGTCAGATAAGAGAGACATCAAAAACGTGCAGTGCTGGGATTCTCCAGGCCCAGGAATATGGGAACCACTGGGTTAGTGGAGGGAAAATATAGTTTGGTCAGTATAGAAACAATAGAAGTCTACGGCAAATCCCCACAAAGATAACTGTACATTCATATATGTGTGTGAAAAAAAAGAAAGTATGTGAAAAAAAAGAAAGTATGAGAAAAGGGGGAGACTTGATAGTGTTTGATGTTCAGTTATTTAGAATTAGAACCATTTCAATTGACCTATCGGTAAGCCCCTCCCCTGGAACGCAGACTAGCCAATGGCAGTCGAGTATCAGTTGCACAGGGACCGGAACTCAGAGAAACATAGAGAAATCATTTTAATGGGGTTTATGCTACAAAAATTTAAAAATGATGTGCCTGGGTACTTGTAACACTCATTCCAGGTATCCTGAGAGGATGGGCAATGGAATTTATTTTATTTTATTTTATAAACCCAAACAAAACAGCCAAGCATTCATCCCAATCCAAATCAAGATGAAAACTTTAATTTTCTGGTTGTTATACTCTCATTAAGTTACAGTTTTCATCTGCTCAAGCAGATCACTAATCTCATCTTGTGCTTCAGCAAGGTATCTCTGGCTAAAACTAGCTAATGTTAAAGTTAGTGAGTCCATGCTAATGTACAAACATAAATGTAGTGATTGTTCTCACGTCTTGTACAGTGCAGGCCAAAAACAGATAAACCTGCATACGTTTTGGGAATGTCCTGTCGTCATCAGTCTATGGACACATGTAAACCTGGTTTTGTCATCATTACTGCGAATTGATTGGTCTGTTAACCCAAGTTTGTGTCTTCTTAATGATGATTCTGGTCTCTGTATAAGTTCAATGCAAAAGAGAATGTTGTTTGCTGGTTTTACAGCTGTGAAGAAGACAATAATCCAGAACTGGTTTACGCCACACATGTGTAGAAAAACATATTGGATCCGCAGCCTCCTGCAAATTGTCTCATGTGAATGTACAACGGCGTGAGTCGGTGGGGCCAGGCCTTCAACCATTGATGCTTGGCAGTGTTTTTTGTTGAATATACGTGATTATATAAAGGAGTAACTTTTGTGTTCTTGTTGTCCTTCCCTCTCTCCCTCCCTTTTGATTGAACCTTGAGATGTTGAGTATGTGTCTGTTGGTTTGTTTTGTTGTTTTCTGGATATTATGTTGTGTTGTGTGTGAAAAAAAAACAAAAAAAAAATTGTTGATAACAAAAAAAACCAAAAAAAAAAAACAAATATCTACATTTCACTGTCTCTTCATATTAAACTGGTAAAATGTAAATTAATTTAATCGTACCCTGCGATACATGAACAGTGTTGATCTGGGATTTTTTTCATCTGCAATCGTAACGACCGACCGTAACATGAGACTTCTCTCTCTTGCATTCTGATCTGTAAACCCTCACTTCCAAATTAATACACACAATATTTATTTTAAAATCTTTTATAAATCCTTCCATGGAATACTTGAATGGTGATCCTTCTGTGTCCAAAATTTATCAAAAACATATAGGAACAAGGTTTTCACACTGACAGCTGTCATTGTAAGACAGTTAGCAACTCTGTTTGTTTGTCCGATTTGGATTTTTTCTTTTTTTTTTTTTGACGAATATTCGAAATTCTAATTTTTTATTTGACAGCCGTAATTCAAATCAAAATGATTCAAAGTACATCAGTGTTAGTAGGCGATTATTAACAGTAAATAATAATAGCAGCAGCTTTCAGTCTGTCAGCATCATGCAAACATCAAATATCAGGCATGCAGTAGTAGTCCTGCACAGGTTTCTGCTTTTCCAGTGTTTTTCTACGTAAACGTGCGTGACGGACGCGTTTGACCATTGCGCTCGCATCTTTTGCAGCGTTACTTTTGCAGCATGTGAAGTGGTGCTCAATGTGGCACTCAAGTTAAAAGAAGTTCAACTCGCATCTCATTACTTTGTGTTTTGACAAAATAAACCCAAACTTCTGTTATCTTGGAGTAGGGGCATTCCTCTTGTCTTGTGGGCTGATCGAGGGGAAGAAGGGTTAATATTACTTCATACTCTGGGAGCTACCGTGTACATTATTAAACTCCAGAGCCTCAATCCTCATCAGTCGCTGATACAGAAGACAAAAGCATTCTCAGCAAGGCAGGTAAAATATACATAAATAAGTACAGGAATTAAATGTACTAGGGTTTGAAGACCTAGATCTTGTCATTTCCCTAGTCGTCCAAGATGCAGAACATAATCTTACCCCTGCGTTGTAGTGAAATTCCCCGCTACATATTCTTTAATTTGTAAGATAAAACAGTTTTTTTCCCAAGGCATTGTTAGATGCAGTGTCTCCTGTCACAGCTATGCAAATATTTGATTTCAAAAACAGCATCACAGCTATTAAACTATTTCTTATGATTTAAAATCTGTACCTAATCTCAGAATGATCTCAAAGCAAAAATAATTGCTTAAGTCTGATTTTGTGGTGGCTGTGCTTTCAAATTAAATTATGATAATCTTAATTCAAGTGATGAAGGATTCTGAAAGTCTGACAGTAATCAGTTATGAGTAATGCTGTTAACCTGCCTGCTTTACATGTTAAAAACATTTGTCAGAAAATTAGAAATCAAAAAGTAACCAAATGCAATCAGTTACATTACTTTATTAAAGTAATTGAAGTAGTTACACTACTTATTACATTTTAAACAGGGTGACTTGTAATCTGTAACCTGTTACATTTCCAAAGTAACTTCCCAGCACTCAACACTGTTTGTCACGAAGGTTCTGAAGTGTGTCTGTGGTTCTTGAGTTCTGGATTTACTTTGCTGTCAGGATGTGTCGGTTCTTTAGAAAAGTTCTTCAGATTATTAAAATGTTCTTCACACTAAGAAAAATGGTTCTTTCCAGAATTGGTTAACCAGAAGGTTCTTCAGTGAACCAAACAATGGTTTAACTGTGGCATCACTGTGAAACTCTCTTAGAGTGTATCCCTGCTGTTGTGTTGAGAATTACAGTGAAACACACCTGACAGCAACACCTGTAACGGTCAGTCTGCTCCACAGCAGGTCAACACCTCAATCACACTAGTACACTAGTATCAAGGATGTAAGTGTCTGCATTTGTGTGCATTTCATGCACATGTTGGTGTTGCATTAGCTTGTCTTTCTGCAACATTTTAAAGGGGGGAGTGTTATGTCATGTTGCTTCCTTCATTCTGGTTTTCACAATTATCATAACTTGTGTTTTGTTTCAGTTACCTGGTAGCTCACCTGCAATCAACAGTATAATGTAATAAACCTTATTTTGATCAGCAATTTTGTGTCCTCTGTGGGTTGCTTCCCTGAGCCTGGGTTGTAACAGTAAGTGTGTGTGAGAGTGTTAAATGCACCTGAATCAACTAATCAATGTCTTTGCATTTACTTTAATAACAGTCAGATGTGTCGAAACTATACTCAGGAATGAGGAACCTGTTTTACAGATTCACAGACATGGCTGTTTTACACACGTGTTACGGCTGGCTTGTAAACCGCAACATAAGAGACCAAACCCAATATTTCAAGAGAACAATAAAAACAAAACAAGGAGACCTCCACCAAGACACACAGATCCTTTTGTGTCCTTTTCGGTCCAACAAGGCTGATTAGGAATTAATTTCACCTGTCACCCAGCCAGCACCTGCACTACGCAGCAGGGCCAGAAGGAGGCAGCAGGCAGGCGTAACACATGTCACTCAAACACAGAACCAGGAAACAGGAATCACATGAGTTCAAGGAAAGTGAAAGTGTTTTTGTCTCTGTATTAGTGCAGTAAAATGGCAGAAGCCAGATTTTCTCAGGATGAGTTCTTGTGTCCGTTGTGTCTGGATCTCCTGAAGGATCCAGTGGCCATCCAGTGTGGACACAGTTACTGTAAGAGCTGTATTACAGACTGCTGGAATGAGGAGGATCAGAAGGGAGTCTACAGCTGCCCTCAGTGCAGACAGACCTTCAGTCCAAGACCTGCTTTAGCTAGAAACACCATGCTGGCTGAAGTGGTGGAGAAACTGAAGAAGACTAAACTTCAAAGTGCGGTTCCTGCTGGAGCTGGAGATGTTCAGTGTGACGTCTGTACTGGAAGAAAATACAGAGCCGTCAAGTCCTGTCTGGTGTGTCTGAACTCTTACTGTCAGAATCACCTCGAACAACATGAGAGTTGGTTTAAAGGAAAGAGACACAATCTGACTGAAGCCACTGGACGACTGCAGGAGATGATCTGCCAGAAACATGAGAAGCTCCTTGAGGTTTTCTGTCGCACTGATCAGAAATGTATTTGCTTGCTGTGTTTGGTGGATGAACATAAAAACCACGACACAGTATCAGCTGCAGCACAGAGGACAGAGAAACAGGTATTTAACACTAGACACTGATGAAATATTGCTGAAATATCACTTGTTTCATATGTGTTAATATCAGCATCATATTAACAGCTTACAGCATTCACACTGAACACAGCAGCAGAAATGAACAGCAACACTTTCTGTTCAGTAAATCTGACTGAATCCAGATGATTTTAATCTTCACTTCAGTCATGATTTTAATCTTCACTTCAGTCATTTAGTTTCTGTCTAGAGCTTCAGTTTAATTACACAGAACACAGAAGTCAGTGTGATGCTCTACATCTGTGTCAGTTTCACTTTCATAATACTCACACTTGTAGTGTGAAACCGGCTTTAAGCACACATGATAATTCATGAAAGATGGTAGTAAATGATCAATCTTCCTCTCTGGAGTTTGAACCTACGGCCATTTATTATCAGTTCAGATAAATAAACTTTAAACCGCCTAACCCTACTTTTCCTGGATTCATCTGTTCACATGATGATTTAGTGCCAGTAGTTTTCTGTGAGATTCACTATCATCTGTTTGTCCTGCAGAAGCAGCTGAAGGAGACGCAGAAGACGCTCCAGCAGAGAATCCAGCAGAGAGAGAAAGATCTCCAGCAGCTGAGAGAGGCTGTGGAGTCTCATAAGGTGAGTCTGGAGAAGAAGAGAAGTTTGTTTCAGTCTCAGTTCAGACTCACTGAAGCCTGAATCACTGTGTGTCCTAACAGCGCTCTGCACAGACAGCAGTGGAGGACAGTGAGAGGATCTTTACTGAGCTCATCCGCTCCATTGAGAGAAGCCGCTCTGAGCTGATACGGCTGATCAGAGATCAGGAAAAGCAAGCAGTGAGTCGAGCTGAAGGACGACTGGAGCGACTGGAGCAGGAGATCAATGATCTGAGGAGGAGAGACGCTGAGCTGGAGCAGCTTTCACACACACAGGATCACATCCAGTTCCTGCAGGTAACACAGATCTAGAAGAACAGCATCATAGTGCACTTGAGAGAAAGTTATCAATAATGATCAATCTAACTGTAGTCTTTGAGCTGCTTTTCCTGAGAAAATCTACTGAACCCGACAATGAGACTCCATTGATGTGCTTGAGCTGTTAGATGGACATTTATGTTCTCAGCAGATGTTTTGCCATACAAAGATCAAGTTCAAGTTCAAGTTGAGCTTTATTGTCATTCCGCTACATGTGGGGACATGCAGTGGAACGAAATGTCATGCCTCACAGGACCACGGTGCTACATAAATACAGACATACAACAATGAAGTAAAACACTATAAACCTATACACAACTAACCTACTGACAGATTTTGACTAAGTATACTATATATAAATGTTTACCCTATACAACTAAAGATAAAAGATAAAAAATACAAACTATATCAATGCTTCACATAATACTGTACATTTGCAGAGAGAAACATTGTGAGTCAAGCAGCTGGCTGGCGAACAGTGCAAGATGATTTATAGTGCATGAGCTTTTAAACATACATATATTGCTGAGTCTTTTGTGGGGTTGTGTACACATAGCAGTGTGTGAAAAGTGTCTAGTGCATAGAGGAGAGTGTGTTACTACAGGTGGTTTGTACAGGCCCACTCACCTGTGTGTAGCACACTTTGAATTGCACAAAAAAAAAAGTTCACAGTTTTTTTCTCTTTGGTGTGGTAAGGTAGGGGGTGTTTGGAGAGGGAGGGAAGGGGGGGGGGGGGGGTCCATGTTTCAGAAGGTAGGGGTTTGCATGGGGTTTCAGAGGAGGGTGGGGTGATTTGAGTTCAGGGCTCTCACAGCCTGGGGGAAAAAGCTGTTGAGCAGTCTGGCAGAGCGGGCTCTGATGCTCCGGTACCGTCTTCCTGATGGTAGGAGCTGGAAGAGACTGTGGGAGGGGTGGGTGGGGTCCTTCACGATGCTGTTGGTTTTGCTGGAGCATTGTGCAAGGAAAATATCCAGGATGGATGGGAGAGGGGCACCGATGATCTTTACAGCCGTGTTCACTGTCCGCTGGAGGGTCTTGCGGTCAGCAGCACTGCAGTTCCCGTACCAGACAGTGATGCAGCTGGTCAGCACACTCTCAATGGTGCCCCTGTAGAAAGTGGTGAGGATGGGTGGAAGGAGACTTGCTCTTTTCAGCCAGCGGAGAAAGTGTAGGCGCTGTTGTGCCTTCTTGGAGAGTGACATGGTGTTGGTGGTCCAGGTGAGATCCTCTGTGATGTGCACCCCCAGGAATTTAGTGCTGCTGACTCTCTCCACAGTCGAGCTGTCGATGGTCAGTGGGGGGTGGTCAATGGAGTTCCTCCTCCTGAAGTCCATCACAACCTCCTTTGTCTTCTCCACATTGAGGGAGAGATTGTTAGCACCACACCATTCAGCCAGCTGTGCCATTTCTCTCTGTAGTGCGTTTCATCGTTGTTGCTGATGAGACCTACCACTGTTGTGTCATCAGCGAACTTGATGATGTGGTTGGAGCTGAACTTGGCAGTGCAGTCGTGGGTCAGCAGCGTGAAGAGCAGTGGGCTGAGCACACAGCCTTGTGGGGCACCTGTGCTCAGTGTGGTAGTGCTCGAGGTGTTGTTGCCGACACGGACTGACTGAGGTCTTCTGGTTAAAAAGTCCAGGATCCAATTACAGAGGGAATTGTTAAGGCCCAGCAGGTTTAGTTTATTAATGAGCTATTTTGGGATTATTGTGTTGAATGCCGAGCTGAAGTCAATGAACAGCATTCTAACATAGCAGTCTTTATTTTCTAGGTGGGTGAGAGCCAGGTGGAGGGTGGAGGAAATTGCATCGTCCGTAGAGCGGTTTGGACGGTATGCAAACTGGAGTGGATCAAGTGTGTTGGGGAGGCTGATTTTGATTTTGTGCATGACTAACCTCTCAAAACACTTCATTATGATTGGAGTCAGTGCTATGGGACGGTAGTCCTTTAGACAGGACACAGGTGATTTATTTGGTACCGGTATGATCGTTGTGGATTTGAGACATGTGGGGACGACTGCCTGGCTCAGCGAGGTGTTGAAGATATCTGTTAGGACATCCGTCAGCTGTGCAGCACAGTCTTTCAGTACACGGCCAGGTATGTTGTCAGGACCCGCAGCCTTTCGTGGGTTAATTCTGGATAGGGTCTTTCTTACGTCGGCTGCTGACAGACAGAGCGCCTGGTCGTTGGGAGGTGTGGGCAGTTTTTGTGCAGGTGTGTCATGTTGCATTTCAAACCGTGAATAAATGTGGCTGAGTGTATCGGGGAGGGATGTGTCATCATCACAGGCCTGTGGCGGGGGCTTGTAGTCAGTGATGGTCTGAATGGCTTGCCACAGGCTCCGTGTGTCACTGCTGTACGTGAAGTGATTGTTAATTTTTTGAGCATATGACCGTTTTGCATTTTTGATGCCACAGGACAAGTCGGCTCTTGCTGTTTTGAGGGCTGCTTTATCTCCTTATCTGAATGCTTCATCTCTGGTCTTTAGCAGCCCACAAACCTATTTCCTAGAAAGTTCACATAGAGTGTAAGTGGTAAATACTAGAATCTGTAGCTCTAATGTGATATAATGAATATGAGAAGAATGAAGCTGATGCTGTGAAAGTGCTGGATTGAGTTACTAAAGATCAGTCAAATCTGATGTTGGTGCAGGTTATTGGGTGAAGTGTGGAGCTGATGAGTTTTGATTTCTGTTTTCTGTAGAGTTTCCAGTCTCTCCCAGCACCTCCTGAATCTACAGACGTAAATGACAATCCCTTAATTTCTCTCGTCTCTTTTGATGATATGAGAGAATCTGTTCATCAGCTGAGAGACAAACTGGAGGATTTCTGCAAAGAGGAGCTCAAGAAGATCTCAGACAGAGGTAAAGTCCTGGAGATTCATCTGCTCTCAGAAACCAGTCCATCATCATCTTTTTCCACAGTCACATCCACCAACATTGTTCCCAGGACCAGGAAGGACTTCCTACAATGTAAGTCAGTAAGAAAACAAGCAGAAAAACTCACTGAGTGTGTTCATGTTCTTCTGTAGAAGGAGAAAGAAGAGTTTTATAATTGATGTAAACAGGGGCGTAAATTTGGTCTAACAGTGGGGGGGGGGGGACAATAAACAAAATTTCTCAAGAGCAGTTTTTGAAGGGGACACAAATAATCAGCTAAAATTTACTTGTAAGGATATACACAGAGGAAAACCTTACTATTAGTGTAGCAGGGAGACTATTGCGTTATTTTAATGACAAATGTCGAGAGCGCATTATTGTAAAGCGAAAGCACATTAATAGACCATTTCAATGTTTTGCAGACTCAAAAATGAGTAAAAACCAGACGTAAACAATAACAAAGGTGTTGGAACGCAACTGCGCATGTCTGGTCCTGAAGCACTTCCAGTAGCGCCATCTTTAAATCTCAGATCTGTCAAAACAAGCGCGTACTATTTAAGTCTAGCGAAAACGTAACAGTTAAGGTATTTTTTTTTTTTTTAAATAAATGGTGATTGGAATACCCTTTAAATATGACTGAGGCACAAACCTACAAAGAACATTAAAAGTAGTCTTCCAGACGGCTCAAAGCGGATCTGATTGATGCTGCGTGCGTGTACTCGAGAGATGGCGGTAAATATATCGCAGTATGGATGCTTACAATTAACTGCATAGCAGAAAGTTTTTGATCATTTGATCGTACAATGGATGACATCAGGCTTATGTTAAGTTAAACTGAAGCTAGACAAACAGTGTCACTTACGTACTGATCATGGTTTGTCGCTAATATGTCCGGGGAGCTGATTAGTTGACATTTCACTTGCATTGCTGGGTCAGTCTGTATATCTATGCAAATATTCTTTTTCATATTTATTTGTACAGCGCTTTTCACAATACATATAGTTTCACTGCAGCTTTACAGAACATGCATGTATATTACAACGCTAAATGAATGCTTATAAACTAATCACTACATCCCATTATTACTGAATTCATTCGTTTTAAAATGTGTGCTTAGTTTGGTCAAGTTTGTTGCTGTGGAACAGTGCGAGAAAGCATTTAAATGCTCTATCAGAGCCATCATGTGGTCACAAATAAGATGAATGCAATTCAGTGCTGGCTACCGTGTTTTGCATAAACCTTTATTCGTTTTTTTTTTAAAAGATAAAAGTATAGCCTACATGCAGATTAATAAATGCACACACACTACTTACAGTATATGTGTGGGTATGTATGTTTTTATGCACATTTACTGTAAACACACATTCAGTAGTACTGGTCAAAAGTGTGGGCACTATTACTATTTTTAATGTTTTTGAAGGAAGTCTCCAATGCTCATCAAGCCTGCATTTCATTGATCAAAAATACAGACAAAAACAGTTATATTTTGAAACATTATTACAATTTAAAACAACAAGAACTTTTCCTTATCTGAATGTAAATGTGTGCTGTATATCCTGGAGTTGCTGCTATTCTGCTTCTCGCTTCACTGATGCAATCCAGATGCGTTTCTCGGAAATATAAACCCTTTAATTTCTGATTATTTATAAATTAATGTTAGTCCCAGGTCGGAGCACCCAACACCGAGCAACAAGGATCTAGAGCTGCCGCGATTCGTCGATTTTAGTCGACTAGTCGATTTTGAAAAATCATCGACTTCATTTTGCTCGCGTCGACTAACCGGCAAAATACCGGAAGTGCCGCATTTCACGGACGATCCATAAAACACATTATTAGACTATTTTCCAAGGCTGCATGACATTAAACCCATTTAAAAATCATAATTAAGCATAATTGTGAATTTACAAAAGCTATGATTTAATTAAATAATGATATGCGATGCAGTTCTAACACAGTATATGCGCTTTAATTATTTACATGCGTGTAGGTTACATGCGTCACACAGCAGCTCCGTTCACAGTAGCTCCACAGAAACTTATCATTTACATGTGTGGAGTGTCTCAAACTCCATCTCTGCATGTTGTTGTGAGTTTGGGTTTATTATAACGTTCATCTGGGAACGCAACGTGCCCATTTCATCAGATGTGTAAGGTAAATCATTTATAAACCTGTGCAAACACAGGAGAATACATCACAATTTCAAAATAAAAGCTCAAACCCTCACTCTGAGTTTACACGTTTTGATGAACACATATTCATTTCATTACAGTGACTATAGCATTTCTGTCCTAAAGAAATGCCAAATATTAAATATTAAGTGGACATTTGAATTAAATGGTGCTTGGTCAATATTAAACAAGGATTAGATCTCGCAGTAATGTTTAAAAATAATCATCAGGCTGTCGGCGCCCCCTGCAGGCCTTTGTCGTTATGCGTTATCTACATTAGCTCTATTGTTTATACATAAACACTGTATGTTTAATACATAATCAAAAAGCCTGTCTAATTAATTGAGTTTTACAGTTTTATCTGTACCAGATTCTGCTTTCTGGATTCCATTTTAATGGTTCTTTAATTATTTTTTAATTTCTTTTTTCTTTTTCAGAAATACTGCACATTTACATTTTTCTCCTAAATAAATTCTGGTAAATAAAATTTCTGGTAAATACTCCTTTATTTAAAAACTGATTATAATGTTATTATTAGACTAGAACACGTGGATATGTTGTGATTCACTATAATACTGAACTGATTTCAGTGATCTGGACTGAGATGAGATGGACACTTGCTTCTTGCACTCTGTTGCACTTTACTTTTGCTTTAAAAAAGGATTTCATAGAAATTTGGATTTAATTTGGTTTAATAAAATATTCTTAAGTAAAATTGTTGATTTGGGGGAAATTAATCGGTTAGATCAATTGATTAATCGATAAATTAGTCGACAGATTAATCGAAATAAAAATAGTCGTTAGTGGCAGCCCTACAAGGATCTCAATTTTAATTTTGATATTTTAAACAGCAAGATTAAATAAATGATCGCAATCCCACTGTGCATCAAGCGCCTGCCGCCATTGTTTGAATGCGCTCGAACACTAACCGGAAATGTCCGAGGAACAAAGACGTCACTTTCTTAAACAGCCGAATAGCCGTTAAAATGTTTCAATCATTGATCTATAATAGAGAACATTATATATATATCAGTGGTTTCAATGCATTTTTGCCCCGTTTGTGTTGTTTTACTACACAAATTGTTTTAAGTATAAAATATTAATACACAGCGTGGTTTTTTAATCATATTTTTAAGGGGGACAAGGTCAATCCCCAGATGGATGATGTTGATTAGCACAGAATATCTGGTCATCTGTACTGAGACACTGATGATACACTGAACATGAAGAGTTCAGATACATGAAAAGATCAAACAGATTCATAATTCCTGATTCTGATGTGTTTTATCTCCATCAGATTCCCAGCAGCTCACTCTGGATCTGAACACAGTGAATGAATACCTTCGCCTGTCTGAGAGAAACAGAGTGATTACTCGCACTGACACAGATCAGCCGTATCCTGATCATCCAGACAGATTTGATTATTATGCTCAGGTGTTGTGTAGAGAGAGTGTGTGTGGACGCTGTTACTGGGAGCTGGAGTGGAGTGCTGCTAAAAGTGGTTTTGTGTATATATCAGTGTCATATAAGAGCATCAGCAGGAAGGGATGGAGTTATGAGTGTGTGTTTGGATCTAATGATCAGTCCTGGAGTTTGCGCTGCTCTCCCTCCAAATACTCATTCAGACACAATAACATAGAGACTGATCTCTCTGTGAAGCCCATCAGCAGCAGAATAGGAGTGTTTGTGGATCACAGTGCAGGAACTCTGTCCTTCTACAGCGTCTCTGACACAATGAGCCTCATCCACACAGTCCAGACCACATTCACTCAGCACCTCTATCCTGGGTTTAGAGTTTATCTTACTGGATCATCAGTGAAGCTGTGTTGATGAATCAGAATAGACTGATGAGAGATTCTACCCATAATGCTTTGAGCTGCATGATAAATCAGTAACAGTGAGATGTTATAGAGTCTCTTCTTTTCTCTTGATGACATTAATGCTGCAGCTGAACTTCTGTCAGTGAAATAACATCAGAATAAATGTAATAAATCCTCATATAGACCGTAAGATCAGTCCTGCTGAGTGACAATGTGTTTCTGTGCTTTTCTCAGCCTCTGTTTGAGTTGCCTGGCCAGTAGTCCCCACAAGAGAAAAACATACTTAACATACTAAATGTTGTTTATCTGAAAATGTAAAAATGCAATAAATGTTTTCTGTGAGGGGTAGATTTCGGTCAGTGCAATGGTTCCCAATGGGCTCGGTGCACAAGATGGTGCCGGTGAGCTTCGGCATACTGGGCGAGTTTTTTTTTATTTATTTTTTTTATTATAACTACAACAAAGAAAAAAATATACAATTATATCAACATCCATATAAAATAAAAAACATAAATAAATAAATTAAAAATAAATGTGGGTTTACAGTCTACATTACAGATATAAATATATAAATATACATTTTGACAAGAATACAAAGAAAAAACAGCAACTAAATGCCAATAATACAAAAAACAGCATATATTAGATCACTTCTCAATTAAATTCAGCTCTTTAGCAAATACAATTGTATCGTTACATTTTTTACTATCAATAAATTGCAGAGAGTCCATATATGAATGTACATCAACCATAAAAACCTACAAACAAGGTTTATAATTATTTATTTTACTTTTATGGATATGAAACTTACCAAATAAAATCATAAGATTCAGCATAAAGTTAACAGATATACTTTTTGATTCAAAATAAAATAAAACATCTTTTGAAGTCAAATCACAACTATAACCAGTTTTCTCTTGGACATACAGGGATAAGTCTCCCCAAAACTGTTTTGAATGGTTGATCTGAACAAAATGAGCAGTTTCCATCAATATCCATAAATTTTGACAGAGTGTAATTACTAACATAAATCTTAAGACGGATTTTCAAATGTAATTCCCTAAGTTTGTTAGAAATACAAAATGTGCTTTTTTTCACATAATGTCTGTGAAGGAAACATTCCAGAAAAATTACCCTCTTTTTATAAAATATTTGTCTAATAAATGTATTTGTACACATTTTACTATTAATGTCAACCCCATTTAGACAAAGTACAGGTTCAGATCGACAGATATTATATGACAACATATGACTTCTCATCAACATCAGTAGACCAGAATTATATTCTTTATATTTAATAGGAAATAGCCATTTGTTCATGAAATTTTCATAAGAAAGCAAATTAGCTGATTGGTCTAAAATGTCAGATAAAAATAAATACCTTTATCCATCCAGCTTTGTAAATAAAGAGATTTCCGGTTAACTAATATAAGCATTATTCCACAGGATTACTTTATGTGGGGAAAAGTGTACATCGCATAACTTCCAAGCCTTAAGAGCTTGTTGATGGAAATTAGACAATGCCACAGGTAATTTATTAACAGAGTAATCACACAGTAACAAAAAACGCAATCCTCCAACCTTTTTGAAAATATTATATGGTATAAAAAAAAACATATTGAGTCTGATTTAAGTAGACAGTTTCTAAGCCATTTTACTTTAAAGGTATAATTTAAATAAAAAAGTCCAAAAGTTCAAAAACACCTTCATTTCTTGGCCCTTGAAGAATTTACTTAATGATGATGTTTATTCCTCCAAACAAATTGTATAAACAAATTTTTTTTTTTTTTACAAGTAAAATCTTGAACAAAAAGAAATAATGCCGGATAAATAAATCTAGATATCCTTCTACTTTGGTCAATACAACTCTGCCAATAATAGTCAAATCTCTTTGAAGCCAATTATTAAAGATACTTTGAGCCTTTTTTAGTTTAGGGGAAAATTTAATTCTTGCCTCTCTGTTAGATCCTTTGTAATATTTATTCCTAAATATTTGATCTTATTTTCTATTGAAATATTGCACAAATTTTTTTTGTTTGAATCATAAAGGCTCATTATTTCACATTTTGTAACATTGAGCCTTAATCCAGAAGCACCAGAAAATTAATTTACTAACTGCAAAGTTGCGGGCAACTGTTCTTTATCTCTCAAATGGCATACTGGGCGAGTGGAGCTCCACTCAAGAGCGGAAATACGTCACTTCCACACGCGACGCGTCCGCCATGTTGGTCCGGGCAAGACTGCCTTAAAAACAAATGGAGGTGAACGGAGGAGCTGCGTTTTTTCTGGATAAAAACATGGTAACGTTTACATTTATCAGCCGATTTCAGTGGTTTGTGATCTACATGGAATTAAAAATAACTCTGTCTCCAGGCCACACGTCACTTCACTTATTTAGGTAGGCTTGGAAAATTATTAATTTTCATTAGAAATTGTGAAAGCTTACACTTGTCACACTTGTTGATTCATACTTTTTAGCACAGAAACTCATTCTGTGTGAATAGCTGCGATATTTTGTACGTTACACTCCTTCAAAGAGCGTGACACAAGCTGCTTCGTCATACGCTCACATCAGCTGTTAGCATTGACACATTGTCAACGTGTCTAATTGTAACGTTTGCTAATGTTTTTATTCAAAACTGTAATTCCTCATAATATTGTGGCAAAACATTACATTTGAATTAATTGATAAATTAGGAAAAATTGCCCATTCCTACATGCAGTCTTTTGCCTAAAACAAAAGCATTTCTTGCACAAATGCCACTATTTTGGAGTGAATCAGAAACACATGCAACAACATGAGGCTGAGTAAATGAAGACTGAATGAGGAGTATCTTTTGCAGTCAACTAATATGAAGCTGTCAATGCCACTTTCCACAAAATCCACCGGGATTTCAATTAAACCTTTTAAAGGGTCATGAAACCCCAGACTACCTTTTCTGAGATTTTAGCAGAGGTGATTGTGTTGCGCATCATAGAAGACAATGTTAGCATTCAATAATTTTAACTGTTGGAGAAAACTGGTTAATTTTAAGCTTGTTTGTGCTATTTTCATCTTCCGGGTTTAAAATCTACATCGCGTTGACGTCACGATTTGTGACGTGGCAAACCTGAGTTTAGGGTTGGCGGTGGTGCAGTGCCTCTGTACCAGTTTTTCATTGAGAACAATCTTCAAAGTACTTTCACAGAGACTGTCAGTCTTCTCAAGATCATAATCACCACACCTATGACAACAGCAGAGTCAGAGAGGTGCTTTCTACTTTGAAGAGGATCAAGACTTTCCTGAGAAATACAATGACCCAGGGATCGCCTTAATGCTCTGGCAATGCTTTCTATTGAGAAGAAACTTGTCAGAGACGCTCTTGTCTTCAATAAGAAAGTCATGGAGAAGTTTGTCAGTCAGAAGGAGAGAAGAGCAACATTCCTGTTCTAATAATAAGTCAAAAAAACATGCAGGTCTTTTTCACCACATTGATTTAATTGTACATGGCTATCCTCAAATTTGTATCAGTCATACAGTAGAAGTATCAAAAATTTAATTGAGAACTGATCAGTGATGATTTGACGAATAAACAGGTAACCAGATGTTCTTTAACTTTGTCTGCACAGCAATAAATCATATTGCAACACTTGCTGAAATTGTTTGCTGTGCCAGTGTGCCACAGCCCCACCTCAACATTTTTTCACCAGCCACCACTGTTCAGTTTGTGTTGGAATGTGAAGGGTTAAATTGTAACCAACTTTACAAAATGTTCACTTTTTTTAGAATGTTTCCGCCTAAAGTTTTTGTTATTGGTTTTCCCGCTAAAAATATTTAAACGCATTAAATCAATAGAGTGATTTTAAATGACAGAAAACTTGACCAATCATATCTTTCCCTTAAATGGGCGGGGTTTGTTATCCCTGACTTTGAGTTCCACACGCTGTTGGGAACGCCATGGAAAAATAAATAAACAAAATAAATAAACTCGGATAAACTTGCTAGCTATACTATTCTCGTCATGATGGAAGCCGCGAATAAGTGAGGACATTTAATAGGCCACTGTGCCATCTAATAATATTATTTATTATCAACACTCAGTGCTGGGGAGTAACTAGTTACATGTAACGGAATGATGTAATTTAATTACAAAATAAATGTAACTGTAATCTGTCACAATTACTGAGAAAAATGTGTAATTAAATTACAGTTACATGTCAAAGATTACAAAGGAGGTTACATCTGAATATTTTCACACACATACAGATTTGATTGATTTCTTTCCCAAATTGCATTGACTGCTCTAAAATATGAGACACCAATGCTTCAGGAGTTTATGACAGAATAGGACACATGCTTATTTAACTCTTTCCCTGCCAAACACAGAATTTTCCAGGTTTCCGTGTTTTACGCTAGGGGGGCGCTATTACACATCTCCTGAATGAGTCTAGAAAGTGTCGATCAAAAACACAGACCAGGAAGATCTCATATATAAGCTTATGCATATGAAAAATAATGTGATGGTCAACACTAACCGCATATAAATTAAATCTGCCTAATGTTACAGAGTGAAATGTTGATCAGAAAGTGGTCTGTGCAAGCTTTGAGATACTGATGGAAGACATCTTCTGCATCTTTGCTTTGATAATATTACTGAATATGATCCAGATGTAGTATTTGATAAAAATGCGATTTTCTCAGCTTTTTGCTCAAAATGTTGCTTTTTTATGAAACCTACCTACATTCAATTCACACTTACATATAATAAATAGAATAACGTTTATGCATATTTGGCATGCTGTCCAGGGGGAGGGCTCCGAGCTCGAAATATCAGCCCAAACCTTTTTTCAAAAACGCTGGCGGGGAAAGAGTTAATAACTGTTTTATTTCCTATTTGGGTTCATGTATATTCTTTAATTTGTAAGATAAAGCTGTTTTCCCAAGGCACTGTTAGATGCCAGTGTTTCCTGTCATAACTATGCAAAGATTTGATTTCAAAAACAGCATCATAGCTATTTCTTATGATTTTAAATCTGTACCTAATCTCAGAATGATCTCAAAGCAAAAATGGTCGTGGCTGTGCTTTCAAATTAAATTATGATAATCTTAATTCAAGTGGTGGATTCTGAAAGTCTGACAGTAATCAGTTGAGTAATGCGGTTAACCTGCCTGCTTTACATGTTAAAAACATTCGTCAGAAATTTAGAAATCAAAAAGTAACCAAATGCAATCAGTTACATTACTTTATTAAAGTAATTGAAGTAGTTACACTATTTATTACATTTTAAACAGGGTGACTTGTAATCTGTAACCTATTACATTTCCAAAGTAACTTCCCAGCACTCAACACTGTTTGTCACGAAGGTTCTGAAGTGTGTCTGTGGTTCTTGAGTTCTGGATTTACTTTGCTGTCAGGATGTGTCGGTTCTTTAGAAAAGTTCTTCAGATTATTAAAATGTTCTTCACACTAAGAAAAATGGTTCTTTCTAGAATTGGTTAACAAGATCGTTTCTTCAGGGAACCAAAAAAATGGTTTAACTGTGGCAACACTGTGAAACCCTCTTAAGAGTGTCTCCCTGCTGTTGTGTTGAGAATTACAGTGAAACACACCTGACAGCAACACCTGTAACGGTCAGTCTGCTCCACAGCAGGTCAACACCTCAATCACACTAGTACACTAGTATCAAGGATGTAAGTGTCTGCATTTGTGTGCATTTCATGCACATGTTGGTGTTGCAGTAGGTTGTCTAATTAGGTTCTGCAACATTTTAAAGGTGGGATTGTTGTCATGTTGCCGCCTTTATTCTGGTTTTCAGAATTATCATAACCTGTGATTTGTTGCAGTTACCTGGTAGCTCACCTGCAATCAACAGTTAATTAGTGTTTAAATCCTGGACACAAGTTCATTCTCTCTGGTCCTGCAGGAAGATTTGTAATAGCAGAGCTAGTTAGCATCACAGTCACCTTTTTTGCTTTTATAATGTAATAAACCTTATTTTGATCAGCAATTTTGTGTCCTTTGTGTGTTGGTTCCCTGAGCCCGTGTTGTAACAGTAAGTGTGTGTGTTAAACTAACCTGAATCAACTAATCAAGGTCTCTGTGTTTACTTTAATAACAGTCAGGTGTGTCGAAACTAAACTCAGAAATGAGGAACCTGCTTTAAAGACTCACAGACACACCTGTTTTACACACGTGTTACGGCTGGCTTGTAAACCGCAACATAAGAGACCAAACCCAATATTTCAAAAGAACAATAAAAACAAAACAAGGAGACCTCCACCAAGACACACAGATCCTTTTGTGTCCTTTTCGTTCCAACAAGGCTGATTAGGAATTAATTTCACCTGTCACCCAGCCAGCACCTGCACTACGCAGCAGGGCCAGAAGGAGGCAGCAGGCAGGCGTAACACGTCACTCAAACACAGAACCAGGAAACAGGAATCACATGAGTTCAGCGAAAGAGAAAGTGAAAGTGTTTGTGTCTCTATATTAGTGCAGTAAAATGGCAGAAGCCAGATTTTCTCAGGATGAGTTCTTGTGTCCAGTGTGTCTGGATCTCCTGAAGGATCCAGTGACCATCCAGTGTGGACACAGTTACTGTAAGAGCTGTATTACAGACTGCTGGAATCAGGAGGATGAGAAGAGAGTCTACAGCTGCCCTCAGTGTAGACAGACCTTCAGTCCAAGACCTATTTTAGGTAAAAACACCATGCTGGCTGAAGTGGTGGAGAAACTGAAGAATAAACTTCAAAGTGTGGTTCCTGCTGGAGCTGGAGATGTTCAGTGTGATGTCTGTACTGGAAGAAAATACAAAGCCGTCAAGTCGTGTCTGGTGTGTCTGAACTCTTACTGTCAGAATCACCTCGAACAACATGAGAGTTTGTTTAAAGGAAAGAGACACAATCTGACTGAAGCCACTGGACGACTGCAGGAGATGATCTGCCAGAAACACGAGAAGCTTCTTGAGGTTTTCTGTCGCACTGATCAGAAATGTATATGTGTGCTGTGTTTGGTGAATGAACATAAAAACCATGACACTGTATCAGCTGCAGCACAGAGGACAGAAAAACAGGTATTTAACACTAGTCACTGATGAAATATTGCTGACACTCGTTTCATATGTGTTTATATCAGAACCATATTAACAGCTTACAGCATTCACACTGAACACGACAGCAGAAATGAACAGCAGCTGCACACAAACCCTTTCTGTTCAGTAAATCTGACTGAATGCACATGATTTTAGCCATTTATTTTCTGTCTAGAGCTGCAATTTAATTACGCAGAACACAGAAGTCAGTGTGATGCTCTACATCTGTGTCAGTTTCACTTTCATAATACTTACACTTGTAGTGTGAAACCGGCTTTAATCACACATGATAATTCATGAAAGATGGTAGTAAATGATCAATCTTCCTCTCTGGAGTTTGAACCTACAGCCATTGATTATCACTTCAGATAAATAACCTTTGAACCGCCTAACCCTACTTTTCCTGGATTCATCTGTTCACATGATGATTTAGTGCCAGTAGTTTTCTGTGAGATTCACTATCATCTGTTTGTCCTGCAGAAGCAGCTGAAGCAGACGCAGAAGACGCTCCAGCAGAGAATCCAGCAGAGAGAGAAAGATCTTCAGCAGCTGAGAGAGGCTGTGGAGTCTCATAAGGTGAGTCTGGAGAAGAAGAGAAGTTTGTCTCAGTCTCAGTTCAGACTCACTGAAGCCTGAATCACTGTGTGTCCTAACAGCGCTCTGCACAGACAGCAGTGGAGGACAGTGAGAGGATCTTTACTGAGCTCATCCGCTCCATTGAGAGAAGCCGCTCTGAGCTGATACGGCTGATCAGAGATCAGGAAAAGCAAGCAGTGAGTCGAGCTGAAGGACGACTGGAGCGACTGGATCAGGAGATCAATGATCTGAGGAGGAGAGACGCTGAGCTGGAGCAGCTTTCACACACACAGGATCACATCCAGTTCCTGCAGGTAACACAGATCTAGAAGAACAGCATCATAGTGGACTTGAGCAGATCCTGCTGTGACACGAGACTCACAGAGAAACTTTTCATGAGTGTGTTACTATATAATCATCAGTCAGACTCTCATCTGATCGTCTTCTGAAATAAATAAATTAATGTCTTTTGGCTCAAATGGGTCTCATATCAGAACTTTTCTTTCACTTCTATAAGCAGCATCCCTGTGTGGAGCTGACGAGTTTTGATTTGTGTTTTCTGTAGAGTTTCCAGTCTCTCTCAGCTCCTCCTGAATCTACAGACGTAAATGATGATCTCTTCAGTTCTCTCATCTCTTTTGATGATCTGAGAGAATCTGTCCATCAGCTGAGAGACAAACTGGAGGATTTCTGCAAAGAGGAGCTCAAGAAGATCTCAGTCAGAGGTAAAGTCCTGGAGATTCATCTGCTCTCAGAAACCAGTCCATCATCATCTCATATCATGGAGAACATCATATTAGAAATGTGTTAGGAATGGATGCAGGATCATGAGAATCACACTGTTCATGTCTGTTGATTTCCACAGTCACAATCACCAACATTGTTCCCAGGACCAGGAAGGACTTCCTACAATGTAAGTCAGTAAGAAAACAAGCAGAAAAACTCACTGAGTGTGTTCATGTTCTTCTGTAGAAGGAGAAAGAAGAGTTTTATTATTGATGATGTAAATGATGATTAGCACAGATATCTGCTCATCTGTACTGAGACACTGATGATATACTGAACATGAAGAGTTTAGCTACATGAAAAGATCAAACAGATTCATAATTCCTGATTCTGATGTGTTTTATCTCCATCAGATTCCCATCAGCTCACTCTGGATCTGAACACAGTGAATAAACTCCTCCGTCTGTTTAAGAGAAAAAGAGTGATTACTTACACTGAGAAAGTCCAGTCATATCCTTATCATCCAGACAGATTTAATGAGCGTCGTCAGGTGTTGTGTAGAGAGCGTGTGTATAGACGCTGTTACTGGGAGCTGGAGTGGAGTGGAGATAATGGTGTGGATATATCAGTGTCATATAAGAGCATCAGCAGGAAGGGAGAGGGTGATGAGTGTGGGTTTGGATCTAATGATCAGTCCTGGAGTTTGTTCTGCTCTCCCTCCAGATACTCATTCAAACACAATAACATAGAGACTGTTCTCCCTGTGAGGCTCATCATCAGTAAAATAGGAGTGTATGATGAAGATATCTATAGAATAGGAGTGTATGTGGATCACAGAGCAGGAATTCTGTCCTTCTACAGCTCTGACACAATGAGCCTCATCCACACAGTCCAGACCACATTCACTCAGCCGCTCTATCCTGGGTTTAGAGTTTGGTCTGGATCATCAGTGAAACTGTGTTGATGAATCAGAATAGACTGATGAGAGATTCTACCCATAATGCTTTGAGCTGCATGATAAATCAGTAACAGTGAGATGTTATAGAGTCTCTTCTTATGTTTTCATGACATCAATACTGCAGCTGAACTTCTGTCAGTGAAATAACATGAATCAGAATAAATGTAATAAATCCTCATACAGACCGTAAGATCAGTCCTGCTGAGTGATGATGCATTTCTTTGCTTTTCTCAGCCTTTGTTTGTGTTGCCTGGCCAGTAGTCCCCACAAGGGAAAACAAATATATTAAAAATACTAAATAATGTTTATCTGAAAATGTAAAAACACTGCACATTATAGATGTCTCCCTAATCAAACACACCTGATTTCACTCATCTGCTTATCATGTGTGTGTCAGATAAGAGAGACTTCAAAAATATGCAGTGCTGGGTTCTCCAGGACCAGGAATATGGGAACCACTGGGTTAGTGGACATAAAATATAGTTTGGTCAGTATAGAAACAATAGAAGTCTACGGCAAATCCCCACAAAGATAACTACATTCATATACAGTATGTGTGAGAAAAAAGAAAAGATGAGAAAATGGGGAGAATTGATAGTGTTTGATGTTCAGTTATTTTCGGATTTAGAACCTTTTCAATTGACCTATCAGTAAGCCCCTCCCCCCCAAGGCAGACTGGCCAATGGCAGTTGAATATCAGCTGCATGGGTACCAACACTCACAGAGAAACAGAGAAATCATTTTAATGGGGTTTATGCTCCAAAAATTGAAAAAAACTATGTGCCTGGGTACTTGTAACACTCATTCCATGTATCCTGAGAGGATAGGCAATGGGATTTATTATTTTCTATTTCCTAAACCCAAACAAAACAGCCGCTTTCACCCCCAATCCAAATCAAGACAAAACATTCATTTTCTGGCTGTCATACTCTTATCTACAATTTTCTTTTGCTCAAGCAGAACATTAATATCATCTTGTGCTTCAGCAAGGTATCTCTGGCTAAAACTAGCTAACATTAAAGTTAGTGAGTCCATGCTAACGTACAAACCTAAATAGAGAACTGTTCTCACGTTTTGTACAGTGTAGGTCAAAAACACATAAACGAAGGTCTACATTTCACTGTCTTTTCATATTAAACTGGCTAAATGTAAATTAATTTAATCTTACCCTGCGTTACATGAACAGTGTTGATCTGGGATTTTTTCATCTGTAATCGTGACGACCATAACATGAGACTTCTGCCTCTTGCATTGTGATCTGTAAACCCTCTCTTCCAAATTAATACCCACAATATTTATTTTAAAATCGTTTATATATCCTTCCATGGCATACTTGAATGGTGGTCCTTCTGTGTCCAAAATGTATCAAAAACATACAGGGACAAGTTTGAGTAAAATCCAATAGATGGCTCTGTAGCCTGTAGTGCGGTATATAACACGCCGCTTCAACGAGGCCATCGCTGATCGCGGCCAGTCTATTCAATGCTTGCGTTTACACCACCCACACCACGCCACATTTCACACCACATTTCTAACAGTTGTAAAAAGGCCTACTTGTTTTAAAAATGTGAAAGTGTCCATTTGTTTTGAGAAATGGCTTGTACTGGTACTGTTTTAAAAATGCTTAAAATGCTCTGTAGACTTTCCAGTATCAGAAAAAATGCTAGTCTTATGCTCCTGCTTACCACACTGTAATTTCGTGGGGAAAACGTGTAAATAATTTGTTGTTTTGTCTTGCAAATGCTTTTTTCTTCTGTTTTTCTGAAAATGGATATAGTACTGTATTTTTCGGATTATAAATTGCATTGTTTTAATCTGAAACGTGTTGCGATTTCCAAGGCGATTTATATATAAAGTAATCAAGGTCAAGCGCAAAGCGCACACATTAGGATTAGTCATGAATGAGAAAAGGCAAATGAGTTTGTATTGTGCATTTTCTAGAACCCACACTGCTAGTTTCAGTTTGGCTTTAAATATTTAGGCTTGGCGTTTATAATAAATGTTCATAGTGAATGCCACTATAATTTGTGTTTTTTACTTATATTTTCCTTTCCGTTCTGAGCACTGCTAAATTAACGGGATTTTTTTGTGGAGTGAGGGGAATATAAATACATGTCTCTAATGTTTGTAAACATTTCGTTTGTTTTACATTATTTCTGAATGAAATGATAAAATGTGTCTTATACATCAATCGACTTGCACACCAATGCAACTTATCTGTGTGTCATAAAGTGCTCATAAAAAATAAGGTGGAGATAGTGCAAGAATAGAACTGACATGTATCTACAAGTATAGGCTACATGTGGAAAACTTGATGTGGCCCTCGAGTCAAAAAGTTTGCCCACCCCTGCTTTAAAGGGTCATGAAACCCCAGACTACTTTTTTTGAGGTTTTAGTAGAGGTGTTTGTGTTGCACATCATAGAAGATAATGTTAGCATCCGATAATTTTAACTGTTGGAGAAAACTGGTTAATTTTAAGCTTTTTTGCGCTATTTTCATCTTCTGATGAAAGATTTAAAATCTACATCATGTTGACGTCACAATTTGTGATGTGGCAAAGGACTATAGTACATCGATGACGCGTCGGTGTCTATTATATTATTCATGAGACTGCGTGTTCTTATCCCATGAGAAGACGCTTCGCTTAATTATTCACAACAGCATGTGTTGATTTGCTGTGACAGACGCTTCAGACTGAGATCGCGTACATTAACTGAGAGAAACGTTCATGGATCGAAGGAGAGTGTTTGTTTTTGCTTTGCAATAAGAGTTTGGCACAAACGCGATTCATTCACTTTGTGACACAACCTGTCAAAAGGCTGATATAATTGCCACAGAGTAAGCCTAAAAAGTTATCAGAGGTGCAACAGCGTGTCAATAAATATGTTTTCGATGCAGAGTACAAATGGCTGTGCATTTATTTGTGTTTTTAACCAGTGGCAGCTGGCCAATAGAGGGCACTAGGGCACCACCCTCCCAGAACAACACACACAAAATAATAATTATATACAGTAAATTATTTAAATGTATATTTGTATGATGTGATATATTAGAAAATCATCTGTGGAATATATGTTTTCACCATCACCATATGATCTCTCTGTCTCAATTTCAGCTGAAGGGAAAAATCGCCCACAGTCTTTGTAGAATTTAGTCAAATTCTGATTCAAGATATAAATATATTCAAGATGTGACATAAAATTTAGCCAATCAGTGTCCTCAAATCTTATCTGAAAGTATCCCAAACTGCTAAAATCAGGGCTGGTCTGTTGTGGTGCAATTTTCAATTATGTGACAATGGCGGCGGACTCAGGTGTAATTGATTCTGTATACGAATCTAACTCTGTAAAATCTCTACTCCAATGTCAGTTTGAGAAGAGAACTTTGGCAGAAAAACTGAAGGTAAAGGAGCTGGGTCCAGATCAGCCTGACCTCTTAATCAGACAGCAGACAAGTGAAAAAGGGAAGAAGTACATGCGAAGCTACCCTTCCCGTTAGTACACCAAAAAGGCCTGGCTATGTGGGTGCGTTTCTGCTAATACCTTATTTTGCTTTCCGTGCTTGCTGTTTATAACAACTGGGGCAGATCCAGCATGGACAGTTACGGGAGTGAGAGATATGAAGCACCTGTCTGAGAAAGAAAGAAAACATGAGAACACCAGGCCACACATGGATAATTCTGTCAAACTAGCCATTTTGGGAAGAGTAAACATCACTACTCAGTTAGACCACGGCCACAGGATTGCGGTAAGAAACACAATGAGGAGGTGGATAAAAACAGGTATATTTTATCCAAGATAATTGATTGTGTTAAGTTTTGTGGGGCTTTTGAGTTGGCCTTGCGTGGGCACGATGAGACTGACTCGTCAGACAACCCTGGCATTTTTAGGGGTTTAGTGGATTTTGTTGCCTCGCTAGACAATGTGCTAGAGGAGCACCTTAAGACAGCTACCGTTTTTAAGGGCACATCAAAGACGTGACAAAACGAGCTGTTGGACTCCATGCTATCAGTGGTAAAGGATTACATTCTGGAGGAAGTAACTGCTGCTGATTTTATCACCATTTAAGCTGACGAAACAACTGATGTTTCCACCCGCTGTCAGCTGGTGCTTGTGCTATGTTACATAGGTTCCAATGGTAACATCCAAGAGCGCTTTTTTGAGTTCTTGACCATCCAGAACGCAAACGCCGACTCCATCTCTACAGCACTTCTGGACAGGCTATGTACCAGACTACCAAATGGACAAAATAAACAAAGTAATTGCCCAAACTTATGACGGGGCTACTGTGATGAGAAGAAGCACTGGTGGAGTGCAGCGTAAGATAATGGATGTCTACAAAAATGCTCACTACGTTCACTGCTACGCGCATCAGCTAAACCTCATCATACAGCAGGCGACAAAACACATCCCCAGAATCGACACTTTTTTTTCTGACCTTGGTGGATTTTCTGCCTTCTTCTCCAGGTCACCTAAGCGAATCGCCGTGCTTGACCGAGTGGTAGCGCACAGACTTCCCAGAGCCTCTACAACACAGTGGAACTTCCAGTCGCGCTGTAAACACTGTGTACGAACACAAGGATGACCTTTTAAAATGTTTTCAGACTGTCAGAGAGTCAGGGGTTTTGTGAGGATACTTGAAGACAAGGCTTTCTGTTTTTTCCTGCCATTGTTTCACAATATCATGCCAAATGTAGACATGCTATTCAACCAGCTGCAGAAGAGGAACATCGACCCTGTCTACATTAAAGCAGCTGTCCAGGGATTCACAAACAACATGCAAGCAATCAGGTAAATACCCTTATTTACTATTGGCTGATAAAGCTGTTGTTGTTATAAAGATTCATTGTCTGTGAAATCTTAATTGTGCCTTGCCATCAAAGTGAATGATTGCCACAGAGCACATCAATTTATTTATTTATTTAATTATTATTTATTAAATTTTTTTGAACCAGGGACTCAATTCCCTTTCTGTGAGGGGACAGTGCATCATCTGACCAGCAGCAAAAGATGGCATATAGATTATAATTATTATAATTATAAAGAAACAGATGGTTAAATACCAACAAGGAAAGAGAGTGAAAAGTGTTGTTTTCCCAAAAACAAATTCAAGATCCATAATGTTTGAGGTTGTTTAGTATGGGTGTTATATTGTAAATAATTATTCCATAAAATGTACATTTGAATTTTTTGTTCATAAGCATTCTTGCAGTGACTCGTTGTAAATATATTATTTTGTGAATATAGTATTTGCCATTCAGAATAGAGAAATTCACACCACATGACATTATCTTGCTTCTGTGTGTAAGTGGATATAACATCTTTTAGTGACAAATAAAAGAAACTAATATCAGACCAGTCCAGAAGCATAAACATAGCCACTGTATTAAGATATTAAGCACTAGTTTGACCAACTAGCAGTCAGCCAAACAGTAAACTTAACCAGTCTACTTTTTAATTTAACTGACTAAAAAAGATAGGAACTGTCTAGAAGAAAATAATTACATCTCTAACTTTTAAGACTAGTCTAAGAAAACTATGTAGCTGGCCTCAGTATTTAAAACGTATAGATCACAGTTATAAAGCAGATGGGCCAAATCTTCTTCATGTACAGTACCAAAAAAGTGCTGATCAGTCTCAAGTAACATGATGATGTTTCTGTTATCCACACAAATGGGAAAATAATTAAGTACATAATATCCTTATATAGGTGGTTTATTTATTGAAATGCTACTGTGGACCTTGTTTTTTTTAAGGAAACTAATAGCAAGTTCAAGATCAGGAGAAGTAAACACTGTAAAGTACAATTAGGAATACTGGAGTTTAATCTTTAGTAATACTATAATGTACATATTATATTCACTCAGAATCACTTTGATAAAAATGTTTTACAGGTATGTTATACCATCCTGATTCATACCAAGGAGCGGTTATCCTTCACCCAGCACCTCTTCAGTGCAACATTGCTGCATGGAGAGTTGTTTCCACAACACAGTGTGAAGTTTCCTGAATCAGCACTTGAAACAACAGTGGAGGCTGAACAAGGCCAAGCTCAAAACAGAACTGTCCCTCATCTATGAGATCCCTGAGTTTAGGGTTGGCGGTGGTGCAGTGCCTCTGTACCAGTTTTTCATTGAGAACAATCTTCAAAGTACTTTCACAGAGACTGTCATTCTTCTCAAGATCATAAACACCACACCTATGGCAACAGCAGAGTCAGAGAGGTGCTTTCTACTTTGAAGAGGATCAAGAATTTCCTGAGAAATACAATCACTCAGGATCACCTTAATGCTCTGGCAATGCTTTCTATTGAGAAGAAACTTGTCAGAGATGCTCTTGTCTTCAATAAGAAAGTCATTGAGAAATTTGTCAATCAGAAGGAGAGAAGAGCAACATTCCTGTTCTAATAACAAGTCAAAAAAACATGCAGGTTTTTTCATCACATTGATTTTCTTGTACATGGTTATCCTCAGATTTGTATCAGTCATGGAAGTATCAAAAATGTAATTGAGACTGGTAAATTAACTGATCAGAGACGATTTAACGAATAAACCAGTAACCAGATGTTCTTTAACTTTGTCTGCATAGCAATAAATCATATTGCAACACTGAAATTGTTTGCTGTGCCAGTGTGCCACAGCCCCACCACAACATTTTTTCACCAGCCGCCACTGTTCAGTTTGTGTTGGAATGTGAAGGGTTAAATTGTAACCAACTTTACAAAATGTTCCCTTTTTTAGAATGTTTCCACCTTAAGTTTTTTTGTGGTTGGTTTTCCCGCTAAAAATATTTAAAAGCATTAAATCAATAGAATGATTTTAAATGACAGAAAACTTGACCAATCATATCTTTCCCTTAAATGGGCGGGGTTTGTTATCCCTGACTTTGAGTTCCACACGCTCTTGGGAACGCCATGGACAAATAAATAAATAAACAAAATAAATAGACGCAGATAAACTTGTTAGCTATACTATTCTCGTCACGATGGAAGCCGCAAATAAGGTAAGTGAGGACATTTAATAGCCCGCTGTGCCATCTAATAATATTATTTATTATTAACACTTAGTAATGAATAGTAACTAGTTACATGTAACGGAATGATGTAATTTAATTACAAAATAAATGTAACTGTAATCTGTTACAATTACTGAGAAAAATGTGTAATTAAATTACAGTTATTTATGAAAATGTCAAAGATTACAAAGGAGGTTACATCTGATTATTTTCACACACATACAGATTTGATTGATTTCTTTCCCAAATTGCATTGACTGCTCTACAATATGAGACACCAATGTTTCAGGAGTTTATGACAGAATAGGACACATGCTTATTTAACTCTTTCCCTGCCAAACACAGAATTTTCCAGGTTTCCGTGTTTTCACTGTTATACGCTAGGGGGCGCTATTACACATCTCCTGAATGAGTCTAGAAACTGTCGATCAAAAACACAGACCAGGAAGATCTCATATATAAGCTTATGCATATGAAAAATAATGTGATGGTCAACACTAACCGCATATAAATGAAAACTGCCTAATGTTACAGAGTGAAATGTTGATCAGAAAGTGGTCTGTGCAAGCTTTGAGATACTGATGGAAGCCATCTTCTGCATCTGTGCTTTGATAATATTACTGAATATGATCCAGATGTAGTATTTGATAAAAATGCAATTTTCTCAGCTTTTTGCTCAAAATGTTGCTTTTTTATGAAATCTACCTACATTCAATTCACGAGTTCACACTTACATATAATAAATAGAATAAAGTTAATGCATATTTGGCATGCTGTCCGAGGGGAGGGCTCTGAGCTTGGAACATCGGTCCGAACCCAGAGAAAGCAGAGCTCTGCTCACAAACGCTGCTTTATCAGACATTACATGCAAGATGAAATGAAAATGACATGCAAAATTTTCTGAAAACAGTCGGTTTCCATCAGAAATACAGGGATATAAAAACACCCGCACCAGATTTCGATTTTGAAATGTTCAGTGCTCAACCAGGCGTCGTCGTCCCCCAACCATTTGAATTTCCGTTGGCGGGATTTATTTTTGTGACATCACAAATACAGGAAAACAACTTTGTAGTCCAAACGAGCCGTTCGTTGTAGTTCTTGAAAAGGGATATTTTAAAAATGAAATATCTCCCTTTGGAGTGGACTTTGAGATTTGCAACTTTGTAGATCTTTTTTATGCCCAAACATACACACTACACACTGACTAAAATTCAAAAAGTGAAAAAGCATAATAGGACCCCTTTAATAAAACATCATGTGTTGAATAAAAAAACTAAACAAAAAAACAATGCTTGAAACTAAAAAAAAAAAAAAAAAATTGTTGCTGAAAACAGAGGGTGTGATGTTTGTTTTAATGTATTGCATGTTCAGATATTCATAGAACAACATATTCTGGGGCCATGAAATTTTGGTGAAAATCAGCAAAAACGCTGGCGGTGGCTGGCAACTTTTTTCAAAAACGCTAGCAGGGAATGTGTTAACTATTTTAGTTCCTATTTGGGTTCATGTATATTCTTTAAACAGCATCACAGCTATTAAACTATTTCTTATGATTTTAAATCTGTACCTAATCTCAGAATGATCTCAAAGCAAAAAATAATTGTTTAAATCTGATTTTGTGGTGGCTGTACCAAATTAAATTATGATAATCTTAATTCAAGTGATGAAGGATTCTGAAAGTCTGACAGTAATCAGTTGTGAGTAATGCTGTTAACCTGCCTGCTTTACATGTTAAAAACATTCGTCAGAAATTTAGAAATCAAAAAGTAACCAAATGCAATCAGTTACATTACTTTATTAAAGTAATTGAAATAGTTAGACTACTTATTACATATGAAGGTATGAAGATGGCACCGTTGTGTGTGGCATGCCGCCCGCTGCTTGCTCTCTCATTTTTTAATTTTATGATTTTATGTTTATCTTTCCTAATTACTGACTGTAATAAGTTACTGGTTTATGACCGTCAAACACTGCTAAATATTCGCATGGCTATCGCCTCCACCAAGAGTGACATTGGTGCACCTGGTCGATTTCCCTCACCTACCCTCTCATATCTCCCTGCTCACCTGTGTTGGCATTCCGCCGATTTTCCATGGAGGCGACGGCATTGGAGGAAACGTGGCAAGCAGGGTGGAGTTGCTGTTCGGCTGAAATCACTCACACGGTCTCCGCCTATGTGTATTGGACCCTTACCGGGCTATGAACGGCGCGTCCTTTGGTGTCCTGTGAGCGCATCTTATCGGTGGCTTCGACCTGTTGTTCCACACTCTTCGTCAGTGCCATCACACAATCTCCCCCCACGCATTCATCGCCGTGGAGTGAGTCTCTTCAACCTCCGACCGCTAAATCGATCAACACAGCCCGAGAAAACTGCATCGCCACTTAACGTGGCTTTGATCAACACACGGTCAGTGGTGAACAAGTCATTTACATGTATATTAAACGACTTCTTCACGTCTCACGCCCTGGATATTTTATGCATTACTGAAACTTGGATTAAGCCTGGTGAGTTAAGTCCGTTCACTGAACTGGTCCCACTGGACTGTCATTTTTTTAATTTTTCTAATATTTGTCCTAATATTTTAGATGTTGTTGCTCCTCTTAAGAAGAAAAAACATAAGCACAACCCTAAGCCCTGGTTAAATGACACTACTCGTTCACTCAGATAGACCTGTAGAAGGGCAGAACATAAGTGGAAGAAGGATAGATTACAAGTTTTTTATGAAATCCTCAAGGAATCCCTTTTTGCATTTCAGCGAGCTGCTAATGCTGCTAAGCATAAATACTTCTCTGAGTTAATTTTATGTAACAGTATTAGGCCTAAAGCCTTATTTTCAATTATTGTTTCTGTTCTCAATCCCACAATTAATCATTTTCCCGAGGCATCTGATTCTCTTTGTGAGGATTTTGCGAGATCTTTTAATGATAAGGTCTCACAAATAAAATCTTTACTGCCTTTGTCAGCCTATACTTCACTCGATACTTCGTTCCTTTCTGCTCTTCTACATGGTCTGTCTTTGAGTCTATCACCTCGGACTCTCTAAAAGAGGTTGTTGCTTGTTTAAAACCTTCTAGCTGCCCTCAGGATGTGATTCCCACACATTTTCTTAAGCAAGTCTTTCATGTTATTGGCTCTGATTTGTTGTCTATCAACAAATGTCTTTTTACTGGAACCGTACCCAACAGCTTTAAACATGCTTCTGTTCTGCCTCATCTTAAAAAAACAAATTTGGATTCTACGATATTGAGTAATTTTCGCCCTATTTCAAATTTATCTTTCCTCTCAAAACATTTTGAAAAAGTGGTCCTGAGCCAACTTTTGCCTTTCTTGAATGAAAACAATATACATGAGAAATTTCAGTCTGGTTTTAAAGCCCGTCATAGCACCGAATCGGCCCTCTTAAGAGTCATGAATGATGTAATGCTCACTACTGATACTGGGCAGTCTGTGGCTTTGGTCTTGCTAGACCTTAGCTCTGCATTTGACCTTGTCGATCACAATATTCTCTTATCACGTCTAGAAACGTGTGGGCCTTCGGGGTACGGTGCTGCAATGGTTTCGCTCATATTTGACTAATAGGAGTTACTCTGTCTGCCTTGGTCATCATTCTTCTTCAGTTATACACTTAAGTTCTGGATCCTCAGGGATCTATTCTTGGCCCGGTACTGTTTAACCTCTACATGCTACCTTTGGGTTCTATTTTACATAGGCATGGTTTATCTTTTCATCTGTATGCTGACGACACACAAATGTATCTGCCTATAAAACATGACAATAAACTTGCCTTTAAGTCTATATTAGTCTGAACTGAAACTTTGGCTTGCTAGTAATTTCTTAAGTCTTAATGAGAGTAAGACTGAAATTATTTTATTTGGTTCAAATGATCATAGCATTCATGATGTTGATTTCTCTGTTTCTCTGTTACCATACAGTACCACCTGTGTTTGGAATCTGGGGGTTTTGCTTGATAGCAGTCTTAAATTTGATAAGCAGATAAGTGCTGTGGTTAGGTCTTGTTTCTATCATCTTCGTCTTTTAGCAAAGGTTAAGCCTTTTTTGTCTGGTAAGAACTTTGAAACTGTCATGCATGCATTTGTAACGTCTCGACTTGACTATTGTAACTCTTTGTACATTGGTGCCTCTTAGACATGTGTCACACGCTTACAGTTAGTACAAAATGCCGCAGCCCGGCTCCTAAAAGGGAAGCGTAAAGGTGAACACATCACACCGATTTTGATTTCACTTCATTGGTTACCGGTCAAATACAGAATTGATTTTAAAGTCTTGTTATTTGTATTTAAGTCTTTGCGGAACCAGGCACCACAGTACTTATCTGAACTACTGCATCCGCCTTCACAGTCTAGATTACTTAGATCTAGGGACTCTGATTTACTATATGTTCCTAGAACTAGACTTAAAAACTGGGGTGATCGCGCATTTGCGGTCATCGGCCCTAAGTCATGGAATAGCCTTCCAGCCTACATTAGATCCGCCCAATCTTTGTCAACTTTTAAATCTGCTCTGAAAACTTACCTTTATTCTGTGGCTTTCAATATTCCCTGATTTTCATTGGAATTGATATTTTTGATTCTAGCCTTTTCTCCTCTATTTTGTTTTAATTTAATTTAACTTATTTTAGGCTCATACTTTTATTGTTTCTTTAGTGCTTAAATGCTTTGTGTTTTATTGTCTTTTTATTTTTTTATGAACTGTAAAGCACTTTGGTCTACACTAGTGGTTTTTAAATGTGCTATACTAATACATTTGTTGTTGTTGTTGTTATTACATGTTAAATAGGGTGACTTGTAATCTGTAACCTGTTACATTTCCAAAGTTACTTCCCAACACTCAACACTGTTTGTCACGAAGGTTCTGAAGTGTGTCTGTGGTTCTTGAGTTCTGGATTTGCTTTGCTGTCAGGATGTGTCGGTTCTTTAGAAAAGTTCTTCAGATTATTCAAATGTTCTTCACACTAAGAAAAATGCTTCTTTCCAGAATTGGTTAATGAGAAAATTTAACAGTGGCATCACTGTGAAACCCTCTTAGAGTGTATCCCTGCTGTTGTGTTGAGAATTATACTGAAACACACCTGACAGCAACACCTGTACTGGTCAGTCTGCTCCACAGCAGGTCAACATCTCAATCACACTAGTATCAAGGTTGTAAGTGTATGCATTTGTGAGCAATTCATGCACATGTTGGTGTTGCATTAGGTTGTCTTTCTGCAACATTTTAAAGGGGGGAGTGTTATGTCGTGTTGCTTTCTTTATTCTGGTTTTCAGAATTACCATAACCTGTGATTTGTTGCAGTTATGCCAAGTTCACACTGCACGATTTTAGCCCGATTTTTCACTCGCCGACAGGTTTTGATAAATCGCCGACAAATGCCCGATATCGGAGGCAAATCGGAGCTTGTGAGTGACAATTGAGCAGTGTGAATTATCAAAGACGCGTTCTGAAGGAATCAGATGAAACCGTGAAATATTTGGCATGCTAAATATCTGGAGCTGTCAGAGATTCACAATCCTGCTGTGTGAACGAGTTCTGACTGAAACATACATCGGCGATGACCTACAGCCAACGAGAGAGCAAGATAGGGGAAGTTTGGGAAGGACTCTTTTTTTTTTACAAAGCGGTTAATGTTAGCCATTTACAAACAACGTGCCTACATTTTTGCATTAATAAACAGAACAGGTAGGCTACATGAAGATGATGAAGGGGCTAGGGTTTTTCCTGTAAATAATATTCTTCTATAAAGGACAAGATTTATTCCATTTTTCTTTTTCATCACTTTGAGGGCTTTTATAGGTTATAAGAAATAAACTCATTATAAAATGCACAACATGTTGGTTTCACTTTCAAGTAGGCTACTTAGATTTGTGTATATAAAAATTTCCCAGCAGGAGTATGTTTGTTAACAAGTCATCTTTGTTAATTATTGTGTGTTAGGGGAGGACTTATAGACCATAATATAGCGTGATCTTGCGTTATTTCCTTATCACTTCTCGTGTGCATTTGGCTGTAGTTTGCGGACCAGACAGAGTTGTCGGCGATCTTTCTATTGTAAAGTCATGCAGTGTGTAACCTCCTGTCGCCGATCCATCATACAATGTGAACACAGCAGCGACTGACTGCTACCCCAGATAGTCGTGCAGTGTGAAAGCAATGGGGATCCGATGACTTTGAAAATCATGCAGTGTGAACTCTGCATTACCTGGTAGCTCACCTGCAATCAACAGGTTAATTAGTGTCACCTGAAGAGAGCCATTTTAAATCCTGGACACAAGCTCATTCTCTCTCTCTGGTCCTGCAGGAAGATCTGTAATAGCAGTACTGGTTACCGTCACAGTCACCTTTTTTCCTTTTATAACCTTTTTTTGATGAGCAATTTTATGTCCTTTGTGGGTTGCTTCCTTTAGCCTGGGTTGTAACAGTAAATGCGTGTGTGTGTGTGTGTTATAAAAGCACCTGAATCAACTTATCAAAGTATATATGTTTACTTTAATAACAGTCAGATGTGTTGAAACTAAACTCAGGAATGAGGAACCTGCTTTACAGACTCGTTTTACACACGTCACTCAAACACAGAACCAGGAAACAGGAATCACATGAGTTCAGGGAAAAAGAAACTGAAGTGTAACTGAGCTGTTGTGTGTTTGTGTCTCTGTATTAGTGCAGTAAAATGGCAGAAGCCAGATTTTCTCAGGATGAGTTCTTGTGTCCGGTGTGTCTGGATCTCCTGAAGGATCCAGTGACCATCCAGTGTGGACACAGTTACTGTAAGAGCTGTATTACAGACTTCTGGGATCTGGAGGATCAGAAGGGAGTCTACAGCTGCCCTCAGTGCAGACAGACCTTCAGTCCAAGACCTGCTTTATTTAAGAACGTGGTGTTTGCTGAAATGGTGGAGAAACTGAAGAAGACTAATCTTCAAAGTGCGGTTCCTGCTGGAGCTGGAGATGTTCAGTGTGACGTCTGTACTGGAAGAAAATACAGAGCTGTCAAGTCCTGTCTGGTGTGTCTGAACTCTTACTGTCAGAATCACCTTGAACAACATGAGAGTTGGTTTAAAGGAAAGAGACACAATCTGACTGAAGCCACTGGACGACTGCAGGAGATGATCTGCCAGAAACATGAGAAGCTTCTAGAGGTTTTCTGTCGCACTGATCAGAAATGTATATGTGTGCTGTGTATGGATGAACATACAAACCATGACACTGTATCAGCTGCAGCACAGAGGACAGAGAAACAGGTATTTAACACTAGACACTAGGGGTGGCACGGTACACAGATGTCATGGTTCCTCGGTTCGGGGGTCACGGTTCGATACAATTTCGGTACAACAGGAAAAAAACAACAACAAATCTACTATGTTCGGTTTCTTTTCATTTATTTTGAACAGAGTAGTACAGTAGTAATACTAAATATTATATTACATTATATATATAATCTGCAGTACATGTATACATACATTTTTGAAATATATTGGATTTAGTTAACAGATAAACAAGGGGGGAAAAATCAGTGCGACACATAACATAGCCTATATATGCTGAGTTTCAGTTCATTTTTGTGACGGGCTTAATTTGTTCACAGAAAGGAAACTCAAATGGCAGAAAGCACCATCCTATTAGTTTTCTTTATTTTATAAAAGCACAATGTTTTGTTTTCATTGTGAGTGTACACAAATAAAAGCAGACCTTTATATAGTGATGCATTAAGACGATAAGTGATTAAAGTTGATTCTGCTGGTATAAGGAAACAGTTGAGGTGATCGCGTCACACACACATGCGCGCACACACACACACACACACACACACACAAAACACATCAGTTCCAGCATTGCTAAAGTTGGTACTTTATCAAAATAAAATACAACCATCAGCGCGCCCGCATCTGTCTCACCGTTGGAACGCGACTGAAGTACAAAGCCTGTAATTTACATATGTTACATCACAAATATGGTGCCAAATGAGAGAGGTAGCATACATGAGCACAAAGCTCCATTTCGCAAACAGTTGAGTGTGCAAGCCTTTAAAGTATACTCCTTTGTCAGTCTATTATTATTATTATTAGAGAGACGCATTCAGAATCAGCACATTGTCACTGTCTAGTGGGCTTTGTTTTCAAGTGAGCAACTCATGGCATTCGCTGTTCTTCTGCTGGCGGTTATCAAACAGTTTTGCATTGCTGTGGGGGTGAATTGCCTGTATTCATTGTAAGGCCTCATGCACCGAACCGAGATGCCCGTACCGTGACGGTTCAGCACGAATACATGTATCGTACCACCCCTACTAGACACTGATGAAGTATTGCTGACACTCGTTAATATGTGTTTATATCTGCACCATATTAACAGCTTACAGCATTCACACTGCACACGGCAGCAGAAATGAACAGCAGCTGCACACAAACACTTTCTGTTCAGTAAATCTGACTGAATCCAGAATATTTTAGCCATTTATAGCTTCACTTCAGTCATTTGTTTTCTGTCTAGAGCTTCAGTTTAATTACACAGAAACACTGTCAGTGTGAAGCTCTACATCTGTGTCATAAAACTTACATTTGTAGTTTGAAAAAGGCCTTTAACAGGATAAATATTTTACTGGATTAATCTGTTCACATGATGATTTAGTGCCAGTAGTTTTCTGTGAGATTCACTATCATCTGTTTGTCCTGCAGAAGCAGCTGAAGGAGACGCAGAAGACGCTCCAGCAGAGAATCCAGCAGAGAGAGAAAGATCTCCAGCAGCTGAGAGAGGCTGTGGAGTCTCATAAGGTGAGTCTGGAGAAAAAGAGAAGTTTGTCTCAGTCTCAGTTCAGACTCACTGAAGCCTGAATCACTGTGTGTCCTAACAGCGCTCTGCACAGACAGCAGTGGAGGACAGTGAGAGGATCTTTACTGAGCTCATCCACTCCATTGAGAGAAGCCGCTCTGAGCTGATACGGCTGATCAGAGATCAGGAAAAGCAAGCAGTGAGTCGAGCTGAAGGACGACTGGAGCGACTGGAGCAGGAGATCAATGATCTGAGGAGGAGAGACGCTGAGCTGGAGCAGCTTTCACACACACAGGATCACATCCAGTTCCTGCAGGTAACACAGATCTAGAAGAACAGCATCATAGTGGACTTGAGCGAAAGTTATAAATAATGATCAATCAAATCGTAGTCTTTGAGCTGCTTTTCCTGAGCAAATCTACTCAACCCTACAATGAGACTCAATTGATGTGCTTGAGCTGTTAGATGGACATTTATGTTCTTAGCAGATGTTTTATCATCCAAACTGTTTTCTAGAAAGTTCATATAGTGTAAGTGTCAGATACTAGAATCTGTAGCTCTAATGTGATATAATGAATATGAGAAGAATGAAGCTGATGCTGTGAAAGTGCTGGATTGAGTTACTAAAGATCAGTCAAATCTGATGTTGGAGCAGGTTATTGGGTGAAGTGTGGAGCTGATGAGTCTGATTTCTGTTTTCTGTAGAGTTTCCAGTCTCTCTCAGCTCCTCCTGAATCTACAGACGTAAATGATGATCTCTTCAGTTCTCTCGTCTCTTTTGATGATCTGAGATAATCTGTTCATCAGCTGAGAGACAAACTGGAGGATTTCTGCAAAGAGGAGCTCAAGAAGATCTCAGACAGAGGTAAAGTCCTGCAGATTCATCTGCTCTCAGAAACCAGTCCATCATCATCTCATATCATGGAGAACATCATATTAGAAATGTGTTAGAAATGGATGCAGGATCATGAGAATCACACTGTTCATGTCTGTTGATTTCCACAGTCACATTCACCAACATTGTTCCCAGGACCAGGAACGACTTCCTACAATGTAAGTCAGTAAGAAAACCAGCAGAAAAACTCACTGAGTGTGATCATGTTCTTCTGTAGAAGGAGAAAGAAGAGTTTTATATTTGATGATGTAAATGATGATTAGCACAGATATCTGCTCATCTGTACTGAGACACTGATGATACACTGAACATGAAGAGTTCAGCTACATGAAAAGATCAAACAGATTCATAATTCCTGATTCTGATGTGTTTTATCTCCATCAGATTCCCATCAGCTCACTCTGGATTTGAACACAGTGAATGAACTCCTCCGTCTGTCTGAGAGAAACAGAGTGATTACTGACACTGACACAGATCAGCCGTATCCTGATCATCCAGACAGATTTGATCAGTGGGAGCAGGTGTTGTGTAGAGAGAGTGTGTGTGGACGCTGTTACTGGGAGCTGGAGTGGAGTGGGAGAGAAGTGTATATATCGGTGTCATATAAGAGCATCAGCAGGAAGGGATGGGGTAAAGAGTGTGTGTTTGGATCTAATGATCAGTCCTGGAGTTTGCTCTGCTCTCCCTCCAGTTACTCATTCAGACACAATAACATAAAGACTGTTCTCCCTGTGAAGCCCATCAGCAGCAGAATAGGAGTGTTTGTGGATCACAGTGCAGGAACTCTGTCCTTCTACAGCGTCTCTGACACAATGAGCCTCATCCACACAGTCCAGACCACATTCACTCAGCTGCTCTATCCTGGGTTTAATGTTGATCATGGATCATCAGTGAAACTGTTGATGAATCAGAATAGACTGACGAGAGATTCTACCCATAATGCTTTGAGCTGCATGATAAATCAGTAACAGTGAGATGTTATAGTCTCTTCTTTTCTCTTCATGACATTAATACTGCAGCTGAACTTCTGTCACTGAAGTAACATGAATTAGAATAAATGTGTAAATAAATCCTCATATAGACAGTAAGATCAGTTCTGCTGAGTGACGATGTGTATCTGTGCTTTTCTCAGCCTCTGTTTGTGTTGCCTGGCCAGTAGTCCCCACAAGAGAAAAAATATTAAAAATACTAAATGATGTTTATCTGAAAATGCAAAAAATGTTTTCTGTAAGGGTTAGATTTCGGTCAGTGCAATGGTTCCCAATGGGCTCGGTGCACAAGATGGCGCCGGTGAGCTTTGGCATACTGGGCGAGTGGAGCTCCACTCAAGAGCGGAAATACGTCACTTCCACTCGCGACGCGTCCGCCATGTTGGTCCGGGCAAAACTGCCTTAAAAACAAATGGAGGTGAACGGAGGAGCTGCGTTTTTTCTGGATAAAAACACGATAACGTTTACATTTATCAGCCGATTTCAGTGGTTTGTGATCTACATGGAATTAAAAAAATAACTCTGTCTCCAGGCCACACATCACTTCACTTCACTTATTTAGGTAGGCTTGGAAAATTATTAATTTTCGTTAGAAATTGTGAAAGCTTACACTTGTCACGCTTGTTGATTTGGCTATTTTTTTTTCTGGTAACAATTCTAATATTAATATAGTACAACTGTGACATGTAATATAATCTAATGTACATTAAATGAAATTAAGTTTTCTCTTTGTGGAAATTGCTTTCTCTGTCTTCAACCCCAACATTTGAGCTTTTCTTGTGCTTCAGGTCAGAACACAGCTCATTCCCATTGAAATACTGGAAACAAATCAAAATAATACATCTTTAAGTACTTATAATTTACCATCATTGATAAAATGGAATAAAATCAGTAAATGCAAATCCAAAATTGACATGGTTGTCTGTTTTCTATATTTTCATAGCAGGAGACAGCTATAAACTCCACACCAAACAATAAGAAATGTAATCCTTCATGGATACAGTGTGATAAAACATTATGCACTGACACAGTGCAGTGTAATAGAGTAAAAATATAGTAAAAGTGATGTTTAAAAAGTATATGTAGTACAAATTGTACTAAAATGATAATAAAATAGTGAGTACAACAGTACAATAACATGTAAGTGATATAATAATAGATTTATAATAGGTTTAGAACAGGTTTCAGTTGCATTGCCTGAGAATAGAGTGTTTTAGTTGTGATGTCAAAACCTGATTAATAATGACTAATTATTAATCAGGTTCACTCAAGGTTTTCCAATGGGTTTTTATAATTGGGTTTGCAAATAATTAATAAAATAAGGTCTGTGATAAACATAACTTGACAATACTTTTACTCTATACAATGCAAATTACACACACCCAGGGGCGGATCTACCGGGGTGGCAACTGCCACCCTAAGAAAAAGCTGTGCCACCCCAGAATCATCACAGAATAAAATATAAATGTAAGCAGTTTCTTTTTCTCTTTCCAATGATTGTAAATAAGAAAAATATTGTATACCAATGCTTTTTAAGGGAACTGTGTGTCTAGAACGAGATGACACTTTATGCATCAATGCCAATAGATGTATATGTACCAGAAGCATATACACACACCACCTGTAAATGAACTGTGCTGTCCTCACTCGCTGATCAATGAGCCATACACACACACACACACACACACACACACACACTCATCCGCTCCTCACACCAGCATGACTGTGTCAAGTCCTGTAATGCAAAACAGTATATCTGTAAGGAATTATCCTCAAACCAACCACACAAACAGTTCCTGGTTTTGTTATAATAAATCTTAAATTTATGACTCTAAAGTAGCTTTTCTTGTGATGCTTTCTGATGTGAGTGTTTAACAGCTGTGTATTTTTGTCTCATATCCCAGTTTAACACAGGTGAGTGCTCTATAATGATGAGGACAAGTCATCTTTATTCAGTGAGATCAATTTCATGTGATGCATATTTTAAAGATATCACAATTTTTATATATAAAAACATTTTAAATGAAACATTGAGTAACAATGTTTTTGTTTTAAGTTAAATATCTTTGATATTTAGCTTTTGTCTGATAAAATTCAGTTGTAAGAAGCCAAAAATTATTAGATTGACCTACATTAAGCTTGTTTCTAATAAATATGTATATATACAGTATATAGTATAATTGCACTAAAAATGGCAAAGCACAGATCGTCATGTTGTTTGTGATCTACACAACACAATTGAGTTTCTCTTCTAAAAACATCACTATTAGATTGAACATGATGTAGAGCAAATGTGATCCAATCAAGCACTTGAAAATGATTTTTAATGTTGACAAACTTTAGTTCCCAGCATGCTTTGCATGAAACTTAACGAGCAGAGTAAAACTGAAGTTAAGTATAATTTGTGTTTTTAAGCATGATGAGAAAAGGAGACGTTATAGTGATTAATAGTCAGTTATGTTTGGATATAGAAGTGTTTACTGCTTCACTTGAGCAGATTGCCATGTGCTAATGCATGCTATCAGTTCTTAATTTGGTCATTTAAACATAATTACATTTGATGAAGTTGCGTGAACAAATGAGTGAGTATGATTTAGATGTTATGAGTTTGAAACTTTGTGAGGTTTCGTAAACATGTCTGTGTTTGTGAGCATCCTGACATCAAAACTGACTCAAATCTGTTTGACCGATGGCAGACAGACGGAGACTTCTGGAAACAGGTGATTATTTAATTTTGTGCATGCTTTTCAGGAAGCGACACACGTCAGCTTCAGTTTCAGATCTCTGTCCAGAAAATGTGAAAATGATAAAAAAAAATTTTTTTTTTTTTTTTAAGATGTCATGCAAATCAGCACCCTTATTTTCACTCAAGAAAAATTTGAATTAAAAAAAAAAATCTTTATTTGAAGGCTTCTGCTAGTGAAATCATGAGTCATATAAAACTTCTCTCAATGGAACTGATGTGAAACAATGACGCTCTAGAGAACTTTACCAAAATGAGATCAAAACAGAGACACTGCTCTAAATGAAGCTGACAGCAGGCTATTCTGCATGATATAAACAAATAATGCTCAATCTATTGACATATAAACAATGCATTAGACTGTCAGCTAATCAAGCAGGTTTATTTAATTAAGAAATGTATTTCTAGCAAAGTCCCTTTTTGTCTTTGTTTCTAGTAACTTACCGATTCTAGATTCTGATTTTCAAACAGTGTTACCTTACATTTTAATTTTTTTTGTAATTTTGTATGTAGTGAATTTACTCTGAAATGTACACAAACAAGCTTATGATTCCTGGAAGACTGCATTTAAACACATCTGGAATAATGAGAATATACAGACTGGCAACAAACCACTGTATTTGAAGGATTGGATGGCACAAATTATCTTTTTATTTCAGTATTTCAGAGTTTTTCTCATTTGCTGATTTTAAGACTTTAAGAAGGTTGTTAAAAGTGTTCTTCCACTCTTCACTGTTTTATTATTTCTCTGTTTTAACACCTTGGCACAAATGACAGAAAATGTATTTAATATTCATTGATATTTAAACTTTTAAATAATAATAAAAAAGTAATTTCTAATTTAATTTTAGCAATTCATAAATTGATAATCACATCTAAATAAAATTAAATACAAGTTCAGTGGAAATAAACTCTTTAAATCTGCCTATTCAGTTTGTGTTGGAATGTGAAGGGTTAAATTGTGACGAACGTTACAAAATGTTAACTTTTTTAGAATGTTTCTGCCTAAAGTTTTTTGCGATCGATTTTCCCGCTAAAAATACTTAAGCAATTAGTAAATCAATGAGAGAGTGATTTTAAAGTACAGTTTCATGCAGTGTGTCATGTAGCAGTATGTGAACATAAACTTTCTGCAAAGTTGTGAAGCCGACAGTGCACGATAAATAAAGTTATTGTCTATCAAAAAATAAAAGAGTCGGCTCGCAATCACCTGAACGAGTCGTCAGGAATTCGAATCGTATTCTGTTACGGCTGTACGTCACAAAGTAACACATTTGCATAATGTCCGCCCATGGGCTGTCATTCACGCTGTAGACCAATCACAAAGGACTGCGCCATCTGACCAATCACAGCAGTGAGGGCTCACGGAGGGGCTTAGAGACTGACCAATCACAGCAGCGAGGGCTCACAGAGAGGAGGGGCTTAGAGACTGACCAATCACAGCAGCGAGGGCTCACAGAGAGGAGGGGCTTAGAGACTGACCAATCACAGCAGCGAGGGCTCACGGAGAGGAGGGGCTTAGAGACTGACCAATCACAGCAGCGAGGGCTCACGGAGAGGAGGGGCTTAGAGACTGACCAATCACAGCAGCGAGGGCTCACAGAGAGGAGGGGCTTAGAGACTGACCAATCACAGCAGTGAGGGCTCACAGAGAGGAGGGGCTTAGAGACTGACCAATCACAGCAGCGAGGGCTCACAGAGAGGAGGGGCTTAGAGACTGATTCTTCGAAACTGCTTCGCACGAATCGTTTAAGAATCATTTAGAAATGAGGTAAAATTAAAGCTATTTTTTGAGAAAACTAAAGTGTTTTTTGACCTTGCATGCATGTAAACCTGTTTTAGGAGACTCATAAAACAATATTAGCAACCTTAAAAATGGCATAATAGGGGCACTTTAAATAACAGAGAAATTGACCAATCATAACTTTCCGTTAAATGGGTGGGGTTTATTGTCACTAACTTTATGAGTTCCGCCTGCTGTGAGGAAAAAATTACATAAATAAATAAACAAAACAAATAAACACAGATGAACTTGCTAGCTAGACTGTTATTCTCGTCACGATGGAAGCCGCAAATAAGGTAAGTGAGGACATTTAAAAGTGGTTCATTACTCAAAAGCTTTTAACACAGCGTGCATTAGCAACATCTGGTGGTCAGACTTGGTTTCTCCACCATATCTAACGAAACATCGCGGAGCAGAGAATGGTCTGAAAAGGTTTTTAAACTCGTGTCATGCGTAGTCCGGTCAACAGATTCACAGATTGATAGATAATATAAAATATACAGGTGTGATTATAATTAATAAATGACGTGAGTAGTTGCAAAAGTATTTTGGGTCAGCTGTTCGGGTACTCCAACTATAGAACATCAAGTCAAGTTGAGCTTTATTGTCATTCCGCTACATGTGGGGACATACAGTGGAACGAGATGTCGTGCCTCACAGGACCACGGTGCTACATAAATACAGACATACAACAATGAAGTAAAACACTATAAACCTATACACAACTAACCTACTGACAGATTTTGACTATACTACAGTATATATAAATGTTTAGCTATACATAAACTAAAAAATACAAACTATACGAATACTTCACATAAATACTGTACATATGCAAAGAGAAACATCGCAAGTCAAGCAGCTGGCTGGGGAACAGTACAAGATGATTTGTAGTGCATGAGCATGTAAACATACTAGGGATGCACCGATACCACTTTTTCCAGTACTCACCCGATACCGATACTTTTATTTTTGGTACTTGCCGCTACCGAGTACCGATACCGATATTTTCATTGCATTTGTACATTTTTAACATATTGGGTACAGAAACCAAAAGAGTATGTATAATGTTAATTGGTTAACTTCATTTATCAAATAGATAGACAAACCAAAATTTATTCAGGCACCTTCAACATTTCTCACATTATCAGTGTTTATTCGCTATGGTTTATGGTAATAAAATATGACAAGAACTCAGAGTTAAACTGTGTCGGAACAAATTCATCTTGATAATGTCAGATAGCTTTGATAGAAAGGTATGTGATGGATTACAATCAACCAAAATTATTCAGACAGCTGTTAGTATGACAATATTTACACAACTATCAATACTTTGTCGGGCAACCCTTGCAACCCTTAATGCAAACCTGAACTTCAGTTTTTTCCCAGACTTGGTCTGAATAATTTTTGGTTCCAAATTTTTATCAATTTTATTGGTAGTCCACTCTATGAAGAATTTTTGGATATAATATGTCACGGTTTACTTTATTTTGCTATCCTCACTTACATAAATTAACTATAGTGTCCTGCACCCACTAGTAAAATATATCAAAAATTATATTTGGTCTCTGAATCATTTTTGGTTTAACTGTATATCCTTCGGTCATTTTCACACTTAATTATGCACATTAAAATGTATTTGTACAAGTGTTTGTTACTTTCACTGTTAATGTTTTTGCTCTATGGTACATCATCTTTAATTTAACAGCATTAGAGCTGCTCCATTGCAGCGGCTCAGTACTGTAATCACACGCTTTGCTGAAATAATGCAGGGAACCACTTGTTATAAATCTTTGAACATACATCCCTAAAACATACATATATTATTGAGTCTTTTGTGGGATTATGTACACACAGCAGTGTGTGTGAAAAGTGTCTAGTGCACATAGAGGAGAGTGTGTTACTACAGGTGGTTTGTACAGGCCCACTCACCTGTGTGTAGCACACTTTGAATTGCAAAAAACTGTCCGCTGGAGGGTTTTGCGGTCAGCAGCACTGCAGTTCCCGTACCAGACAGTGATGCAGCTGATCAGCACGCTCTCAATGGTGCCCCTGTAGAAAGTGGTGAGGATGGGTGGAGGGAGACTTGCTCTTTTAAGCCAGGGAAGAAAGTGTAGGCGCTGTTGTGCCTTCTTGGAGATTGACATGGTGTTGGTGGTCCAGGTGAGATCCTCTGTGATGTGCACCCCCAGGAATTTAGTGCTGCTGACTCTCTCCACAGTCGAGCTGTCGAAGGTCAGTGGGGGGATGTCAACAGAGTTTCTCCTGAAGTCCATCACAATCTCCTTTGTCTTCCCCACATTGCAGGACAGATTGTTAGTGCCACACCATTCAGCCAGCTGTGCCACTTCCTCTCTGTAGTGCGTTTCATCGTTGTTGCTGATGAGACCTACCACTGTTGTGTCATCAGCAAACTTGATGATGTCTTTGGAGCTGAACTTGGCAGTGCAGTCATGGGTCAGCCGTGTGAAGAGCAGCGGGCTGAGCACACAGCCTTGTGGGGCACCTGGGCTCAGTATGGTAGTGCTTGAGGTGTTGTGGCCGACACGGACTGACTGAGGTCTTCCGGTTAAAAAGTCTGCGAGGTGTTAAGGCCCAGCAGGTTTAGTTTATTTATGAGCTGTTGTGGGATTATTGTGTTGAATGCTGAGCTGAAGTCAATGAACAGCATTCTAACATAGGAGTCTTTCTTTTCTAAGTGGGTAAGAGCCAGGTGGAGGGTGGAGGAAATTGCATCGTCCGTAGAGCGGTTTGGACAGTATGCAAACTGGAGCGGATCGAGTGTGTTGGGGAGGCTGGTTTTGATGTTGTGCATGACTAACCTCTCAAAACACTTCATTATGATTGGAGTCAGTGCTATGGGACGGTAGTCCTTTAGACAGGACACAGGTGATTTCTTTGGTACCGGTATGATCGTTGTGGATTTGAGACATGTGGGGACGACTGCCTGGCTCAGCGAGGTGTTGAAGATATCTGTTAGGACATCCGTCACCTGTGCAGCACTGTCTTTCAGTACACGGCCAGGTATGTTATCAGGACCCGCAGCCTTGCGTGGGTTAATCCTGGATAGGGTCTTCCTTACGTCGGCTGCAGACAGACAGAGCAACTGGTCGTTGGGAGGTGTGGGTAGTTTTTGTGCAGGTGTGTCATTCTGCATTTCAAACCATGAATAAAAGTGGTTGAGTGCATCGGGGAGGGATGTATCATTGTCACTGGCCTGTGGCGGGGGCTTGTAGTCAGTGATGGTCTGAATGGTTTGCCACAGGCTCCGTGTGTCTCTGCTGTCTGTAAAGTGATTGTTGATTTTTTTGAGCATATGACTGTTTTGCATTTTTGATGCCACAGGACAGATCGGCTCTTGCTGTTTCGAGGGCTGCTTTATCTCCTGATCTGAATGCTTCATCTCTGGTCTTTAGCAGCCCACGAACCTCTGCTGTCATCCACGGCTTTTGGTTTGCACGTGTGGTGATGGTCTTGGTGACTGTCACATCATCAATGCACTTTTTGATGTAAGCAGTCACAGTTTCAGTGTATTCCTGCAGGTATGTTTGGTTGTTGTAGGTGGCCGCCTCTTTAAACATGTTCCAGTCTGTGCACTGAAAGCAGTCCTGTAGTGTCAAGGTAGCATCATCTGGCCAAATTGTGATGAGTTTTTGAACCAGTTTGGCGAGTTTCAGAAGTTGTCTGTATGCTGGGATTAGCATAACAGAGATTCAAGGATTCAAGGACTCTTTATTGTCATTCCATACACGGGGTACATGAAGGAACGAAACTTAGTACTGAGGTCCCGATCAAAACACAAAAATAAAACATAACCAATAAAAACACTCAAATCTAAAAAAAAACATCCTCAATAAATAACATAGTAAACCATAATCAATAATTACACTATTATTTAAAAGCATTAAAACTGTGATACACATACGAATATCTATGTTATTGCACGCAAGGTAGAGGGACAAGAGTTTATCATTCGAACAGCCTCTGGAAAAAAGCTGTTCCTAAGCCTAGTTGTTCTTGCCCGGATGGAGTGCAAACTTCTACCTGAGGGAAGCGGGGTAAACAGTCCATAGGCAGGATGGAAAGAGTCCTTGAGGATACTGGCCGCTCTAGCCCTACATCTACTACTGTAAATATCCTCAATTGTTGGAAAACTGCTGCCAGTAATCCTCTGCGCCGATTTCACCACCCGCTGCAGATCCTTCCTGTCTGCAGCAGAACAATTTCCAAACCATACAGTAGCACATGATGTAAGGATACTCTCCACCGCACCCCTGTAGAAGAATGTAAGAACCGCGGTGCTCAGACCAGCCCGATTGAGCCTCCTCAAGAAATACAATTGTTGATTGGCCTTCTTTATTACACTCATGGTATTAGTATGCCAAGTTAAGTCATGGTCGATGTGTATCCCCAGATATTTGAAACTAGGGACGACCTCAACAGATGTTCCTCCGATGCAGAGAGGAGCAGGAAGGCTCCTAACAACTCTCCTAAAATCCACAATCATTTCCTTAGTTTTCTTAGCATTAATGCAGAGATTATTAGCTTTGCACCACTCTTTGTTGACGTACACACACAAGCCACCCCCACGAGTCTTACCAGACAGTGATGAATCTCTGTCTGCTCAGTAGCAGGTTAGCCCATGCAGCTGAATGGCGGAGTCTGGGATGGTGTCGTTTAGCCATGTTTCAGTAACACAACAATCCCTTGCCTCATGCTGTGTAGACCGACTAAGTTGAATTAAATCCAGTTTGTTTTCCAGAGAGCGAACGTTTGAGAGCATGAGTGATGGAATCGCTGGTCTAGTGGGGTTAGCCCTTAGCCTAGCTCGTGTACCTCCACGCTTGCCACGCTTCTGTCCCCTCTCACACTGCCGGCGTCGCCGCCTTGTGCGGGTAGCATCAGTAGGCGAGGCCGCGGTCTCAGGGTTTGGCTTTAGCAGCAGACTAAACGTAGCTTCTCAGTAGTCACTGGCGAAAGCTGATGTTTGTACACACTGCCGATTTCCAGAAGGCTCTGTCGATCATAGATGTGTTTCTGAGTGTTTATCTGATGATTTTGCGATAACGTGAGACTGTTTGAAGATGAGGAGACAAGACTAACAGACATAAAAACACCGTCTTTGGGACCGGGAGTAGCCGCTGCATCCGACTGCGTCATCTTAACATGATTAAATGCAATTGTGTGACGTGCATTCAGTTTCTGTCTGGTGTTGAGGTTCTAAACTATAACATCAGAGCATCAGAGCCTCCGTATCAATCGTCCCATCACTAGTTTTGCTTCCCTGAGCCCGGGTTGTAACAGTAAGTGTGTGTCTGTGTGCGCCCTGTTGAAAAAAAAAAAACAGCATATGTTTGGAAGCATGGCTGCTGGTTTGAGCTGGTTTAAGATGGTTCTTAGCTGGTCATGTGCTGGTCCTAAACTGGTTCTAAGCAACTAGCTCCTGCTCAGGACCAGCTCAAACCAGCAGCCAAAACATTCCTAACAAGCATATGCTGGATTTTTCAACAGTGTATGTGTGTGTGTGTTAAATGCACCTGAATCAACTAATCAAGGTCTTTGCGTTTACTTTAATAACAGTCATGTGTGTTGAAACTAAACTTAGGAATGAGGAACCTGTTTTACACACGTCACTCAAACACAGAACCAGGAAACAGGAATCACATGATTTCAAGGAAAGTGAAAGTGTTTGTGTCTCTGTATTAGTGCAGTAAAATGGCAGAAGCCAGAATTTCAGTGGATCAGAATGAGTTCTTGTGTCCGGTGTGTCTGGATCTCCTGAAGGATCCAGTGGCCATTCCCTGTGGACACAGTTACTGTAAGAGCTGTATTACAGACTGCTGGGATCAGGAGGATGAGAAGAGAGTCTACAGCTGCCCTCAGTGCAGACAGACCTTCAGTCCAAGACCTATTTTAGGTAAAAACACCATGCTGGCTGAAGTTGTGGAGAAACTGAAGAAGACTAAACTTCAAAGTGTGGTTCCTGCTGGAGCTGGAGATGTTCAGTGTGACGTCTGTACTGGAAGAAAATACAAAGCCGTCAAGTCCTGTCTGGTGTGTCTGAACTCTTACTGTCAGAATCACCTCGAACAACATGAGAGTTGGTTTAAAGGAAAGAGACACAATCTGACTGAAGCCACTGGACGACTGCAGGAGATGATCTGCCAGAAACATGAGAAGCTCCTTGAGGTTTTCTGTCGCACTGATCAGAAATGTATTTGCTTGCTGTGTTTGGTGGATGAACATAAAAACCACGACACTGTATCAGCTGCAGCACAGAGGACAGAGAAACAGGTATTTAACACTAGACTCTGATTAAATATTGCTGAAATATCACTCGTTTCATATGTATTTATATCAGCACCATATTAACAACTTACAGCATTCACACTGCTCGACAGCAGAAATTAACAGCAGCTACACAAACACTTTCTGTTCAGTAAATCTGACTGAATCCAGAAGATTTTAGCCATTTATAGCTTCATTTCAGTCATTTTTCTGTCTAGAGGTGTCAGTCTTACTTTCATAATTCTTACATTGTGGTGTGAAACAGGCCTTAAATAACACATGATAATTCATGAAAGATGATAGTAAATGATCAATCTCTGGAGTTTAAACCTACAGCCATTGATTATCAGTTCAGATAAGTAACCGTTAAACTGCCTCACTCTACTTTTCCTGGATTCATCTGTTCACATGATGATTTAGTGCCAGTAGTTTTCTGGGAGATTCACTATCATCTGTTTGTCCTGCAGAAGCAGCTGAAGGAGACGCAGAAGACGTTCCAGCAGAGAATCCAGCAGAGAGAGAAAGATCTCCAGCAGCTGAGAGAGACTGTGGAGTCTCATAAGGTGAGTCTGGAGAAGAAGAGAAGTTTGTCTCAGTCTCAGTTCAGACTCACTGAAGCCTGAATCACTGTGTGTCCTAACAGCGCTCTGCACAGACAGCAGTGGAGGACAGTGAGAGGATCTTTACTGAGCTCATCCGCTCCATTGAGAGAAGCCGCTCTGAGCTGATACGGCTGATCAGAGATCAGGAAAAGCAAGCAGTGAGTCGAGCTGAAGGACGACTGGAGCGACTGGAGCAGGAGATCAATGATCTGAGGAGGAGAGACGCTGAGCTGGAGCAGCTTTCACACACACAGGATCACATCCAGTTCCTGCAGGTAACACAGATCTAGAAGAACAGCATCATAGTGGACTTAAGCGAAAGTTATAAATAATGATCAATCTAACTGTAGTCTTTGAGCTGCTTTTCCTGAGCAAATCTACTGAACCCGACAATGAGACTCCATTGATGTGCTTGAGCTGTTAGATGGACATTTATGTTCTCAGCAGATGTTTTATCATACAAAGTTCAAGTTCAAGTTCAAGTTGAGCTTTATTGTCATTCCGCTACATGTGGGGACATACAGTGGAACGAGATGTCGTGCCTCACAGGACCACGGTGCTACATAAATACAGACATACAACAATGAAGTAAAACACTATAAACCTATACACAACTAACCTACTGACAAATTTTGACTAAGTATACTATATATAAATGTTTACCCTATGCAACTAAAGATAAAAGATAAAAAATACAAACTATATGAATGCTTCACATAATACTGTACATGTGCAGAGAGAAACATTGTGAGTCAAGCAGCTGGCTGGGGAACAGTGCAAGATGATTTGTAGTGCAAGATGATTTGTAGTGCATGAGCTTTTAAACATACATATATTGTCTTTTGTGGGATTGTGTACTTTTGTCTTTTGTGGGATTGTGTACACATAGCAGTGTGTGAAAAGTGTCTAGTGCATAGAGGAGAGTGTGTTACTACAGGTGGTTTGTACAGGCCCACTCACCTGTGTGTAGCACACTTTGAATTGCACAAAAAAAAAAGTTTACAGTTTTTTTTTCTTTGGTGTGGTAAGGTTGGGGGTGTTCGGAGAGGGGGGGGGGGACATGTTTCAGGAGGTAGGGGTTTGTGTGGGGTTTCAGAGGAGGGCGGGGTGATTTGAGTTCAGGGCTCTCACAGACTGGGGGAAAAAGCTGTTGAGCAGTCTGGCGGAGCGGGCTCTGATGCTCCGGTACCGTCTTCCTGATGGTAGGAGCTGGAAGAGACTCTGGGAGGGGTGGGTGGTGTCCTTCATGATGCTGTTGGTTTTGCTGGAGCATTGTGCAAGGAAAATATCCAGGATGGATGGGAGAGGGGCACCGATGATCTTTGCAGCCGTGTTCACTGTCCGCTGGAGGGTCTTGCGGTCAGCAGCACTGCAGTTCCCGTACCAGACAGTGATACAGCTGGTCAGCACACTCTCAATGGTGCCCCTGTAGAAAGTGGTGAGGATGGGTGGAGGGAGACTTGCTCTTTTCAGCCGGCGGAGAAGACCGACGCTGTAGGCGCTGTTGTGCCGCCTTGGAGAGTGACATGGTGTTGGTGGTCCAGGTGAGATCCTCTGTGATGTGCACCCCCAGGAATTTAGTGCTGCTGACTCTCTCCACAGTCGAGCTGTCGATGGTCAGTGGGGGGGTGGTCAATGGAGTTCCTCCTCCTGAAGTCCATCACAACCTCCTTTGTCTTCTCCACATTGAGGGAGAGATTGTTAGCACCACACCATTCAGCCAGCTGTGCCACTTCTCTCTGTAGTGCGTTTCATCGTTGTTGCTGATGAGACCTACCACTGTTGTGTCATCAGCGAACTTGATGATGTGGTTGGAACTGAACTTGGCAGTGCAGTCGTGGGTCAGCAGCGTGAAGAGCAGCGGGCTGAGCACACAGCCTTGTGGGGCACCTGTGCTCAGTGTGGTAGTGCTCGAGGTATTGTAGCCGACACGGACTGACTGAGGTCTTCCGGTTAAAAAGTCCAGGATCCAATTACAGAGGAAATTTTTAAGGCCCAGCAGGTTTAGTTTATTTATGAGCTGTTGTGGGATTATTGTGTTGAATGCCGAGCTGAAGTCAATGAACAGCATTCTAACATAGGAGTCTTTATTTTCTAGGTGGGTGAGAGCCAGGTGGAGGGTGGAGGAAATTGCATCGTCCGTAGAGCGGTTTGGACGGTATGCAAACTGGAGCGGATCGAGTGTGTTGGGGAGGCCGGTTTTGATTTATTGCATGACTAACCTCTCAAAACACTTCATTATGATTGGAGTCAGTGCTATGGGACGGTTGTCGTTTAGACAGGACACAGGTGATTTCTTTGGTACCGGTATGATCGTTGTGGATTTGAGACATGTGGGGACGACTGCTTGGCTCAGCGAGGTGTTGAAGATATCTGTTAGGACATCCGTCACCTGTGCAGCACAGTCTTTCAGTACATGGCCAGGTATGTTGTCAGGACCCGCAGCCTTTCGTGGGTTAATTCTGGATAGGGTATTTCTTACGTCGGCTGCTGACAGACAGAGCGCCTGGTCGTTGGGAGGTGTGGGCAGTTTTTGTGCACGTGTGTCATTCTGCATTTCAAACCGTGAATAAAAGGGGTTGAGTGTATCGGGGAGGGATGTATCATTGTCACTGGCCTGTGGCGGGGGCTTGTAGTCAGTGATGGTCTGAATGGCTTGCCACAGGCTCCGTGTGTGTCTGCTGTCCGTGAAGTGATTGTTATTTTTTTGAGCATATGACCGTTTTGCATTTTTGATGCCACAGGACAGATCGGCTCTTGCTGTTTTGAGGGCTGCTTTATCTCCTTATCTGAATGCTTCATCTCTGGTCTTTAGCAGCCCACAAACCTATTTCCTAGAAAGTTCACATAGAGTGTAAGTGGTAAATACTAGAATCTGTAGCTCTAATGTGATATAATGAATATGAGAAGAATGAAGCTGATGCTGTGAAAGTGCTGGATTGAGTTACTAAAGATCAGTCATATCTGATGTTGGAGCAGGTTATTGGGTGAAGTGTGGAGCTGATGAGTTTGATTTCTGTTTTCTGTAGAGTTTCCAGTCTCTCTCAGCACCTCCTGAATCCACAGACGTAAATGATTATCTCTTCAGTTCTCTCGTCTCTTTTGATGATCTGAGAGAATCTGTTCATCAGCTGAGAGACAAACTGGAGGATTTCTGCAAAGAGGAGCTCAAGAAGATCTCAGACAGAGGTAAAGTCCTGGAGATTCATCTGCTGTCAGAAACCAGTCCATCATCATCTCATATCATGGAGAACATCATATTAGAAATGTGTTAGGAATGGATGCAGGATCATGAGAATCACACTGTTCATGTCTGTTGATTTCCACAGTCACATCCACCAACATTGTTCCCAGGACCAGGAACGACTTCCTACAATGTAAGTCAGTAAGAAAACAAGCAGAAAAACTCACTGAGTGTGTTCATGTTCTTCTGTAGAAGGAGAAAGTAGAGGTTTATAATTGATGATGTAAACAGGGGTGTAAATTTGGTCTAACAGTGGGGGGAGGGGGGACAATAAACAAAACTTCTCAAGAGCAGTTTTTGAAGGGGACACAAATAATCAGCTAAAATTTACTTGTAAGGATATACACAGAGGAAAACCTTACTATTAGTGTAGCAGGGAGACTATTGTGTTATTTTAATGACAAATGTCGAGAGCGCATTATTGTAAAGCGAAAGCACATTAATAGACCATTTCAATGTTCTACAGACTCAAAAATGATGAAAAACCGGACGTAAACAATAACAAAGGCGTTGGAACGCTACTGCACATGTCTGGTCCTGAAGCATTTCCAGTAGCACCATCTTTGAATCTCAGATCTGTCAAAACAAGCGCGTACTATTTAAGTCTAGCGAAAACGTAACAGTTAAGTTTTTTTTTTTTTTTTTAAATAAATGGTGATTGGAATACCCTTAATTACAATTAACTGCATAGCAGAAAGTTTTTGATCATTAGTTCGTACAATGGATGACATCAGGCTTATGTTCAGTTAAACTGAAGCTAGACAAACAGTGTCACTTACGTACTGATCATGGTTTGTCGCTAAGATGTCCGGGAGCTGATTAGTTGACATTTCACTTGCAGTGCTGGGTCAGTCTGTATATCTATGCAAATATTCGTTTTCATATTTATTTGTACAGCGCTTTTCACAATACCTATAGTTTCACTGCAGCTTTACAGAACATGCATGTATATTACAACGCTAAATGAATGCTAATAAACTAATCACTACATCCCATTATTACTGATTTCATTCGTTTTAAAATGTGTGCTTAGTTTGGTCGAGTTTGTTGCTGTGGAACAGCGCTAGAAAGCATTTGAATGCTCTATCAGAGCCATCATGTGGTCACAAATAAGATGAATGCAATTCAGTGCTGGCTACCGTGTTTTGCATAAACCTTTATTAATACATGTATTCAGCAAGGATTTTAAATTGATTAAAAAAGTGATAGTAAAGACATACTGTTAGGAAATATTTCTATATTTTGAAAATCCCTGCCAGGATTCAATCAATCAATCCTGTATAAAGCATCACAGGCTCCAGAAAAATATTAAGCAGCACAATTGTTTCCAACACTGACAATAACCAAATATCAAATCTGCACATTATAATGATCTCTGAAGGATCATGTGACACTTAAGACTGGAGTAATGATGCTGAAAATACAGCTTTGCATCACAGAAATAAATATAAAGAATATTAAAACAAAACATTATTTTAAATTGTAATAATATTTCACAATTTTTTCTGTATATATATTTTTTTCAAATAAAATGGAGGCTTGATGAGCATAAGAGACGTCATGAACATAAAAGACGTCTTATAAAAACATTAAAAATAGTAATGTGTCTAATAGTAATAAATCTAATACTAATAGTAATGTATAGTGTGACTTTTGACCTGTACTGCATATAAAAAGACATCCTCTCAACTGTTTCCACCAAATGTATTAGTATGTGATCAATATCAGAAGCAGCAGTCAGTATCTGGCCATGAGCAGCTTTAAGTACTACATTGTATTTCTTCCTCAAGTTCTCAAACACATCTGTGTGTTCATATGATCTCATGTGGTTTAGCACTGTCCTGTCTGCCTGTAGCACTCACTGTCTTAGTGTCTTACATTACAGATGATGGCTTTCCTAAAGACAAATGTAGAAAAACAATTATTATATTTAATGCACAATATTTAAAAGTAATACTATTATTGTTTAATACATCAGTACATGTTGGAATTAACATTAGACAAGCTTAATAAGTGATAAAAAATGTTTACCGTTAGCTTTTGTAAACTACTGCAGTTTCACTATTCAACATTCAAGTTTACAGAATACATTTCTATAATGTGTTACTCACTGCATTTATCTGCTGACAAGATAGCTAGACAACTAATGAGAACTCATATTTAATTATAGCCCACATAACGCTTGCAATAAAACGGAAATAAAAGCTTGGCCTTTTTCACTAAACAATAATTAATATGCTAGGCATATATGTAAACAATGACGAAAACACAATGCTGCATCATACTTGAAGAGTTAACGTAAATAAATACAAATAATCAAATTGAAAAACAACAAGAACTTGTCTTTACCTGAATGTAAATGTGTGCTGTATATCCTAGAGTTGCTGCTATTCTGCTTCTCATTTCACTGCTGCAATCCAGACGTGTTTCTCGGACATCTAAACCCTTTAATTTCCGATTATTTATAAATTAATGTTAGTTCCAGGCCAGAGGGAGCACCTAACCACTATTTTCCAAGGCTGCATGACATTAAACCCATTTAAAAATCATAATTAAGCATAATTGTGAATTCACAAAAGCTATGATTTAATTAAATAATGATATGCGATGCAGTTCTAACACAATATATGCGCATTAATTATCTACATGCGTGTAGGTTAAGCACGTGCATCTCACAGTGGCTCCGTTCACAGTAGCTCCACAGAAACTTATCATTTACGTGTGGAGCGTCTCAAACTCTACAGTTTTATCTGTACCAGATTCTGCTTTCTGGATTCCATTTTAATGGTTCCTTTAATTATTTTTTTATTTCTTTTTTCTTTTTCAGAAATACTGCACATTTACATTTTTCTCATAAATAAATTCTGGTAAATAATATTTCTGGTAAATACTCCTTTATTTAAAATACTGATTATAATGTTATTATTAGACTAGAACACGTGGATATGTTGTCATTCTTACACTATAATACTGAACTGATTTCAGTGATCTGGACTGAGATGAGATGGACACTTGCTTCTTGCACTCTATGTTGCACTTTACTTTTGCTTTAAAAAAGGATTTCATATAAATTTGGATTTAATAAAATATTCTTAAGTAAAATTGTTGATTTGTGGGAAATTAATCGTTTAGATTAATTGATTAATCGATAAATTAGTCGGCAGATTAATCGAAATAAAAATAGTCGTTAGTGGCAGCCCTACAAGGATCTCAATTCTAATTCTGACATTTTAAACAGCAGGATTAAATAAATTAATCGCAATCCCACTGTGCATCAAGCACCTGCCGCCATTGTTTGAATGCGCTCGAACACTAACCGGAAACGTCCGAGGAACAAAGACGTCACTCTCTTAAACAGCCGAATAGCCCTTAAAATGTTTCAATCACTGATCTATAATAGAGAACATTATATATATATCAGTGGTTTCAATGCATTTTTGCCCCGTTTGCATTTGTGTTGTTTTACTACACAAATTGTTTTAAGTATAAAATATTAATACACAGCGTGTTTTTTTAATCATATTTTTAGGGGGGACAAGGACAACCCTCAGATAGGGTGGATGATGATGATTAGCACAGATATCTGGTCATCTGTACTGAGACACTGATGATACACTGAACATGAAGAGTTCAGATACATGAAAAGATCAAACAGATTCATAATTCCTGATTCTGATGTGTTTTATCTCCATCAGATTCCCATCAGCTCACTCTGGATCTGAATACAGTGAATAAACACCTCCGTCTGTCTGAGAGAAACAGAGTGATTACTCGCACTGACACAGATCAGTCGTATCCTGATCATCCAGACAGATTTGATTATTATGCTCAGGTGTTGTGTAGAGAGAGTGTGTGTGGACGCTGTTACTGGGAGCTGCAGTGGAGTGGAGGTGTGGATATATCAGTGTCATATAAGAGCATCAGCAGGAAGGGACGGGGTAAAGAGTGTAGGTTTGGATCTAATGATCAGTCCTGGAGTTTGGACTGCTCTTCCTCCAGATACTCATTCAGACACAATAACATAGAGACTGACCTCCCTGTGAAGCCCATCAGCAGCAGAATAGGAGTGTTTGTGGATCACAGAGCAGGAACTCTGTCCTTCTACAGCGTCTCTGACACAATGAGCCTCATCCACACAGTCCAGACCACATTCACTCAGCACCTCTATCCTGGGTTTTGGGTTTGGTCTGGATCAGTGAAACTGTGTTGATGAATCAGAATAGACTGATGAGAGATTCTACCCATAATGCTTTGAGCTCCATGATGAATCAGTAACAGTGAGATGTTATAGAGTCTCTTCTTTTCTCTTGATGACATTAATGCTGCAGCTGAACTTCTGTCAGTGAAATAACATCAGAATAAATGTGTAAATAAATCCTCATATAGACAGTAAGATCAGTCCTGCTGAGTGACGATGTGTTTCTGTGCTTTTCACAGCCTCTGTTTGTGTTGCCTGGCCAGTAGTCCCCACAAGAGAAAAACATACTAAAAATACTAAATGTTGTTTATCTGAAAATGTAAAAATGCAATAAATGTTTTCTGTGAGGGGTAGATTTCGGTCAGTGCAATGGTTCCCAATGGGCTCGGTGCACAAGATGGCGCCGGTGAGCTTCGGCATACTGGGCGAGTTTTTTTTTTTGTTTTGTTTTTTTATTAGAACTACAACAAAGAAAAAAATATACAATTATATCAAGACATCCAAATAAAATAAAAACATAAATAAATAAATTAAAAATAAACATGGATTTACAGTCTACATTACAGATATAAATATACAAATATACATTTTGACAAGAATACAAAGAAAAAACAATTTTGTATAAACAAACTAAATGCCAATAATCCAAAAGACAGCATATATTAGATCACGTCTCAATTAAATTCAGTATCTTTACATTTTTTCCTATCAATAAACTGAAGAGAGTCCATATATGAATGTACATCAACCATAAAAACCTTCAAACAAGGTTTAGAATTATTTATTTTACTTTTATGGATATAAAACTTACCAAATAAAATCATAAGATTCAGCATAAAGTTAACATATACTTTTTGATTCAAAATAAAATAAAACATATTTTGAAGTCAAATCACAACTATAACCAGTTTTCTCTTGGGCATACAGAGATAAGTCTCGCCAAAACGTTTTTGGAATGGTTGATCTGAACAATATCCATCAATATCCATACATTTTGACAGAGTGTAATTACTAACATAAATGTTATGAAGGATTTTCAAATGTAATTCCCTAAGTTTGTTAGAAATACAAAATCGATAAGGGAGCGACCAAGCTTTTTTTCACATAATATCTGTGAAGCAAACATTCCAGAAAATTCCCTCTAGGCTTTAGAAATCTATTTTTATAAGATATTTGTCTAATAAATGTATTTGTACACTTTTTACTATTAATGTCAACCCCATTTAGACAAAGTACAGGTTCAGATCGACAGATATTATATGACAACATATGACTTCTCATCAACATCAGTAGACCAGAATTATATTCTTTATATTTAATAGGAAATAGCCATTTGTTCATGAAATTTTCATAAGAAAGCAAATTAGCTGATTGGTCTAAAATGTCAGATAAAAATAAATACCTTTATCCATCCAGCTTTGTAAATAAAGAGATTTCCGGTTAACTAATATAAGCATTATTCCACAGGATTACTTTATGTGGGGAAAAGTGTACATAGCATAACTTCCAAGCCTTAAGAGCTTGTTGATGGAAATTAGACAATGCCACAGGTAATTTATTAACAGAGTAATCACACAGTAACAAAAAACGCAATCCTCCAACCTTTTTGAAAATATTATATGGTATAAAAAAAACATATTGAGTCTGATTTAAGTAGGCAGTTTCTAAGCCATTTTACTTTAAAGATATAATTAAAAAAAAAAAAAAAAAAAGTTCAAAACCACCTTCATTTCTTGGCCCTTGGAGAATTTACTTTCTTAAATGATGATGTTTATTCCTCCAAACAAATTGTATAAACAAATCATTATTTTTTTACAAGTAAAATCTTGAACAAAAAGAGATAATGCTGGATAAATAAATCTAGATATCCTTCTACTTTGGTCAATTCAACTCTGCCAATAATAGTCAAATCTCTTTGAAGCCAATTATTAAAGATACTTTGAGCCTTTTTTAGTTTAGGGGACAAATTTAATTCTTGCCTCTCTGTTAGATCCTTTGTAATTATTATTCCTAAATATTTGATCTTATTTTTTATTGGAATATTGCACAATTTTTTTTCGTTTGAATCATAAAGGCACATTATTTCACATTTCGTAACATTTAGCCTTAATCCAGAAGCACCAGAGAATTAATTTACTAACTGCAAAGTTGCGGTCAACTGTTCTTTATCTCTCAAATGGCATACTGGGCGAGTGGAGCTCCACTCAAGAGCGGAAATACGTCACTTCCACACGCGACGCGTCCGCCATGTTGGTCCGGGCAAGACTGCCTTAAAAACAAATGGAGGTGAACGGAGGAGCTGCGTTTTTTCTGGATAAAAACATGATAACGTTTACATTTATCAGCCGATTTTAGTGGTTTGTGATCTACATGGAATTAAAAATAACTCTGTCTCCAGGCCACACGTCACTTCACTTATTTAGGTAGGCTTGGAAAATTATTAATTTTCGTTAGAAATTGTGAAAGCTTACACTTGTCACAGTTGTTGATTCATACTTTTTAGCACAGAAACTCATTCTGTGTGAATAGCTGCGATATGTTGTACGTTACACTCCTTCAAAGAGCGCGACACAAGCTGCTTCGTCATGTGCTCACATCAGCTGTTAGCATTGACACATTGTCAACGTGTCTAATTGTAACGTTTGCTAATGTTTTTATTCAAAACTGTAATTCCTCATAATATTGTGGCAAAACATTACATTTGAATTAATTGATAAATTAGGAAAAATTGCCCATTCCTACATGCAGTCTTTTGCCTAAAACGAAAGCATTTCTTGCACAAATGCCACTATTTTGGAGTGAATCAGAAACACATGCAACAACATGAGGCTGAGTAATTGAAGACTGAATGTGGAGTATCTTTTGCAGTCAACAAATATGAAGCTGTCGATGCCACTTTCCACAAAATCCACCGGGATTTCAATTAAACCCTTTAAAGGGTCATGAAACCCCAGACTACCTTTTCTGAGATTTTAGCAGAGGTGATTGTGTTGCGCATCATAGAAGACAATGTTAGCATTCAATAATTTTAACTGTTGGAGAAAACTGGTTAATTTTAAGCTTGTTTGTGCTATTTTCATCTTCCGGGTTTAAAATCTACATCGCGTTGATGTCACGATTTGTGACGTGGCAAACCTGAGTTTAGGGTTGGCGGTGGTGCAGTGCCTCTGTACCAGTTTTTCATTGAGAACAATCTTCAAAGTACTTTCACAGAGACTGTCAGTCTTCTCAAGATCATAATCACCACACCTATGACAACAGCAGAGTCAGAGAGGTGCTTTCTACTTTGAAGAGGATCAAGACTTTCCTGAGAAATACAATCACTCAGGATCACCTTAATGCTCTGGCAATGCTTTCTATTGAGAAGAAACTTGTCAGAGATGCTCTTGTCTTCAATAAGAAAGTCATTGAGAAGTTTGTCAGTCAGAAGGAGAGAAGAGCAACATTCCTGTTCTAATAATAAGTCAAAAAAACATGCAGGTCTTTTTCACCACATTGATTTTCTTGTACATAGTTATCCTCAGATTTGTATCAGTCATACAGTAGAAGTATCAAAAGTTTAATTGAGAACTGATCAGTGATGATTTGACGAATAAACAGGTAACCAGATGTTCTTTAACTTTGTCTGCATTGCAATAAATCATATTTCAACACTTGCTGAAATTGTTTGCTGTGCCAGTGTGCCACAGCCCCACCTCAACATTTTTTCACCAGCCACCACTGTTCAGTTTGTGTTGGAATGTGAAGGGTTAAATTGTAACCAACATTACAAACGTTCACTTTTTTAGAATGTTTCCGCCTAAAGTTTTTTTGTGATTGGTTTTCCCGCTAAAAATATTTAAACGCATGAAATCAATAGAGTGATTTTAAATGACAGAAAACTTGACCAATCATATCTTTCCCTTAAATGGGCGGGGTTTGTTATCCCTGACTTTATGAGTTCCACACGCTCTTGGGAACGCCATGGAAAAATAAATAAACAAAATAAATAAACTCGGATAAACTTGCTAGCTATACTATTCTCGTCACGATGGAAGCCGCGAATAAGTGAGGACATTTAATAGGCCACTGTGCCATCTAATAATATTATTTATTATCAACACTCAGTGCTGGGGAGTAACTAGTTACATGTAACGGAATGATGTAATTTAATTACAAAATAAATGTAACTGTAATCTGTTACAATTACTGAGTAAAATGTGTAATTAAATTAGTTACTTATGAAAATGTCAAAGATTACAAAGGAGGTTACATCTGAATATTTTCACACACATACAGATTTGATTGATTTCTTTCCCAAATTGCATTGACTGCTCTAAAATATGAGACCCCAATGCTTCAGGAGTTTATGACAGAATAGGACACATGCTTATTTAACTCTTTCCCTGCCAAACACAGAATTTTCCAGGTTTCCGTGTTTTCACTGTTGTATGCTAGGGGCGCTATTACACATCTCCTGAATGAGTCTAGAAAGTGTCGATCAAAAACACAGACCAGGAAGATCTCATATATAAGCTTATGCATATGAAAAATAATGTGATGGTCAACACTAACCGCATATAAATTAAATCTGCCTAATGTTACAGAGTGAAATGTTGATCAGAAAGTGGTCTGTGCAAGCTTTGAGATACTGATGGAAGCCATCTTCTGCATCTTTGCTTTGATAATATTACTGAATATGATCCAGATGTAGTATTTGAAAAAAATTCGATTTTCTCAGCTTTTTGCTCAAAATGTTGCTTTTTTATGAAACCTACCTACATTCAATTCACACTTACATATAATAAATAGAATAACGTTTATGCATATTTGCCATGCTGTCCAAGGGGAGGGCTCCGAGCTCGAAATATCAGCCCGAACCTTTTTTCAAAAACGCTGGCGGGGAAAGAGTTAATAACTGTTTTATTTCCTATTTGGGTTCATGTGTATTCTTTAATTTGTAAGATAAAACTTTTTTTTTTTCCAAGCCATTGTTAGATGCAGTGTTTCCTGTCATAACTATGCAAAGATTTGATTTCAAAAACAGCATCATAGCTATTAAACTATTTCTTATGATTTTAAATCTGTACCTAATCTCAGAATGATCTCAAAGCAAAAATGGTCGTGGCTGTGCTTTCAAATTAAATTATGATTATCTTAATTCAAGTGGTGGATTCTGAAAGTCTGACAGTAATTAGTTGAGTAATGCGGTTAACCTGCCTGCTTTACATGTTAAAAACATTCGTCAGAAATTTAGAAATCAAAAAGTAACCAAATGCAATCAGTTACATTATTTTATTAAAGTAATTGAAGTAGTTACACTACTTATTACATTTTAAACAGGGTGACTTGTAATCTGTAACCTGTTACATTTCCAAAGTAACCTTCCCAGCACTCAACACTGTTTGTCACGAAGGATCTGTGTCTGTGGTTCTTGAGTTCTGGATTTGCTTTGCTGTCACGATGTGTCGGTTCTTTAGAAAAGTTCTTCACTCTAAGAAAAATGGTTCTTTCCAGAATTGGATAACCAGAAGGTTCTTCAGTGAACCAAACAATGGTTTAACTGTGGCATCACTGTGAAACTCTCTTAGAGTGTATCCCTGCTGTTGTGTTGAGAATTACAGTGAAACACACCTGACAGCAACACCTGTAACGGTCAGTCTGCTCCACAGCAGGTCAACACCTCAATCACACTAGTACACTAGTATCAAGGATGTAAGTGTCTGCATTTGTGTACATTTCATGCACATGTTGGAGTTGCATTAGGTTGTCTTTCCGCAACATTTTAAAGGGGGGAGTGTTATGTCATGTTGCTTGCTTCATTCTGGTTTTCACAATTATCATAACTTGTGTTTTGTTTCAGTTACCTGGTAGCTCACCTGCAATCAACAGTTAATTAGTGTCACCTGAAGAGAGCCGTTTTAAATCCTGGACACAAGCTCATTCTTTCTCTCTGGTCCTGCAGGAAGATCTGTAATAGCAGTGCTGGTTACCGTCACAGTCACCTTTTTACCTTTTATAATGTAATAAACCTTATTTTGATCAGCAATTTTGTGTCCTCTGTGGGTTGCTTCCCTGAGCCTGGGTTGTAACAGTAAGTGTGTGTGAGAGTGTTAAATGCACCTGAATCAACTAATCAATGTCTTTGCATTTACTTTAATAACAGTCAGATGTGTCGAAACTATACTCAGGAATGAGGAACCTGTTTTACAGATTCACAGACATGGCTGTTTTACACACGTGTTACGGCTGGCTTGTAAACCGCAACATAAGAGACCAAACCCAATATTTCAAGAGAACAATAAAAACAAAACAAGGAGACCTCCACCAAGACACACAGATCCATTTGTGTCCTTTTCGGTCCAACAAGGCTGATTAGGAATTAATTTCACCTGTCACCCAGCCAGCACCTGCACTACGCAGCAGGGCCAGAAGGAGGCAGCAGGCAGGCGTAACACATGTCACTCAAACACAGAACCAGGAAACAGGAATCACATGAGTTCAAGGAAAGTGAAAGTGTTTGTGTCTCTATATTAGTGCAGTAAAATGGCAGAAGCCAGATTTTCTCAGGATGAGTTCTTGTGTCCGGTGTGTCTAGATCTCCTGAAGGATCCAGTGACCATCCAGTGTGGACACAGTTACTGTAAGAGCTGTATTACAGACTGCTGGAATGAGGAGGATCAGAAGAGAGTCTACAGCTGCCCTCAGTGCAGACAGACCTTCAGTCCAAGACCTGCTTTAGCTAGAAACACCGTGCTGGCTGAAGTGGTGGAGAAACTGAAGAAGACTAATCTTCAAAGTGCGGTTCCTGCTGGAGCTGGAGATGTTCAGTGTGACGTCTGTACTGGAAGAAAATACAAAGCTGTCAAGTCCTGTCTGGTGTGTCTGAACTCTTACTGTCAGAATCACCTCGAACAACATGAGAGTTGGTTTAAAGGAAAGAGACACAATCTGACTGAAGCCACTGGACGACTGCAGGAGATGATCTGCCAGAAACATGAGAAGCTCCTTGAGGTTTTCTGTCGCACTGATCAGAAATGTATTTGCTTGCTGTGTTTGGTGGATGAACATAAAAACCACGACACTGTATCAGCTGCAGCACAGAGGACAGAGAAACAGGTATTTAACAATAGACTCTGATGAAATATTGCTGAAATATCACTTGTTTCATATGTGTTAATATCAGCATCATATTAACAGCTTACAGCATTCACACTGAACACAGCAGCAGAAATGAACAGCAACACTTTCTGTTCAGTAAATCTGACTGAATCCAGATGATTTTAATCTTCACTTCAGTCATTTAGTTTCTGTCTAGAGCTTCAGTTTAATTACACAGAACACAGAAGTCAGTGTGAAGCTCTACATCTGTGTCAGTTTCACTTTCATAATACTTACACTTGTAGTGTGAAACCGGCTTTAATCAAACATGATAATTCATGAAAGATGATAGTAAATGATCAATCTTCCTCTCTGGAGTTTGAACCTACAGCCATTTATTATCAGATCAGATAAATAAACTTTAAACCGCCTAACCCTACTTTTCCTGGATTCATCTGTTCACATGATGATTTAGTGCCAGTAGTTTTCTGAGAGATTCACTATCATCTGTTTGTCCTGCAGAAGCAGCTGAAGGAGACGCAGAAGACGCTCCAGCAGAGAATCCAGCAGAGAGAGAAAGATCTCCAGCAGCTGAGAGAGGCTGTGGAGTCTCATAAGGTGAGTCTGGAGAAGAAGAGAAGATTGTCTCAGTCTCAGTTCAGACTCACTGAAGCCTGAATCACTGTGTGTCCTAACAGCGCTCTGCACAGACAGCAGTGGAGGACAGTGAGAGGATCTTTACTGAGCTCATCCGCTCCATTGAGAGAAGCCGCTCTGAGCTGATACGGCTGATCAGAGATCAGGAAAAGCAAGCAGTGAGTCGAGCTGAAGGACGACTGGAGCGACTGGAGCAGGAGATCAATGATCTGAGGAGGAGAGATGCTGAGCTGGAGCAGCTTTCACACACACAGGATCACATCCAGTTCCTGCAGGTAACACAGATCTAGAAGAACAGGGTGATAGTGGACTTGAGCGAACGTTATAAATAATGATCAATCTAACTGTAGTCTTTGAGCTGCTTTTCCTGAGCAAATCTACTGAACCCGACAATGAGACTCCATTGATGTGCTTGAGCTGTTAGATGGACATTTATGTTCTCAGCAGATGTTTTATCATACAAAGTTCAAGTTCAAGTTGAGCTTTATTGTCATTCCGCTACATGTGGGGACATACAGTGGAACGAGATGTCGTGCCTCACAGGACCACGGTGCTACATAAATACAGACATACAACAATGAAGTAAAACACTATAAACCTATACACAGCTAACCTACTGACAGATTTTGACTAAGTATACTATATATAAATGTTTACCCTATACAACTAAAGATAAAAGATAAAAAATACAAACTATACAAACTATATGAATGCTTCACATAATACTGTACATGTGCAGAGAGAAACATTGTGAGTCAAGCAGCTGGCTGGGGAACAGTGCAAGATGATTTGTAGTGCATGAGCTTGTAAACGTACATATATTGCTGAGTCTTTTGTGGGATTGTGTACACACAGCAGTGTGTGAAAAGTGTCTAGTGCGCATAGAGGAGAGTGTGTTACTACAGGTGGTTTGTACAGGCCCACTCACCTGTGTGTAGCACACTTTGAATTGCACCAAAAAAAGTTTTTTTTTCTTTGGTGTGGTAAGGTAGGGGGGTGTTTGGAGAGGGAGGGAAGGGGGAGGGTGGTCCATGTATCATTAGGTAGGGGTTTGCATGGGGTTTCAGAGGGTTGCGGGGTGATTTGAGTTCAGGGCTCTCACAGCCTGGGGGAAAAAGCTGTTGAGCAGTCTGGCGGAGTGGGCTCTGATCCTCCGGTACCGTCTTCCTGATGGTAGGAGCTGGAAGAGACTGTGGGAGGGGTGGGTGGGGTCCTTCACGATGCTGTTGGTTTTGCTGGAGCATCGTGCAAGGAAAATATCCAGGATGGATGGGAGAGGGGCACCGATGATCTTTGCAGCCGTGTTCACTGTCCGCTGGAGGGTCTTACGGTCAGCAGCACTGCATTTCCCGTACCAGACAGTGATGCAGCTGGTCAGCACACTCTCAATGGTGCCCCTGTAGAAAGTGGTGAGGATGGGTGGAGGGAGACTTGCTCTTTTCAGCCGGCGGAGAAAGTGTAGGCGCTGTTGTGCCTTCTTGGAGAGTGACATGGTGTTGGTGGTCCAGGTGAGATCCTCCGTGATGTGCACCCCCAGGAATTTAGTGCTGCTGACTCTCTCCACAGTCGAGCTGTCGATGGTCAGTGGGGGGTGGTCAATGGAGTTCCTCCTCCTGAAGTCCATCACAACCTCCTTTGTCTTCTCCACATTGAGGGAGAGATTGTTAGCGCCACACCACTCAGCCAGCTGTGCCACTTCCTCTCTGTAGTGCGCTTCATCGTTGTTGCTGATGAGACCTACCACTGTTGTGTCATCAGCGAAATTGATGATGTGGTTGGAGCTGAACTTGGCAGTGCAGTCGTGGGTCAGCAGCATGAAGAGCAGCGGGCTGAGCACACAGCCTTGTGGGGCACCTGTGCTCAGTGTGGTAGTGCTCGAGGTGTTGTGGCCGACACGGTCTGACTGAGGTCTTCCGGTTAAAAAGTCCAGGATCCAATTACAGAGGGAATTGTTAAGGCCCAGCAGGTTTAGTTTATTTATGAGCTGTTGTGGGATTATTGTGTTGAATGCCGAGCTGAAGTCAATGAACAGCATTTTAACATAGCAGTCTTTATTTTCTAGGTGGGTAAGAGCCAGGTGGAGGGTGGAGGAAATTGCATCGTCCGTAGAGCGGTTTGGACGGTATGCAACTGGAGCGGATCGAGTGTGTTGGGGAGGCTGTTTTTGATTTTTTTGCATGACTAACCTCTCAAAACACTTCATTATGATTGGAGTCAGTGCTATGGGATGGTAGTCGTTTAAACAGGACACAGGTGATTTCTTTGCTACCGGTATGATCGTTGTGGATTTGAGACATGTGGGGACGACTGCCTGGCTCAGCGAGGTGTTGAAGATATCTGTTAGAACATCCGTCAGCTGTGCAGCACAGTCTTTCAGTACACGGCCAGGTATGTTGTCAGGACCCGCAGCCTTTCGTGGGTTAATCCTGGATAGGGTCTTTCTTATGTCGGCTGCTGACAGACAGAGCGCCTGGTCGTTGGGAGGTGTGGGCAGTTTTTGTGCAGGTGTGTCATTCTGCATTTCAAACCATGAATAAAAGGGGATGAGTGTATCGGGGAGGGATGGGTCATCATCACAGGCCTGTGGCGGGGGCTTGTAGTCAGTGATGGTCTGAATGGTTTGCCACAGGCTCCGTGTGTGTCTGCTGTCCGTGAAGTGATTGTTAATTTTTTGAGCATATGACCGTTTTGCATTTTTGATGCCACAGGACAGATTGGCTCTTGATGTTTTGAGGGCTGCTTTATCTCCTGATCTGAATGCTTCATCTCTGGTCTTTAGCAGCCCACGAACCTATTTCCTAGAAAGTTCACAGAGTGTAAGTGGTAAATACTAGAATCTGTAGCTCTAATGTGATATAATGAAAATGAGAAGAATGAAGCTGATGCTGTGAAAGTGCTGGATTGAGTTACTAAAGATCAGTCAAATCTGATGTTGGAGCAGGTTATTGGGTGAAGTGTGGAGCTGATGAGTTTGATTTCTGTTTTCTGTAGAGTTTCCAGTCTCTCTCAACTCCTCCTGAATCTACAGACGTAAATGATGATCTCTTCAGTTCTCTCTTCTCTTTTGATGATCTGAGAGAATCTGTTCATCAGCTGAGAGACAAACTGGAGGATTTCTGCAAAGAGGAGCTCAAGAAGATCTCAGACAGAGGTAAAGTCCTGCAGATTCATCTGCTCTCAGAAACCAGTCCATCATCATCTCATATCATGGAGAACATCATATTAGAAATGTGTTATGAATGGATGCAGGATCATGAGAATCACACTGTTCATGTCTGTTGATTTCCACAGTCACATCCACCAACATTGTTCCCAGGACCAGGAACGACTTCCTACAATGTAAGTCAGTAAGAAAACAAGCAGAAAAACTCACTGAGTGTGTTCATGTTCTTCTGTAGAAGGAGAAAGAAGAGTTTTATAATTGATGATGTAAACAGGGGCGTACATTTGGTCTAACAGTAGGGGGGGGGAATAAACAAAATTTCTCAAGAGCAGTTTTTGAAGGGGACACAAATAATCAGCTAAAATTTACTTGTAAGTATATACACAGAGGAAAACCTTACTATTAGTGTAGCAGGGAGACTATTGCGTTATTTTAATGACAAATGTCGAGAGCGCATTATTGTAAAGCGAAAGCACATTAATAGACCATTTCAATGTTCTGCAGACTCAAAAATGATGAAAAACCGGACGTAAACAATAACAAAGGCGTTGGAACACAACTGCACGTCTGGTCCTGAAGCATTTCCGGTAGCGCCATCTTTGAATCTCAGATCTGTCAAAACAAGCGCGTACTATTTAAGTCTAGCGAAAACGTAACAGTTAAGGTTGTTTTTTTTTTTTTTAAATAAATTGGAATACCCTTTAAATATGACTGAGGCACAAACCTACAAAAAACATTAAAAGTAGTCTTCCGGACGGCTCTGATTGATGCTGCGTGCGTGCACACGAGAGATGGCGGTAAATATATCGCAGTCTGGATGCTTACAATTAACTGCATAGCAGAAAGTTTGGGATCATTTGTTCGTACAATGGATGACATCAGGCTTATGTTCGGTTAAACTGAAGCTAGACAAACAGTGTCACTTACGTACTGATCATGGTTTGTCGCTAAGATGTCCGGGAGCTGATTAGTTGACATTTCACTTGCATTGCTGGGTCAGTCTGTATATCTATGCAAATATTATTTTTCATATTTATTTGTACAGCGCTTTTCACAATACATATAGTTTCACTGCAGCTTTACAGAACATGCATGTATATTACAACACTAAATGAATGCTAATAAACTAATCACTACATCCCATTATTACTGATTTCATTCGTTTTAAAATGTGTGCTTAGTTTGGTCGAGTTTGTTGCTGTGGAACAGCGCTAGAAAGCATTTGAATGCTCTATCAGAGCCATCATGTGGTCACAACTGATCATTTACATGTGTCTCAAACTCCATCTCTGCATGTTGTTGTGAGTTTGGGTTTATTATAACGTTGATCTGGGAACGCAACGTGCCCATTTCATCAGATTTGTAAGGTAAATCATTTATAAGCCTGTGCAAACACAGGAGAATACATCGCGATTTCAAAATAAAAGCTCAAACCCTCACTCTGAGTTTGCACGATTTGATGTCCACATATTCATTTAATTACAGTGACTATAGCATTTCTGTCCTAAAGAAATGGCCAAATATTAAAGATTAAGTGGACATTTGAATTAAATGGTGCTTGGTCAATATTAAACAAGGATTAGATCTGCAGTAATGTTTAATAATAATCATCAGGCTGTCGGCGCCCCTGCAGGCCTTTGTTGTTATGCGTAATCTACATTAGCTCTATTGTTTATACATAAACACTGCATGTTTAATACATAATCAAAAAGCCTGTCTAATTAATTGAGTTTTACAGTTTTATCTGTACCAGATTCTGCTTTCTGGATTCCATTTTAATGGTTCCTTTAATTATTTTTTAATTTCTTTTTTCTTTTTCAGAAATACTGCACATTTACATTTTACATTACAAATAAATTCTGGTAAATAATATTTCTGGTAAATACTCCTTTATTTAAAATACTGATGATAATGTTATTATTAGACTAGAACAGGTGGATATGTTGTGATTCACTATAATACTGAACTGATTTCAGTGATCTGGACTGAGATGAGATGGACACGTGCTTCTTGCACTCTGTTGCACTTTACTTTTGCTTTAAAAATGGATTTCATAGAAATTTGGATTTAATTTGGTTTAATAAAATATTCTTAAGTAAAATTGTTGATTTGTGGGAAATTAATCGTTTAGATTAATTGATTAATCGATAAATTAGTCGATAGATTAATCGAAATAGAAATAGTCGTTAGTGGCAGCCCTACAAGGATCTCAATATTAATTTTGACATTTTAAAGAGCAGGATTAAATAAATGATCGCAATCCCACTGTGCATCAAGCGCCTGCCGCCATTGTTTGAATGCGCTCGAACACTAACCGGAAACGTCCGAGGAACAAAGACGTCACTTCCTTAAACAGCCGAATAGCCCTTAAAATGTTTCAATCATTGATCTATAATAGAGAACATTATATATATATCAGTGGTTTCAATGCATTTTTGCCCCGTTTGTGTTGTTTTACTACACAAATTGTTTTAAGTATGAAATATTAATACACAGCGTGGTTTTTTAATCATATTTTTAAGGGGGACAAGGACAACCCTCAGATAGGGTGGATGATGATGTAAATGATGATTTGATATCTGGTCAGTGTACTGAGACACTGATGATACACTGAACATGAAGAGTTCAGATACATGAAAAGATCAAACATATTCATAATTCCTGATTCTGATGTGTTTTATCTCCATCAGATTCCCAGCAGCTCACTCTGGATCTGAACACAGTGAATAAACGCCTCCGTCTGTCTGAGAGCAACAGAGTGATTACTAACACTGGCACAGATCAGTCGTATCCGGATCATCCAGACAGATTTGATGGTTATGCTCAGGTGTTGTGTAGAGAGAGTGTGTGTGGACGCTGTTACTGGGAGCTGGAGTGGAGTGGAGGTGTGGATATATCAGTGTCATATAAGAGCATCAGCAGGAAGGGATGGGGTGATGAGTGTGGGTTTGGATATAATGATCAGTCCTGGAGTTTGCGCTGCTCTTCCTCCAGTTACTCATTCAGTCACAATAAGATAGAGACTGTTCTCCCTGTGAAGCCCATCAGCAGCAGAATAGGAGTGTTTGTGGATCACAGTGCAGGAACTCTGTCCTTCTACAGCGTCTCTGACACAATGAGCCTCATCCACACAGTCCAGACCACATTCACTCAGCACCTCTATCCTGGGTTTTGGGTTTGGTCTGGATCAGTGAAACTGTGTTGATGAATCAGAATAGACTGACGAGAGATTCTACCCATAATGCTTTGAGCTGCATGATAAATCAGTAACAGTGAGATGTTATAGAGTCTCTTCTTTTCTCTTTATGAAATTACTACTGCAACTGAACTTCTGTCAGTGAAATAACATGAATCTGAATAAATGTGTAAGTAAATCCTCATATAGACAGTAAGATCAGTCCTGTTGAGTGACGATGTGTTTCTGTGCTTTTCTCAGCCTGTTTGTGTTGCCTGGCCAGTAGTCCCCACAAGAGAAAAACATACTAAACATACTAAATGTTGTTTATCTGAAAATGTAAAAATGCAATAAATGTTTTCTGTGAGGGGTAGATTTCGGTCAGTGCAATGGTTCCCAATGGGCTCGGTGCACAAGATGGTGCCGGTGAGCTTCGGCATACTGGGCGAGTTTTTTTTTTTTTTTATTAGAACTACAACAAAGAAAAAAATATACAATTATATCAAGACATCCAAATAAAATAAAAAACATAAATAAATAAATTAAAAATAAACATGGATTTACAGTCTACATTACAGATATAAATATACAAATATACATTTTGACAAGAATACAAAGAAAAAACAGCAACTAAATGTCAATAATACAAAAGACAGCATATATTAGATCACTTCTCAATTAAATTCAGCTCTTTAGCAAATACAATTGTATCTTTACATTTTTTCCTATCACTAAACTGAAGAGAGTCCATATATGAATGTACATCAACCATAAAAACCTTCAAACAAGGTTTAGAATGATTTCTTTTACTTTTATGGATATGAAATTCACCAAATAAAATCATAAGATTCAGCATAAAGTTAACAGATATACTTTTTGATTCAAAATAAAATAAAACATCGTTTGAAGTCAAATCACAACTATAACCAGTTTTCTCTTGGACATACAGGGATAAGTCTCCCCAAAACTGTTTTGAATGGTTGATCTGAACAATATCCATCAATATCCATCAATTTTGACAGAGTGTAATTACTAACATAAATGTTTTGAAGGATTTTCAAATGTAATTCCCTAAGTTTGTTAGAAATACAAAATGTGCTTTTTTTCACACAATGTCTGTGAAGGAAACATTCCAGAAAAATTACCCTCTTTTTATAAAATATTTGTCTAATAAATGTATTTGTACACTTTTTACTATTAATGTCAACCCCATTTAGACAAAGTACAGGTTCAGATCGACAGATATTATATGACAACATATGACTTCTCATCAACATCAGTAGACCAGAATTATATTCTTTATATTTAATAGGAAATAGCCATTTGTTCATGAAATTTTCATAAGAAAGCAAATTAGCTGATTGGTCTAAAATGTCAGATAAAAATAAATACCCTTATCCATCCAGCTTTGTAAATAAAGAGATTTCCAGTTAACTAATATAAGCATTATTCCACAGGATTACTTTATGTGGGGAAAAGTGTACATCGCATAACTTCCAAGCCTTAAGAGCTTGTTGATGGAAATTAGACAATGCCACAGGTAATTTATTAACAGAGTAATCACACAGTAACAAAAAACGCAATCCTCCAACCTTTTTGAAAATATTATATGGTATAAAAAACATATTGAGTCTGATTTAAGTAGGCAGTTTCTAAGCCATTTTACTTTAAAGGTATAATTTAAATAAAAAAAATCCAAAAGTTCAAAACCACCTTCATTTCTTGGCCCTTGAAGAATTTACTTTCTTAAATTATGATGTTTATTCCTCCAAACAAATTGTATAAACAAATCATTATTTTTTTACAAGTAAAATCTTGAACAAAAAGAGATAATGCTGGATAAATAAATCTAGATATCCTTCTACTTGTTACGGAACTGCCAGACACAGAGGTTAGTGTAGAAAATAGTGAGTTTATTAACAATGATAGGGTGATACAACGGTGGTGAGAGTCCTTGGGTGAGGTAAGTGTCCTTTCTTGGAAGGATTGTGGATAGTGAGCTGGGATACAGATTGAGTCTCTGTCCTTTGGCAGGTTAGTGGCGGATAGGAATTCTGGAGAGCCAGCGAGTCTCAAGCGTCCACAGATGAACAGGTAACTGGTGGTGAGAGGGAAGACAGAGGGTAAGTATCATCAGGTAAGTAATGCAGGAAAGTATACTCAGCTAGTAGTCCGCTTGTAGAGTGAAGGTCCGTATCATATCTTTAAGATCCAATGTGTTGGCAGCAATGTGACTTCAAGATCAGACGATGACTGGAGTGAGGAGTGAGCTTAAGTAGAGCAGGCGTGATGAGCTGTGATGATGAGGAGCAGGTGTGCATGATGATTAATCAGGTGCAGGTGAGGGTGATCGGTGATGGTGGAATACGGGCCATACTGTGACAGTACCTCCCCCTCCCGGACGGCGCGTCCCGCGACGTAATAACAAAACCTGGGAGGGGGGGTGGGCGCCGTGGATGTCGGAGGAAGACATGGATAACGAGAAGGCATCCATGGCGGATCCGGAAGGCCATGGCGGATCCGGGGCTTCGGGAGGCCATGGCGGATCCGGGGCTTCGGGAGGCCATGGCGGATCTGGAGGCTCGGGAGGCCATGGCGGATCTGGAGGCTCGGGAGGCCATGGCAGATCTGGAGGCTCGGGAGGCCATGGCCTATTTTTCTTGTGCGGCCATGGTGGGTCAGGGGTCTCCGTGGCCTTGGCTCTGGGCCCGGCCACCCCGGCAGAGGATATATAGCCCCCCCCCAAAATTTTCATGGGGAAGCTCCCCTCTAGTGGGCATTCTGGAGGAGCGGGCTCTTGAAGCAGCTCTGGAAGAGCGGGCACAAGGGGCCGCTCTGGAGGAGCAGACACTAGGGGGCGCTCTGGAGGCGCAGACACTAGGGGGCGCTCTGGAGGCGCAGACACTAGGGGGCGCTCTGGAGGCGCGGATTCAGGACGGCTGGACGAAACCAGTGGGAATTCAGGACGGCTGGACGTAACCAGTGGGAATTCAGGACGGCTGGACGGAACCAGCGGGATTACAGGACGGCTGGACGGAACCAGTGGGATTACAGGAGGGTACTGGCATGGAGCAGCCACTGGACGGCTCTGGCGTGGAGCAGCCACTGGAGGGCTCTGGCGTGGAGCTGCCACTGGAGGGCTCTGGCGTGGAGCTGCCACTGGAGGGCTCTGGCGTGGAGCTGCCACTGGAGGGCTCTGGCGTGGAGCTGCCACTGGAGGGCTCTGGCGAGGAGAAGGCACTGGAGGAAACTGGCGTGGAGCAGCCTCTGGGTACCCTGTCATCCCCTCAAATTCAACCAAGACCCCCAAAGGCACGAGTCTCTCTGCCTTTGGTGGGTCTGGGGAAGCCGCGGGCGGCGGAACCATCATCGTCGCTTCTGGCGGCGGAACCATCATCGCCGTCTTGGGCGGCGGAACCATCATCGCCGCTTTGTGCGGCGGGACCATCATCGTCGCTTCTGGCGGCGGAACCATCATCGTCGCTTCGGGCGGTACTCCGACTCGGGATCTAAGACTCTCCAGACACTTGAAGACAGTCTCCTGCCATGTGAGGCTGGAAGTGTCTGGGAGCTTAAAGGGGTGATGGGATGTGATCCCGAGCCGGAATAAGAGCTTGAGGGCTCGATCCTCTAGTGCGCTGGAAAGGGCGAAAGGCACAAATTCCCTCACGAAATCCAGCGGGTCGTGGATTCCATAAGCCCTCGTGATAAACGCTGCCGCCTCCATTACGCTGTGGTCCGCACACGGCTTCGGTTTGGTCTGATCTTCTGTTACGGAACTGCCAGACACAGAGGTTAGTGTAGAAAATAGTGAGTTTATTAACAATGATAGGGTGATACAACGGTGGTGAGAGTCCTTGGGTGAGGTAAGTGTCCTTTCTTGGAAGGATTGTGGATAGTGAGCTGGGATACAGATTGAGTCTCTGTCCTTTGGCAGGTTAGTGGCGGATAGGAATTCTGGAGAGCCAGCGAGTCTCAAGCGTCCACAGATGAACAGGTAACTGGTGGTGAGAGGGAAGACAGAGGGTAAGTATCATCAGGTAAGTAATGCAGGAAAGTATACTCAGCTAGTAGTCCGCTTGTAGAGTGAAGGTCCGTATCATATCTTTAAGATCCAATGTGTTGGCAGCAATGTGACTTCAAGATCAGACGATGACTGGAGTGAGGAGTGAGCTTAAGTAGAGCAGGCGTGATGAGCTGTGATGATGAGGAGCAGGTGTGCATGATGATTAATCAGGTGCAGGTGAGGGTGATCGGTGATGGTGGAATACGGGCCATACTGTGACACTACTTTGGTCAATTCAACTCTGCCAATAATAGTCAAATCTCTTTGAAGCCAATTATTAAAGATACTTTGAGCCTTTTTTAGTTTAGGGGACAAATTTAATTCTTGGCTCTCTGTTAGATCCTTTGTAATATGTATTCCTAAATATTTTATCTTATTTTTTATTGGAATATTGCACAATTTTTTTTCGTTTGAATCATAAAGGCACATTATTTCACATTTCGTAACATTTAGCCTTAATCCAGAAGCACCAGAGAATTAATTTACTAACTGCAAAGTTGCGGGCAACTGTTCTTTATCTCTCAAATGGCATACTGGGCGAGTGGAGCTCCACTCAAGAGCGGAAATACGTCACTTCCACACGCGACGCGTCCGCCATGTTGGTCCGGGCAAGACTGCCTTAAAAACAAATGGAGGTGAACGGAGGAGCTGCGTTTTTTCTGGATAAAAACATGATAACGTTTACATTTATCAGCCGATTTCAGTGGTTTGTGATCTACATGGAATTAAAAATAACTCTGTCTCCAGGCCACACGTCACTTCACTTATTTAGGTAGGCTTGGAAAATTATTAATTTTCATTAGAAATTGTGAAAGCTTACACTTGTCACACTTGTTGATTCATACTTTTTAGCACAGAAACTCATTCTGTGTGAATAGCTGTGATATGTTGTACGTTACACTCCTTCAAAGAGCGCGACACAAGCTGCTTCGTCATGTGCTCACATCAGCTGTTAGCATTGACACATTGTCAACGTGTCTAATTGTAACGTTTGCTAATGTTTTTATTCAAAACTGTAATTCCTCATAATATTGTGGCAAAACATTACATTTGAATTAATTGATAAATTAGGAAAAATTGCCCATTCCTACATGCAGTCTTTTGCCTAAAACGAAAGCATTTCTTGCACAAATGCCACTATTTTGGAGTGAATCAGAAACACATGCAACAACATGAGGCTGAGTAAAGGAAGACTGAATGTGGAGTATCTTTTGCAGTCAACAAATATGAAGCTGTCGATGCCACTTTCCACAAAATCCACCGGGATTTCAATTAAACCCTTTAAAGGGTCATGAAACCCCAGACTACCTTTTCTGAGATTTTAGCAGAGGTGATTGTGTTGCGCATCATAGAAGACAATGTTAGCATTCAATAATTTTAACTGTTGGAGAAAACTGGTTAATTTTAAGCTTGTTTGTGCTATTTTCATCTTCCGGGTTTAAAATCTACATCGCGTTGACGTCACGATTTGTGACGTGGCAAGCCTGAGTTTAGGGTTGGCGGTGGTGCAGTGCCTCTGTACCAGTTTTTCATTGAGAACAATCTTCAAAGTACTTTCACAGAGACTGTCAGTCTTCTCAAGATCATAATCACCACACCTATGACAACAGCAGAGTCAGAGAGGTGCTTTCTACTTTGAAGAGGATCAAGAATTTCCTGAGAAACACAATGACCCAGGGATCGCCTTAATGCTCTGGCAATGCTTTCTATTGAGAAGAAACTTGTCAGAGACGCTCTTGTCTTCAATAAGAAAGTCATGGAGAAGTTTGTCAGTCAGAAGGAGAGAAGAGCAACATTCCTGTTCTAATAACAAGTCAAAAAAACATGCAGGTCTTTTTCACCACATTGATTTAATTGTACATGGCTATCCTCAAATTTGTATCAGTCATACAGTAGAAGTATCAAAAGTTTAATTGAGAACTGATCAGTGATGATTTGACGAATAAACAGGTAACCAGATGTTCTTTAACTTTGTCTGCATTGCAATAAATCATATTGCAATGCTTGCTGAAATTGTTTGCTGTGCCAGTGTGCCACAGCCCCAGCTCAACATTTTTCCACCAGCCGCCACTGTTCAGTTTGTGTTGGAATGTGAAGGGTTAAATTGTAACCAACATTACAAACGTTCACTTTTTTAGAATGTTTCCGCCTAAAGTTTTTTTGTGATTGGTTTTCCCGCTAAAAATATTTAAACGCATTAAATCAATAGAGTGATTTTAAATGACAGAAAACTTGACCAATCTTATTTTTCCCTTAAATGGGCGGGGTTTGTTATCCCTGACTTTATGAGTTCCACACGCTGTTGGGAACGCCATGGAAAAATAAATAAACAAAATAAATAAATGCGGATAAAGAAGCCGTGAATAAGGTAAGTGAGGACATTTAATAGGCCGCTGTGCCATCTAATAATATTATTTATAATCAACACTCAGTGCTGTGGAGTATAATTACATGTAACGGAATGATGTAATTTAATTACAAAATAAATGTAACTGTAATATGTTACAATTACTGAGAAAAAGTGTAATTAAATTACAGTTACTTATGAAAATGTAAAAGATTACAAGGGGGTTACATCTGAATATTTTCACACACATACAGATCTGATTGATTTCTGCATTGACTGCTCTAACATAATGAGACCCCAATGCTTCAGGAGTTTATGACAGAATAGGACACATGCTTATTTAACTCTTTCCCTGCCAAACACAGAATTGTCCAGGTTTCCGTGTTTTCACTGTTATATACGCTAGGGGGTGCTATTATGCATCTCCTGAATGAGTCTAGAAAGTGCCGAACAAAAACACAGACGAGGAAGATGCAGAAACCAGCGATCTCATATGTATGCATATGCATATGAAAAATATGTGATGGTCAACACTAAAAATCTGGCGATGGCTGGCAACTTTTTTCAAAAACACTGGCGGGGAAAGAGTTAATAACTGTTTTATTTCCCATTTGGGTTCATGTATATTCTTTAATTTGTAAGATAAAGCTGTTTTTTTCAAGGCATTGTTAGATGCAGTGTTTGCTGTCATAGCTGCAAATATTTGATTTCAAAAACAGCATCATAGCTATTAAACTATTTTTTATGGTTTTAAATCTGTACCTAATCTCATAATGATCTCAAAGCAAAAATGGTCGTGGCTGTGCTTTCAAATTAAATTATGATTATCTTAATTCAAGTGGTGGATTCTGAAAGTCTGACAGTAATCAGTTGTGAGTAATGCGGTTAACCTGCCTGCTTTACATGTTAAAAACATTCGTCAGAAATTTAGAAATCAAAAAGTAACCAAATGCAATCAGTTACATTACTTTATTAAAGTAATTGAAATAGTTACACTACTTATTACATTTTAAACAGGGTGACTTGTAATCTGTAACCTGTTACATTTCTAAAGTAACTTCCCAGCACTCAACACTGTTTGTCACGAAGGTTCTGAAGTGTGTCTGTGGTTCTTGAGTTCTGGATTTGCTTTGCTGTCAGGATGTGTCGGTTCTTTAGAAAAGTTCTTCAGATTAATAAAATGTTCTTCACACTAAGAAAAATGGTTCTTTCCAGAATTGGTTAAACAGAAGGTTCTTCAGGGAACCAAACAATGGTCTAACTGTGGCATCACTGTGAAACCCCTCTTAGATTGTATCCCTGCTGTTGTGTTGAGAATTACAGTGAAACACACCTGACAGCAACACCTGTAACGGTCAGTCTGCTCCACAGCAGGTCAACACCTCAATCACACTAGTACACTAGTATCAAGGATGTAAGTGTCTGCATTTGTGTGCATTTCATGCACATGTTGGTGTTGCATTAGGTTGTCTTTCCGCAACATTTTAAAGGGGGGAGTGTTATGTCATGTTGCTTGCTTCATTCTGGTTTTCACAATTATCATAACTTGTGTTTTGTTTCAGTTACCTGGTAGCTCACCTGCAATCAACAGTTAATTAGTGTCACCTGAAGAGAGCCGTTTTAAATCCTGGACACAAGCTCATTCTTTCTCTCTGGTCCTGCAGGAAGATCTGTAATAGCAGTGCTGGTTACCGTCACAGTCACCTTTTTTCCTTTTATAATGTAAAAAACTTTATTTTGATCAGCAATTTTGTGTCCTTTGTGGGTTGCCTCCCTGAGCCTGGGTTGTAACAGTAAGTGTGTGTGAGAGTGTTAAATGCACCTGAATCAACTAATCAATGTCTTTGCATTTACTTTAATAACAGTCAGATGTCTCGAAACTATACTCAGGAATGAGGAACCTGTTTTACAGATTCACAGACACAGCTGTTTTACACACGTGTTACGGCTGGCTTGTAAACCGCAACATAAGAGACCAAACCCAATATTTCAAGAGAACAATAAAAACAAAACAAGGAGACCTCCACCAAGACACACAGATCCTTTTGTGTCTTTTTCGGTCCAACAAGGCTGATTAGGAATTAATTTCACCTGTCACCCAGCCAGCACCTGCACTACGCAGCAGGGCCAGAAGGAGGCAGCAGGCAGGCGTAACACATGTCACTCAAACACAGAACCAGGAAACAGGAATCACATGAGTTCAAGGAAAGTGAAAGTGTTTGTGTCTCTATATTACTGCAGTAAAATGGCAGAAGCCAGATTTTCTCAGGATGAGTTCTTGTGTTCGGTGTGTCTGGATCTCCTGAAGGATCCAGTGACCATCCAGTGTGGACACAGTTACTGTAAGAGCTGTATTACAGACTGCTGGAATGAGGAGGATAAGAAGAGAGTCTACAGCTGCCCTCAGTGCAGACAGACCTTCAGTCCAAGACCTGCTTTAGCTAGAAACACCGTGCTGGCTGAAGTTGTGGAGAAACTGAAGAAGACTAAACTTCAAAGTGCGGTTCCTGCTGGAGCTGGAGATGTTCAGTGTGACGTCTGTACTGGAAGAACATACAAAGCCGTCAAGTCCTGTCTGGTGTGTCTGAACTCTTACTGTCAGAATCACCTTGAACAACATGAGAGTTTGTTTAAAGGAAAGAGACACACTCTGACTGAAGCCACTGGACGACTGCAGGAGATGATCTGCCAGAAACATGAGAAGCTCCTTGAGGTTTTCTGTCGCACTGATCAGAAATGTATTTGCTTGCTGTGTACGATTATTGAACATAAAAACCATGACATTGTACCAGCTGCAGACCAGAGGACAGAGAAACAGGTATTTAACACTAGACTCTGATGAAATATTGCTGAAATATCACTTGTTTCATATGTGTTAATATCAGCATCATATTAACAGCTTACAGCATTCACACTGAACACAGCAGCAGAAATGAACAGCAACACTTTCTGTTCAGTAAATCTGACTGAATCCAGATGATTTTAATCTTCACTTCAGTCATTTAGTTTCTGTCTAGAGCTTCAGTTTAATTACGCAGAACACAGAAGTCAGTGTGAAGCTCTACATCTGTGTCAGTTTCACTTTCATAATACTTACACTTGTAGTGTGAAACCGGCTTTAATCACACATGATAATTCATGAAAGATGGTAGTAAATGATCAATCTTCCTCTCTGGAGTTTGAACATTCAGCCATTTATTATCAGTTCAGATAAATAAACTTTAAACCGCCTAACCCTACTTTTACTGGATTCATCTGTTCACATGATGATTTAGTGCCAGTAGTTTTCTGTGAGATTCACTATCATCTGTTTGTCCTGCAGAAGCAGCTGAAGGAGACACAGAAGACGCTCCAGCAGAGAATCCAGCAGAGAGAGAAAGATCTCCAGCAGCTGAGAGAGGCTGTGGAGTCTCATAAGGTGAGTCTGGAGAAGAAGAGAAGTTTGTCTCAGTCTCAGTTCAGACTCACTGAAGCCTGAATCACTGTGTGTCCTAACAGCGCTCTGCACAGACAGCAGTGGAGGACAGTGAGAGGATCTTTACTGAGCTCATCCGCTCCATTGAGAGAAGCCGCTCTGAGCTGATACGGCTGATCAGAGATCAGGAAAAGCAAGCAGTGAGTCGAGCTGAAGGACGACTGGAGCGACTGGAGCAGGAGATCAATGATCTGAGGAGGAGAGATGCTGAGCTGGAGCAGCTTTCACACACACAGGATCACATCCAGTTCCTGCAGGTAACACAGATCTAGAAGAACAGGGTGATAGTGGACTTGAGCGAACGTTATAAATAATGATCAATCTAACTGTAGTCTTTGAGCTGCTTTTCCTGAGCAAATCTACTGAACCCGACAATGAGACTCCATTGATGTGCTTGAGCTGTTAGATGGACATTTATGTTCTCAGCAGATGTTTTATCATACAAAGTTCAAGTTCAAGTTGAGCTTTATTGTCATTCCGCTACATGTGGGGACATACAGTGGAACGAGATGTCGTGCCTCACAGGACCACGGTGCTACATAAATACAGACATACAACAATGAAGTAAAACACTATAAACCTATACACAGCTAACCTACTGACAGATTTTGACTAAGTATACTATATATAAATGTTTACCCTATACAACTAAAGATAAAAGATAAAAAATACAAACTATACAAACTATATGAATGCTTCACATAATACTGTACATGTGCAGAGAGAAACATTGTGAGTCAAGCAGCTGGCTGGGGAACAGTGCAAGATTATTTGTAGTGCATGAGCTTGTAAACGTACATATATTGCTGAGTCTTTTGTGGGATTGTGTACACACAGCAGTGTGTGAAAAGTGTCTAGTGCGCATAGAGGAGAGTGTGTTACTACAGGTGGTTTGTACAGGCCCACTCACCTGTGTGTAGCACACTTTGAATTGCACCAAAAAAAGTTTTTTTTTCTTTGGTGTGGTAAGGTAGGGGGGTGTTTGGAGAGGGAGGGAAGGGGGAGGGTGGTCCATGTATCATTAGGTAGGGGTTTGCATGGGGTTTCAGAGGGTTGCGGGGTGATTTGAGTTCAGGGCTCTCACAGCCTGGGGGAAAAAGCTGTTGAGCAGTCTGGCGGAGTGGGCTCTGATCCTCCGGTACCGTCTTCCTGATGGTAGGAGCTGGAAGAGACTGTGGGAGGGGTGGGTGGGGTCCTTCACGATGCTGTTGGTTTTGCTGGAGCATCGTGCAAGGAAAATATCCAGGATGGATGGGAGAGGGGCACCGATGATCTTTGCAGCCGTGTTCACTTTCCGCTGGAGGGTCTTACGGTCAGCAGCACTGCAGTTCCCGTACCAGACAGTGATGCAGCTGGTCAGCACACTCTCAATGGTGCCCCTGTAGAATGTGGTGAGGATGGGTGGAGGGAGACTTGCTCTTTTCAGCCGGCGGAGAAAGTGTAGGCGCTGTTGTGCCTTCTTGGAGAGTGACATGGTGTTGGTGGTCCAGGTGAGATCCTCCGTGATGTGCACCCCCAGGAATTTAGTGCTGCTGACTCTCTCCACAGTCGAGCTGTCGATGGTCAGTGGGGGGTGGTCAATGGAGTTCCTCCTCCTGAAGTCCATCACAACCTCCTTTGTCTTCTCCACATTGAGGGAGAGATTGTTAGCGCCACACCACTCAGCCAGCTGTGCCACTTCCTCTCTGTAGTGCGCTTCATCGTTGTTGCTGATGAGACCTACCACTGTTGTGTCATCAGCGAAATTGATGATGTGGTTGGAGCTGAACTTGGCAGTGCAGTCGTGGGTCAGCAGCATGAAGAGCAGCGGGCTGAGCACACAGCCTTGTGGGGCACCTGTGCTCAGTGTGGTAGTGCTCGAGGTGTTGTGGCCGACACGGTCTGACTGAGGTCTTCCGGTTAAAAAGTCCAGGATCCAATTACAGAGGGAATTGTTAAGGCCCAGCAGGTTTAGTTTATTTATGAGCTGTTGTGGGATTATTGTGTTGAATGCCGAGCTGAAGTCAATGAACAGCATTTTAACATAGCAGTCTTTATTTTCTAGGTGGGTAAGAGCCAGGTGGAGGGTGGAGGAAATTGCATCGTCCGTAGAGCGGTTTGGACGGTATGCAAACTGGAGCAGATCGAGTGTGTTGGGGAGGCTGTTTTTGATTTTTTTGCATGACTAACCTCTCAAAACACTTCATTATGATTGGAGTCAGTGCTATGGGATGGTAGTCGTTTAAACAGGACACAGGTGATTTCTTTGCTACCGGTATGATCGTTGTGGATTTGAGACATGTGGGGACGACTGCCTGGCTCAGCGAGGTGTTGAAGATATCTGTTAGGACATCCGTCACCTGTGCAGCACAGTCTTTCAGTACACGGCCAGGTATGTTGTCAGGACCCGCAGCCTTTCGTGGGTTAATCCTGGATAGGGTCTTTCTTATGTCGGCTGCTGACAGACAGAGCGCCTGGTCGTTGGGAGGTGTGGGCAGTTTTTGTGCAGGTGTGTCATTCTGCATTTCAAACCATGAATAAAAGGGGATGAGTGTATCGGGGAGGGATGGGTCATCATCACAGGCCTGTGGCGGGGGCTTGTAGTCAGTGATGGTCTGAATGGTTTGCCACAGGCTCCGTGTGTGTCTGCTGTCCGTGAAGTGATTGTTAATTTTTTGAGCATATGACCGTTTTGCATTTTTGATGCCACAGGACAGATTGGCTCTTGATGTTTTGAGGGCTGCTTTATCTCCTGATCTGAATGCTTCATCTCTGGTCTTTAGCAGCCCACGAACCTATTTCCTAGAAAGTTCACAGAGTGTAAGTGTCAGATACTAGAATCTGTAGCTCTAATGTGATATAATGAAAATGAGAAGAATGAAGCTGATGCTGTGAAAGTGCTGGATTGAGTTACTAAAGATCAGTCAAATCTGATGTTGGAGCAGGTTATTGGGTGAAGTGTGGAGCTGATGAGTTTGATTTCTGTTTTCTGTAGAGTTTCCAGTCTCTCTCAGCTCCTCCTGAATCTACAGACGTAAATGATGATCTCTTCAGGTCTCTCTTCTCTTTTGATGATCTGAGAGAATCTGTTCATCAGCTGAGAGACAAACTGGAGGATTTCTGCAAAGAGGAGCTCAAGAAGATCTCAGACAGAGGTAAAGTCCTGGAGATTCATCTGCTGTCAGAAACCAGTCCATCATCATCTCATATCATGGAGAACATCATATTAGAAATGTGTTAGGAATGGATGCAGGATCATGAGAATCACACTGTTCATGTCTGTTGATTTCCACAGTCACATTCACCAGCATTGTTCCCAGGACCAGGAACGACTTCCTACAATGTAAGTCAGTAAGAAAACAAGCAGAAAAACTCACTGAGTGTGTTCATGTTCTTCTGTAGAAGGAGAAAGAAGAGTTTTATAATTGATGATGTAATCAGGGGTGTAAATTTGGTCTAACAGTGGGGGGGGGGGGACAATAAACAAAACTTCTCAAGAGCAGTTTTTGAAGGGGACACAAATAATCAGCTAAAATTTACTTGTAAGGATATACACAGAGAAAAACCTTACTATTAGTGTAGCAGGGAGACTATTGCGTTATTTAATGACAAATGTCGAGAGCGCATTATTGTAAAGCGAAAGCACATTAATAGACCATTTCAATGTTCTACAGACTCAAAAATGATGAAAAACCGGACGTAAACAATAACAAAGGCGTTGGAACGCTACTGCACATGTCTGGTCCTGAAGCATTTCCGGTAGCGCCATCTTTGAATCTCAGATCTGTCAAAACAAGCGTGTACTATTTAAGTCTAGCGAAAACGTAACAGTTAAGGTTTTTTTTTTTTTTTTTAAATAAATGGTGATTGGAATACCCTTAATTACAATTAACTGCATAGCAGAAAGTTTTTGATCATTAGTTCGTACAATGGATGACATCAGGCTTATGTTCAGTTAAACTGAAGCTAGACAAACAGTGTCACTTACGTACTGATCATGGTTTGTCGCTAAGATGTCCGGGGAGCTGATTAGTTGACATTTCACTTGCATTGCTGGGTCAGTCTGTATATCTATGCAAATATTCGTTTTCATATTTATTTGTACAGAGCTTTTCACAATACATATAGTTTCACTGCAGCTTTACAGAACATGCATGTATATTACAACACTAAATGCATGCTAATAAACTAATCACTACATCCCATAATTACTGATTTCATTCGTTTTAAAATGTGTGCTTAGTTTGGTCGAGTTTGTTGCTGTGGAACAGCGCGAGAAAGCATTTGAATGCTCTATCAGAGCCATCATGTGGTCAAAAATAAGATGAATGCAATTCAGTGCTGGCTACCGTGTTTTGCATAAACCTTTATTCGTTTTTTTTTTAAAAGATAAAAGTATAGCCTACATGCAGATTATAAAATGCACACATTACATACATGTGTTTAATGTTTTTGAAGGAAGTCTCCTATGCTCATCAAGCCTGCATTTAATTGATCAAAAATACAGACAAAAACAGTCATATTTTGAAATATTATTACAATTTAAAATAATGGTTTTCTATTTTAATGTGCTTTAAAATATAATTTATTTCTGTGATCAAATCTGAATTTACAGCATAATTACTCCAGATATCAGCGTCACATGATCCTTCAGAAATCATTATAATATGCTGATTTATTATCAGTGTTGAAACAATTGTGCTGTTTAATATTTTTTATAACCTGTGATAATTTTAGGATTCTTTGAAGAATAAAAGAACAGCATTTATTTAAAATATAAATATTTAAATAAACATGCACTACTGTTCAAAAGTTTGGGGTCAGTATTTTTATTTTTTTTGAAAGAATATTAATACATGTATTCAGCAAGGATTTTAAATTGATTAAAAAAAGGGATAGTAAAGACAAACTGTTAAAGAAATATTTCTATATTTTGAAAATACCTGCCAGGATTCAATCAATCAATCCTGTATAAAGCATCACAGGCTCCAGAAAAATATTAAGCAGCAAAGTTGTTTCCAACACTGACAATAACCAAATATCAAATCTGCACATTATAATGATCTCTGAAGGATCATGTGACACAAGACGAGTAAAGGCTGATGAAAATTCAGCTTTGCATCACAGAAATAAATATAAAGAATATTAAAACAAAACATTATTTTAAATTGTAATAATATTTCACAATTTTTTCTGTATATATATATTTTTTCAAATAAAATGGAGGCTTGAAGAGCATAAGAGACGTCATGAACATAAAAGACGTCTTATAAAAACATTAAAAATAGTAACATGTCTAATAGTAATAAATCTAATACTAACAGTAATGTATAGTGTGACTTTTGACCAGTACTGCATATAAACAAAAGACATCCTCTCAACTGTTTCCACCAAATGTATTAGTATGTGATCAATATCAGAAGCAGCAGTCAGTATCTGGCCATGAGCAGCTTTAAGTACTACATTGCATCTCATCCTCAAGTTCTCAAACACATCTGTGTGTTCATATGATCTCATGTGGTTTAGCACTGTCCTGTCTCTCTGTAGCACTCGCTGTCTTAGTGTCTTACATTACACATGATGGCTTTCCTAAAGACAAACAATTATTTAATTTAATGCAGAATAATTAAAAATAACACTATTATTGTTTAATACATCAGTACATGTTGGAATTAACATTAGACAAGCTTAATAAGTGCTAAAAAATGTTTACCGTTAGCTTTTGTAAACTACTGCAGTTTCACTATTCAACATTCAAGTTTACAGAATACATTTCTATAATGTGTTACTCACTACATTTATCTGACAAGATAGCTGGACAACTAATGAGAACTCATATTTAATTATAGCCCAGATAACTCTTGCAATAAAACGGAAATAAAAGCTTGGCCTTTTTCACTAAACAAGAATTAAAATGCTGGGCGCATATGTAAACAATGACAAAAAACACTATGCTGCATCATACTTGAAGTGTTAATGTATATAAATACAAATAATCAAATGGAAAAAACAACAAGAACTTGTCCTTACCTGAATGTAAATGTGTGCTGTATATCCTAGAGTTGCTGCTATTCTGCTTCTCGCTTCACTGCTGCAATCCAGACGTGTTTCTCGGAAATCTAACCCTTTAATTTCTGATTATTTATAAATGAATGTTAGTTCCAGGCCAGAGGGAGCACCCAACACCGAGCAACAAGGATCTAGAGCTGCCGCGATTCGTCGATTTTAGTCGACTAGTCGATTTTGAAAAATCATCGACTTCATTTTGCTGGCGTCGACTAACCGCAAAATACCGGAAGTGCCGCATTTCACGGACGAGAATCCAGAAAACACATTATTAGACTATTTTCCAAGGCTGCATGACATTAAACCCATTTAAAAATCATAATTAAGCATAATTGTGAATTCACAAAAGCTATGATTTAATTAAATAATGATATGCGATGCAGTTCTAACACAGTATATGAGCTTTAATTATTTACATGCGTGTAGGTTAAGCACGTGCGTCTCACAGCGTTCACAGTAGCTCCACAGAAACTGTTATTATTCACATGTGTGGAGCGTCTCAAACTCCATCTCTGCATGTTGTTGTGAGTTTGGGTTTATTATAACGTTCATCTGGGAACACAACGTGCCCATTTCATCAGATTTGTAAGGTAAACCATTTATAAATCTACACAAACACAGGAGAATACATCTCAATTTCAAAATAAAAGCTCAAACCCTCACTCTGAGTTTACACGTTTTGATGTCCACATATTCATTTAATTACAGCAGCTATAGCATTTCTGTCCTAAAGAAATGGACAAATATTAAAGATTAAGTGGACATTTGAATTAAATGGTGCTTGGTCAATATTAAACAAGGATTAGATGCGCAGTAATGTTTAATAATAATCATCAGGCGCCCCCTGCAAGCCTTTGTTGTTATGAGTTATCTACATTAGCTCTATTGTTTATAATACATTAGGTATTTTAACAGTTTTGTTCAATAAAACCATATGATTTCTTGCTTTTGATACTTTATTTATTTAATAACTAATTACTATTGCATCATTGCTATTATATATGTATGTATTTAAGTCATATTAAAGCTATATATTGTTCACTTACATCTATTTTTTTTACCACAAAAACATTATTATAATTATAGGGCCCTATGAAATCCAGTTTTTTTCCAAATTCAGTTTTTCCCATTTTTATTTTTCTATACTCTGTTTTAATGGTTAAATTAAATTGTATTAATCAAAAAGCCTGTCTAATTAATTGAGTTTTACAGTTTTATCTTTACCAGATTCTGCTTTCTGGATTCCATTTTAATGGTTCTTTAATTATTTTTTAATTTCTTTTTTCTTTTTCAGAAATACTGCACATTTACATTTTTCTCCTAAATAAATTCTGGTAAATAAAATTTCTGGTAAATACTCCTTTATTTAAAAACTGATTATAATGTTATTATTAGACTAGAACACGTGGATATGTTGTGATTCTTACACTATAATACTGAACTGATTTCAGTGATCTGGACTGAGAGATGAACACTTGCTTCATTCACTCTATGTTGCACTTTACTTTGGCTTTAAAAATGGATTTCATAGAAATTTGGATTTAATTTGTTTTAATAAAATATTCTTAAGTAAAATCGTTTAGATCAATTGATTAATCGACAAATTAGTCGACAGATTAATCGAAATAAAAATAGTCGTTAGTGGCAGCCCTACAAGGATCTCAATTTTAATTTTGATATTTTAAACAGCAGGATTAAATAAATGATCGCAATCCCACTGTGCATCAAGCACCTGCCGCCATTGTTTGAATGCGCTCGAACACTAACCGGAAACGTCCGAGGAACAAAGACGTCACTTCCTCAAACAGCCGAATAGCCGTTAAAATGTTTCAATCACTGATCTATAATAGAGAACATTATATATATATCAGTGGTTTCAATGCATTTTTGCCCCGTTTGTGTTGTTTTACTACACAAATTGTTTTAAGTATAAAATATTAATACACAGCGTGATTTTTTTAATCATATTTTTAAGGGGGACAAGGACAACCCTCAGACAGGGTGGATGATGATGATTAGCACCGATATCTGGTCATCTGTACTGAGACACTGTTGATACACTGAACATGAAGAGTTCAGATACATGAAAAGATCAAACAGATTCATAATTCCTGATTCTGATGTTTTTTATCTCCATCAGATTCCCAGCAGCTCACTCTGGATCTGAACACAGTGAATGAATACCTCCGTCTGTCTGAGAGCAACAGAGTGATTACTCGCACTGACACAGATCAGCCGTACCCTGATCATCCAGACAGATTTGATGATGTGTGGCAGGTGTTGTGTAGAGAGAGTGTGTGTGGACGCTGTTACTGGGAGCTGCAGTGGAGTGGGAGTGTGTTTTTATCAGTGTCATATAAGAGCATCAGAAGGAAGGGAGCAGGTGTTGAGTGTGTGTTTGGATGTAATGATCAGTCCTGGAGTTTGTGCTGCTCTCCCTCCAGTTACTCATTCAGACACAATAACATAAAGACTGATCTCTCTGTAGAGTCCATCAGCAGGATAATAGGAGTGTTTGTGGATCACAGTGCAGGAACTCTGTCCTTCTACAGCGTCTCTGACACAATGAGCCTCATCCACACAGTCCAGACCACATTCACTCAGCCGCTCTATCCTGGGTTTATAGTTTGGTCTGGATCAGTGAAACTGTGATGATGAATCAGAATAGACTGATGAGAGATTCTACCCATAATGCTTTGAGCTGCATTATAAATCAGTAACAGTGAGATGTTATAGAGTCTCTTATTTTCTCTTCATGACATTAATTCTGCAGCTGAACTTCTGTCAGTGAAATAACATCAGAATAAATGTTAATAAATCCTCATATAGACAGTAAGATCAGTCCTGCTGAGTGACGATGTGTTTCTGTGCTTTTCTCAGTCTCTGTTTGTGTTGCCTGGCCAGTAGTCCCCACAAGAGAAAAACATACTAAAAATACTAAATGTTGTTTATCTGAAAATGTAAAAATGCAATAAATGTTTTCTGTGAGGGGTAGATTTCGGTCAGTGCAATGGTTCCCAATGGGCTCGGTGCACAAGATGGTGCCGGTGAGCTTCGGCATACTGGGCGAGTTTTTATTTATTTATTATTTTTTTATTAGAACTACAACAAAGAAAAAAATTACAATTATATCAAGACATCCAAATAAAATAAAAAACATAAATAAATAAATTAAAAATAAACATGGATTTACAGTCTACATTACAGATATAAATATACAAATATACATTTTGACAAGAATACAAAGAAAAAACAGCAACTAAATGTCAATAATACAAAAGACAGCATATATTAGATCACTTCTCAATTCAATTCAGCTCTTTAGCAAATACAATTGTATCTTTACATTTTTTACTATCAATAAACTGAAGAGAGTCCATATATGAATGTACATCAACCATAAAAACCTTGAAACAAGGTTTAGAATTATTTCTTTTACTTTTATGGATATGAAACTTACCAAATAAAATCATAAGATTCAGCATAAAGTTAACAGATATACTTTTTTATTCAAAATAAAATAAAACATCTTTTGAAGTCAAATCACAACTATAACCAGTTTTCTCTTGGGCATACAGGGATAAGTCTCGCCAAAACGTTTTTGAATGGTTGATCTGAACAAAATGAGCAGTTTTCATCAATATCCATACATATTGACAGAGTGTAATTACTAACATAAATGTTATGAAGAATTTTCAAATGTAATTCCCTAAGTTTGTTAGAAATACAAAATCGATAAGGGAGCAACCAAGCTTTTTTCCACATAATGTCTGTGAAGCAAAATTTCCCTCTAGGCTTTAGAAATCTATTTTTATAAAATATTTGTCTAATAAATGTATTTGTACACTTTTTACTATTAATGTCAACCCCATTTAGACAAAGTACAGTTTCAGATCGACAGATATTATATGACAACATATGACTTCTCATCAACATCAGTAGACCAGAATTATATTCTTTATATTTAATAGGAAATAGCCATTTGTTCATGAAATTTTCATAAGAAAGCAAATTAGCTGATTGGTCTAAAATGTCAGATAAAAATAAATACCTTTATCCATCCAGCTTTGTAAATGAAGAGATTTCCGGTTAACTAATATAAGCATTATTCCACAGGATTACTTTATGTGGGGAAAAGTGTACATAGCATAACTTCCAAGCCTTAAGAGCTTGTTGATGGAAATTAGACAATGCCACAGGTAATTTATTAACAGAGTAATCACACAGTAACACAAAACGCAATCCTCCAAATGTTTTGAAAATATTATATGGTATAAAAAACATATTGAGTCTGATTTAAGTAGGCAGTTTCTAAGCCATTTTACTTTAAAGGTATAATTTAAATAATAATAAAAAGAAAGTTCAAAACCACCTTCATTTCTTGGCCCTTGAAGAATTTACTTAATGATGATGTTTATTCCTCCAAACAAATTGTATAAACAAATCATTAATTTTTTTACAAGTAAAATCTTGAACAAAAAGAGATAATGCTGGATAAATAAATCTAGATATCCTTCTACTTTGGTCAATAGAACTCTGCCAATAATAGTCAAATCTCTTTGAAGCCAATTATTAAAGATACTTTGAGCCTTTTTTAGTTTAGGGGACAAATTTAATTCTTGCCTCTCTGTTAGACCCTTTGTAATTATTATTCCTAAATATTTGATCTTATTTTTTATTGGAATATTGCACAATTTTTTTTCGTTTGAATCATAAAGGCACATTATTTCACATTTCGTAACATTGAGCCTTAATCCAGAAGCACCAGAGAATTAATTTACTAACTGCAAAGTTGCGGGCAACTGTTCTTTATCTCTCAAATGGCATACTGGGCGAGTGGAGCTCAACTCAAGAGCGGAAATACGTCACTTCCACACGCGACGCGTCCGCCATGTTGGTCCGGGCAAGACTGCCTTAAAAACAAATGGAGGTGAACGGAGGAGCTGTGTTTTTTCTGGATAAAAACACGATAACGTTTACATTTATCAGCCGATTTCAGTGGTTTGTGATCTACATGGAATTAAAAATAACTCTGTCTCCAGGCCACACGTCACTTCACTTATTTAGGTAGGCTTGGAAAATTATTAATTTTCGTTAGAAATTGTGAAAGCTTACACTTGTCACAGTTGTTGATTCATACTTTTTAGCACAGAAACTCATTCTGTGTGAATAGCTGCGATATGTTGTACGTTACACTCCTTCAAAGAGTGTGACACAAGCTGCTTCGTCATACGCTCACATCAGCTGTTAGCATTGACCCATTGTCAACGTGTCTAATTGTAACGTTTGCTAATGTTTTTATTCAAAACTGTAATTCCTCATAATATTGTGGCAAAACATTACATTTGAATTAATTGATAAATTAGGAAAAATTGCCCATTCCTACATGCAGTCTTTTGCCTAAAACGAAAGCATTTCTTGCACAAATGCCACTATTTTGGAGTGAATCAGAAACACATGCAACAACATGAGGCTGAGTAAATGAAGACTGAATGAGGAGTATCTTTTGCAGTCAACAAATATGAAGCTGTCGATGCCACTTTCCACAAAATCCACCGGGATTTCAATTAAACCCTTTAAAGGGTCATGAAACCCCAGACTACCTTTTCTGAGATTTTAGCAGAGGTGATTGTGTTGCGCATCATAGAAGACAATGTTAGCATTCAATAATTTTAACTGTTGGAGAAAACTGGTTAATTTTAAGCTTGTTTGTGCTATTTTCATCTTCCGGGTTTAAAATCTACATCGCGTTGACGTCACGATTTGTGACGTGGTAAACCTGAGTTTAGGGTTGGTGGTGGTGCAGTGCCTCTGTACCAGTTTTTCATTGAGAACAATCTTCAAAGTACTTTCACAGAGACTGTCAGTCTTCTCAAGATCATAATCACCACACCTATGACAACAGCAGAGTCAGAGAGGTGCTTTCTACTTTGAAGAGGATCAAGAATTTCCTGAGAAACACAATGACCCAGGATCACCTTAATGCTCTGGCAATGCTTTCTATTGAGAAGAAACTTGTCAGAGACGCTCTTGTCTTCAATAAGAAAGTCATTGAGAAGTTTGTCAGTCAGAAGGAGAGAAGAGCAACATTCCTGTTCTAATAACAAGTCAAAAAAACATGAAGGTTTTTTTCACCACATTGATTTTCTTGTACATGGCTATCCTCAGATTTGTATCAGTCATGGAAGTATCAAAAATTTAATTGAGAACTGATCAGTGATGATTTGACGAATAAACAGGTAACCAGATGTTCTTTAACTTTGTCTGCACAGCAATAAATCATATTGCAACACTTGCTGAAATTGTTTGCTGTGCCAGTGTGCCACAGCCCCAGCTCAACATTTTTTCACCAGCCGCCACTGTTCAGTTTGTGTTGGAATGTGAAGGGTTAAATTGTAACCAACTTTACAAAATGTTCACTTTTTTAGAATGTTTCCGCCTAAAGTTTTTTTGTGATTGGTTTTCCCGCTAAAAATATTTAAACGCATTAAATCAATAGAGTGATTTTAAATGACAGAAGACTTGACCAATCATATCTTTCCCTTAAATGGGCGGGGTTTGTTATCCCTGACTTTATGAGTTCCACACGCTCTTGGGAACGCCATGGAAAAATAAATAAACAAAATAAATAAACTCGGATAAACTTGCTAGCTATACTATTCTCGTCATGATGGAAGCCACGAATAAGTGAGGACATTTAATAGGCCACTGTGCCATCTAATAATATTATTTATTATCAACACTCAGTGCTGTGGAGTAACTAGTTACATGTAACGGAATGATGTAATTTAATTACAAAATAAATGTAACTGTAATCTGTTACAATTACTGAGAAAAATGTGTAATTAAATTACAGTTACTTATGAAAATGTCAAAGATTACAAAGGAGGTTACATCTGAATATTTTCACACACATACAGATTTGATTGATTTCTTTCCCAAATTGCATTGACTGCTCTAAAATATGAGACACCAATGCTTCAGGAGTTTATGACAGAACAGGACACATGCTTATTTAACTCTTTCCCTGCCAAACACAGAATTTTCCAGGTTTCCATGTTTTCACTGTTGTACGCTAGGGGGCGCTATTACGCATCTCCTGAATGAGTCTAGAAAGTGTCGATCAAAAACACAGACCAGGAAGATCTCATATATAAGCTTATGCATATGAAAAATAATGTGATGGTCAACACTAACCGCATATAAATTAAATCTGCCTAATGTTACAGAGTGAAATGTTGATCAGAAAGTGGTCTGTGCAAGCTTTGAGATACTGATGGAAGACATCTTCTGCATCTTTGCTTTGATAATATTACTGAATATGATCCAGATGTAGTATTTGAAAAAAATTCAATTTTCTCAGCTTTTTGCTCAAAATGTTGCTTTTTTTATGAAACCTACCTACATTCAATTCACACTTACATATAATAAATAGAATAACGTTTATGCATATTTGGCATGCTGTCCAAGGGGAGGGCTCCGAGCTCGAAATATCAGCCCGAACCTTTTTTCAAAAACGCTGGCGGGGAAAGAGTTAATAACTGTTTTATTTCCTATTTGGGATCATGTGTATTCTTTAATTTTTCAAGCCACTGTTAGATGCCAGTGTTTCCTGTCATAACTATGCAAAGATTTGATTTCAAAAACAGCATCATAGCTATTAAACTATTTCTTATGATTTTAAATCTGTACCTAATCTCAGAATGATCTCAAAGCAAAAATGGTCGTGGCTGTGCTTTCAAATTAAATTATGATTATCTTAATTCAAGTGGTGGATTCTGAAAGTCTGACAGTAATCAGTTGTGAGTAATGCTGTTAACCTGCCTGCTTTACATGTTAAAAACATTCGTCAGAAATTTAGAAATCAAAAAGTAACCAAATGCAATCAGTTACATTACTCTATTAAAGTAATTGAAGTAGTTACACTACTTATTACATTTTAAACAGGGTGACTTGTAATCTGTAACCTGTTACATTTCCAAAGTAACCTTCCCAGCACTCAACACTGTTTGTCACGAAGGTTCTGAAGTGTGTCTGTGGTTCTTGAGTTCTGGATTTACTTTGCTGTCGGTTCTTTAGAAAAGTTCTTCAGATTATTAAAATGTTCTTCACACTAAGAAAAATGGTTCTTTCTAGAATTGGTTAACCAGAAGGTTCTTCAAGGAACCAAAAAATGGTCTAACTGTGGCATCACTGTGAAACCCTCTTAAGAGTGTCTCCCTGCTGTTGTGTTGAGAATTACAGTGAAACACACCTGACAGCAACACCTGTAACGGTCAGTCTGCTCCACAGCAGGTCAACACCTCAATCACACTAGTACACTAGTATCAAGGATGTAAGTGTCTGCATTTGTGTACATTTCATGCACATGTTGGTGTTGCATTAGGTTGTCTTTCTGCAACATTTTGAAGGGGGGAGTGTTATGTCGTGTTGCTTTCTTTATTCTGGTTTTCACAATTATCATAACCTGTGATTTGTTGCAGTTACCTGGTAGCTCACCTGCAATCAACAGGTTAATTAGTGTCACCTGAAGAGAGCTGTTTTAAATCCTGGATCACTTTAAATCCAGCTCTGTAATAGCAGTACTGGTTACCGTCACAGTCCCCTTTCCTTTTCCCGTCATAGTTTTCCTTTTATAATCTAATAAACCTTATTTTGATCAGCAATTTTGTGTCCTTTGTGGGTTGCCTCCCTGAGCCCAGGTTGTAACAGTAAATGTGTGTGTGTGTGTGTGTGTGTGTGTGTGTGTTATAAAAGCACCTGAATTAACTAATCAAAGTCTATCTGTTTACTTTAATAACAGTCAGCTGTGTTGAAACTAAACTCAGGAATGAGGAACCTGTTTTACAGACTCACAGACACAGCTGTTTTACACACGTCACTCAAACACAGAACCAGGAAACAGGAATCACATGAGTTCAAGGAAAGTGAAAGTGTTTGTGTCTCTGTATTAGTGCAGTAAAATGGCAGAAGCCAGATTTTCTCAGGAAGAGTTCTTGTGTTCGGTGTGTCTGGATCTCCTGAAGAATCCAGTGACCATCCAGTGTGGACACAGTTACTGTAAGAGCTGTATTACAGACTTCTGGGATCAGGAGGATGAGAAGAGAGTCTACAGCTGCCCTCAGTGCAGACAGACCTTCAGTCCAAGACCTGCTTTATTTAAGAATGTGGTGTTTGCTGATATGCTGGAGAAACTGAAGAAGACTAAACTTCAAAGTGCGGTTCCTGCTGGAGCTGGAGATGTTCAGTGTGACGTCTGTACTGGAAGAAAATACAAAGCTGTCAAGTCCTGTCTGGTGTGTCTGAACTCTTACTGTCAGAATCACCTCGAACAACATGAGAGTTTGTTTAAAGGAAAGAGACACAATCTGACTGAAGCCACTGGACGACTGCAGGAGATGATCTGCCAGAAACATGAGAAGCTCCTTGAGGTTTTCTGTCGCACTGATCAGAAATGTATATGTGTGCTGTGTGCGATTATTGAACATAAAAACCACGACACAGTATCAGCTGCAGCACAGAGGACAGAGAAACAGGTATTTAACACTAGACACTGATGAAATATTGCTGACACTCATTTCATGTGTTTATATCAGCACCATATTAACAGCTTACAGCATTCACACTACACATGACATCATACAGCATTCACAATGAACTGTTCTGTTCAGTAAATATGACTGAATCCATAAGATTTTAGCCATTTACAGCTTCACTTCAGTCATTTGTTTTCGGTCTAGAGCTTCAGTTTAATTACACATAAACACTGTCAGTGTGAAGCTCTACATCTGTGCCATAATACTTACACTTGTAGGTTGAAACAGGCCTTTAAAGGGGTGGTTGATTGCGATTTCACTTTTTTAACGTTAGTTAGTGTGTAATGTTGCTGTTTGAGCATAAACAATATCTGCAAAGTTGCGGCGCTGAAAGTTCAATGCAAACAGAGATATCGTATTTTCAAATTCTGGCAGTTTAATGCCTACAAAAATGACTGGTAAGGGACTACAACGAGTTACTTCCCGGGTACGATATGTCACGACCCCAGCTAAACCCCGGGAACATGCCGCAAAGGGGACGAGACCATGCTGTGCTGCTTTAGAGAAGAGGAAGAGAAAACTAGGGGTGCACGAAAAAATCTATTCATATATGAATCGCGATTCTGTCTTCTAACGATTCTAATGGATTCTCAAGTTTCAAAATCATACGTTTTAAAACAGCGGTTCTATATACTGTTGCTCGCATCTCCCTGCTCTGCATCTCTCTCTCTCTCTCCCTCTCTCTCTCTCCCTCTCTCTCTTTCAGATCATCAGCTCAGTGAATACACTTATTTTCACATACTGTAGCTATGAGAAGCGTTATACATGGACGCATGTGCGGTTGATGTGCTGTATTAAATCTTTAATCAGAATAAACCCATATATATTAAAAGCTAACAGAAGCAGTAGCATTTATAAAAAACAGCGTATCTAAAAGTATGAGACAACAACAAACAAAAAAATGTAGGCCTACCATTAAAAGCCGTGCTTGCACAGGTTCTGCACGATCCTCTTCACTAATATCCTCTGTGTCTCAATCGGGCTCAAACTGATAAGCAATATAGAAGATGCCATTGTTTACAATTCAACCGGAGCACATGCTGCTGAGCTGAGGAGCGGGACATTCAGATGTGCAGTAGAGGCGGTTTAGCCAATCACAACATACTGGGGCACCTAACCAATTGTGTATTTCTGAGGGAGGGGCTTCATAAAAGCAGGAAATGATCAGCGCGTTTAGAGGAGAAGGGACATAGTGGTTAGGGTTAGGGTTTTTAACAAACGAAGCATTAACACATGTTAGACTGCACCCCATAAACACAATCAAGCCTAGAATAAAAAACATTTTTTTTACTGAGCAACAGGCTACATAGCTGTCCTCTTTAAAAGAAGAATATGATTTACTTTCACACTCAAAGGCGGAATTTATTTTACATAGGACTAGACAAAAATATTATTTTGAATCAGAGAGACCTAGTCATTTATTGGCCCTTAGGTTGAAAGAATGTGAGTCTAAGGCATATATTAGCGCAATAAAATCATCGGATGATCAGGTCACCATGAACCCTGTGGCAATTAATGACATATTTACAGGTTTTTACACAAATCTGTATAAAGCCGAAACAGATTTTGATGAACCAATTTGTAAGCAGTATTTAGATAAATTGGAACTGCCTCGGATCTCACAGATGGATAAAGAATCTTTGGAGGCCCCATTAAGTTTGGAGGAACTTCACGTCTCTCTAAAAAGCCTTCAAAAGGGCAAATCGCCGGGTCTAGATGGTCTCCCCCCTGAATTATATTTAGAAATTTGGGATTTGGTAGGGATACTTATGCTTAACTAACCGCCGGAAGCGGTCTCTTCCGCTTCCGGCGCTGCTATGTTCAGTCGACGTTAAAGGATGGCTCCGCTCAATTTGTGTTTTTATATACTCTTTTACGTATTTTTACTTTCTCTTTTTACACGATTAACGTCTGCACTATTTATCTATGACAAAAGAACACTTTTGGACATCGGACACCGCTGCACTAACCTGCTTCTGGACACTTTATCCACGGATCCAGCGTGGCCACTGGAGATTCTTCGGAGCGCCGAGGCTAACAAAGGCCACCCGAATAATCCTAGGAGGCGAAAGAAACACCGCGGACGACGAGCTGGAATACGTGACAGACTGAGAAACAAAGCTCACAGCCCTCCTCTCCCCAGTATTCTGCTCGCTAATGTCCAATCCTTGGAAAATAAGATGGACGATCTTAGAGCCAGGATTAGTTTCCAACGTGACATTAGGGACTGTAACATCCTTTGTTTGTCTGAAACATGGCTCACTCCCTCGGTACCGGACACTGCAGTAACTCCGTCTGATAACTTTTCTGTTTTACGGATGGACAGATCAGCTGAGGCCGGAAAAATCAAGGGTGGTGGCGTGTGTTTCATGATTAACAAGAAATGGTGCGACCCCAGGAATATCTCCATTCTGTCGCGTTCCTGCTCGCCTCATCTGGAACATCTCTCCATTATCTGCCGCCCATTTTATTTACCCCACGAGTTCTCCGCGGTCATCGCTACTGCCGTTTACATTCCACCTCAGGCAGACACGAGCTTGGCTTTGTCCAAACTCCACGAGGAGCTAAGCGGCTACATCAACAAACACCCTGATGCAGCCTCTATCATCGCAGGGGACTTTAACAAAGCCAACCTCAGGAAGGTCATGCCGAACTTCCATCAGCATGTATCCTGTCCAACTAGAGGACCGAATACACTGGATCATTGCTACACTCAGTTCAAGAATGCCTATAAAGCTCGGACCCAGCCGGCTTTCGGTAAGTCTGATCACGCGGCCATTTTCCTCACACCGGAATATAAACAAAGGATCGTTCAGGAATCCCCGGGGGTGAGGGAAGTGACGCGCTGGTCCTCCCATTCTGAAGCTATGCTGCAGGCGTCTCTTGATGACGTCGACTGGGACATGTTCCGGGCGAGTTCAGCTGACGTCAGCGAGTTCACGGATGTAGCACTAAGCTTTGTTTACATGCTAACCGACCAAGCCACTGAAACGGTAACAATAAGGACATTCTCCAATCAGAAACCGTGGGTGGATAGAACAATCCGCGCTGCGGTTAACCAACGCACTGCCGCATACAACGCTGGTCTTCTGTCAGGAAACATGAACGACTACAAAGCATCATGTTATGCTCTCCGACGGGCAGTTAGAGCTGCTAAACTCCGATACAGAGAGAGAATTGAGTCACACTTTCAGCTCAATGACTCTCGACGCATGTGGCAGGGACTGAAGACCATCTGTTCCTCTGGAAATAACCCCTCCGCCGAGGTGAGAGCAGATCCATCGCTGGCTGAAGAGCTAAACATCTTCTACGGCCGCTTCGAACGCAACGGCGGCGCGACTGTGCCGATCAACGCGTCAGGAAGCAGCAGACAGAGCAGCGATGTTGATCGTGTTATCACCGTGACGGAGGACGAGGTCCGGAGAGAATTAAGGAGAGTAAACATCAGAAAAGCCGCCGGACCTGATGGGATAACCGGTCGCGTTCTGAGATCGTGTGCCGATCAGCTTGCTGGTTTGTTTACTTCCATCTTTAACGAGTCCCTTGCTACCTCTGTGATTCCCACCTCATTTAAGAAATCTGTCATCATCCCTGTGCCTAAGAACAGTAAACCCTCTTGCCTGAATGACTATCGTCCAGTTGCCCTCACATCAACAGTCATGAAGGTTTTTGAGAGACTTTTAAAGAAACACATATGCTCCTCCATCCCTGCTTCCTTGGACCCTCTTCAGTTTGCCTATCGCCCAAATAGGTCTACTGATGATGCCATCTCTCAGGTACTGCACTCCTCCCTCACTCATATTGACAGCAAAAATGGCAACTATGTCAGACTGTTATTCATTGACTATAGCTCAGCTTTCAATACTATAGTCCCCTCCAAGCTAGCTGTCAAACTCTCAGACCTCGGCCTAAACACTACACTCTGTGACTGGATCCAGGACTTCCTCACCGGCAGACCACAAGTGGTGAAAATGGGCCAGTTCACCTCCAACTCCATCACCCTGAACGTAGGAGCCCCGCAGGGCTGCGTTCTGAGTCCCCTGCTCTATTCTCTCTACACACACGACTGTGTGTCCTCTCACAGCTCCACTTCTATTGTCAAATTTGCTGATGATACTGTGGTTCTGGGCCTCATTTCCAACAATGATGAGACCGCATACTTGGGTGAGGTAGAGAGACTTACATCATGGTGCCAGGACAACTGTCTCTCTCTGAACGTGAGCAAAACTAAAGAGCTGATTGTAGACTTCAGGAAGAGACAGCAGCGGCCCTACACTCCTCTTATGATCAGCGGGACCCCTGTGGAGAGGGTGAGCAGCTTCAAGTACCTCGGTGTAAACATCTCCGAGGACCTGACTTGGACTGCACACATTCAAACACAGGTCAAGAAAGCCAGGCAAAGACTGTACCATCTGCGACAGCTGAGGAAATTCAGGGTCTCACCAGCAATCCTGAAAACTTTCTATTCAGGGGCCATAGAAAGTGTACTGACTCAGTGCATCTCAGTGTGGTACAGTAACGCCACAAATCAGGACTGCAAAGCTCTGCAGAGAGTCGTGCGCTTAGCGGAGCGCATCTCAGGGTCTGCCCTCCCCTCTCTGCAGGACATCTACCTCAAACGCTGCAAAAGCAGAGCTGCAAAAATAATCAAGGACTCATATCACCCCGGTAACCGTCTCTTCATCACACTTCCTTCGGGCAAGCGCTTCAGAAGTGTGATGGCAAAAACTGAGAGACTGAGAAGGAGCTTCTACCCTCAGGTCATCAGGCTCCTAAACTCAGTCTCATAAACATCTCATAAACATCTACAGGACTCATTTAATTAACTGCAACACCCATCATTTTCCATCATCCGCATTGCTGCTATGTGTACATACCCGGTACAACCTGTTTTGCACATTCATCTTGCACATCCCTGGTTATATTAATATTTATTAAACCCTCAGTAGACTGTATTGCACATTTCAGTTCATTGCACATTTTACTCCTTATTTTATTTCTTGTTTTTACTATTATTATTATTATTACTTTTATTTTTTATCTTATTCCTACCTATATTTATAGATATGCTCCTGTGTTATGTATACTCTTTTATTTTTATTTTTTTATTTTTTTTGCACTGTCCATTGAGCGGACCCGTCCTGATCTACATTTCACTACTGATTATACCCTGTATGATTGTGTATGTGACAAATAAACAAGAACCTTGAACCTTGAACTCATTTAATTTTGCAATTGAACATGGGGAATTTCATAGAGATCAAAAAACATCACTGATTTCATTACTTCTTAAAAAAGGGAAAGATCCATTAGATTGTTCCAGCTACAGACCGATTTCGCTTATCCCATGTGATCTAAAAATCTATGCTAAACTTTTTGCTTCTCGTATGGAGAAGGTAATTCATAGTCTGGTCAAGGAGGACTAAACTGGTTTCATAAAGGGGCGCAATACATCTGACAATATGCATCGACTCCTTCATAGTCCTGACTTTGCGGACTCCCACCCAACCCCTTGTGCGGTCTTTTCACTTGATGCAGAAAAAGCCTTTGACAGGCTAGAGTGGAATTATATGTGGGCAGTTCTGCAATGTTTCGGCTTCAGTGAACACTTCATTTCTATGATTAAGACATTATACCACTCACCTGCAGCATCAGTCATAACTGGTAATATTATTTCCCCCTCATTCCCTTTACAGCGGGGAACGAGGCAGGGATGTCCACTTCCCCCCTTATTGTTTTGTCTATCTCTCGAACCCTTAGCGCAAGCCATCAGCAAATCTGAAGTATCGATTAAGATTCATGATCATAATCATAGTATTTCATTATACGCTGATGATATTATTCTATATTTAGACCACTTTGATGTTTAAGTCCCTAGTATAATTAAGGAATTTGATCATTTTAGTAGCCTATCAGGATATAAAATAAATTGGAGCAAATAATGCCAATTAACAATGTTAATGTTAATTCTTCTATTCCCTCATTTATCCCTATTAAGGAATCTTTCATCTATTTGGGCATTACCATATATAAAAACATTCATAAGATTGCCAGAGACAATTTTAATAACATTTTAGTTAAGGTCAAAAATGACATTCAAAGATGGAAGAATCTTAAAGTCTCTCTCCAAGGAAGAATCTCTACTGTTAACCCTCTGGGGTCTGAGGTGATTTTGGGGCCCTTGAGATGTTTTGACATGTCCTGATATTTGTGCTTATTTCAGCTACTTATAACATACTAATGACCAACATGTATTTGTTTTTGTATTCAGCACAAACTTTGCTACAATATTATGTGACCAAGATAGATGTACATGTTTGTATTTTTTTAGAAAAAAAATATTATGCGTGGTTAGTAAGTTTTGGGGGAAAAAATGTAGCTGAAATAAGGCCATAAAACCCACACTAAATAGTCCTGAATAAGACTTTTGTGTAATCAGTCTTGTCGGCTAGAATATTTACTTCACAATTAAGTGAGAATCATTCTGCTTACTCATTTACAGAAAACAATATATTGATTACATTTTTTTAAGACATGTTTTGTGATTGAAAGCCTGTATGCGAGGGAGTGACAATGTCCTTGAATATTAAGTGATTATCACCTGAGACACAAAGGGCCCTCCCCTAAAGCTGCTAATGGCCCATCAGTGTGACTGACTTTGAGGCAGGTAAGAGAGAATGCCAGGAGATTGAACAAATGTTTTTTTTTTTAATTATTTGTATTTTATTTACAACACCGTATAATCAAAACATACATAATGAAGGTCAAAGACACATTATTGTGCACACTGATCTAACCACAGAGATGTGAACAGACTTTGAGTCATTCCTGCAACAGATTCTGTTCAACAAGTGACATAACTAAATCATGCCTGATATTTACGTGTGTTATTTAAGTGTTTCTGCTACTTTCCATGGATTCAAGAAGAAGAAAAAAACAATCAGTGGTCAAGGAGCTTGTTTTACCATATAATATCAGTGTAGTTGGACATCTGATGTTGGTACAGCACTCTGAGGAAAACAGTTTGAAGAGACGTCAGGATTCATCATCTGTGGTGCAGGTATCTGATTCAATAAAATACAAACAACCCAAAAAAAAAAACATTTGTGAGCATGTTAATATCAGGAGCATCTTTTTATATATATGTTTTATAGACTCATGCATGCTTTATACTATCGTAAACAAAAAATAAGTTTTATATCTGAGAAACTAATTATTATTGTTTAGAAAAAACAAACTATAATTTTGTAGTCATATAGCCTAGTATGTATGGCTTTGTACTACAAAAGATGTACTTTGTACTATAAAAAAAGGATATTTTATATCTGAGAAACTAATTATTATCGTTTAGCACGCTATTAAATCCATTTGTGAACATTAAACATTTTTCTAAACATTGTAGCATTCATCATGTTGTCGTTTGTGAAAAAAAATAAACGCGTTCAAGTTTGAGTCACAATAACACGTTAACTAATGCAAAAAAAGAAACATTACTTACTCATCAGATCGCTCTTCTCTTCTGGATGAACTCTTGCTCTTATTTGGAGGCAAATCCAGCTTTTATTCAGCGTGTCTTCTTCCAGAAACGAACAGTAATGTTAGCCGCGAGGAACATCTGGCTTTGTTTGTTGTTGGGCGTCTCCTTGAGCACGCGGCTCGCGTGGTTATTTACATATGAACGCGAGGGGGCGGGATCGCATTAGAAATAATGAGTTAGACGGGACAGACTGAACATTGTGTTGGTTTCATACGAATTACTTCATCACAGAATGTTTGTTTTCGATAGGACGAGTTGGTATCGCCGGCGATACTTAATGATGATTCTGGTCTCTGTATTAGTTTGATGCAAAAGAGAATGCTGTTTGCTGGTTTTACAGCTGCGAAGAAGACGATAATACAGAACTGGTTTACACCACACACGTGTAGAAAAACATATTGGATCCATAGCCTCCTGCAAATATTGACGTGTGAATGTACAACGGCGCGAGTCGGTAGGGCCAGACCATTGATGCTTGGCAGTGTTTTTTGTTGGATATACGTGATTGTATAAAGGAGTGACTTTTGTGTTCTTGTTGTCCTTCCCTCTCTCCCTCCCTTTTGATTGGACCTTGAGATGTTGAGTATGTGTCTATTGTGTTGTTTTGTTTTGTTATATTTTGGATGCTATGTTGTGTTATGTGTGAAAAAAAATACAAATAATAATCGTTGATAACAAAAAAAAAGTCAACCACCCCTTTAATCACACATGATAATTCATGAAAGATGGTAGTAAATGATCAATCTTCACTTCTGCAGTTTGAATGTACAGCCATTGATTATCAGTTCAGAAAAGTAACCTTTAAACTGCCTAACCCTACTTTCCCTGGATTCATCTGTTCACATGATGATTTAGTGCCAGTAGTTTTCTTTGACATTCACTACCATCTATTTATCTTGCAGAAGCAGCTGAAGAAGACGCAGAAGACGTTCAAGCAGAGAATCAAGCAGAGAGAGAAAGATCTCCAGCAGCTGAGAGAGGCTGTCGTGTCTCATAAGGTGAGTCTGGAGAAGAAGAGAAGTTTGTCTCAGTCTCAGTTCAGACTCACTGAAGCCTGAATCACTGTGTGTCCTAACAGTGCTCTGCACAGACAGCAGTGGAGGACAGTGAGAAGATCTTTACTGAGCTCATCCGCTCCATTGAGAGAAGCCGCTCTGAGCTGATACGGCTGATCAGAGATCAGGAAAAGCAAGCAGTGAGTCGAGCTGAAGGACGACTGGAGCAACTGGAGCAGGAGATCAATGATCTGAGGAGGAGAGACGCAGAGCTGGAGCAGCTTTCACACACACAGGATCACATCCAGTTCCTGCAGGTAACACAGATCTTGAAGAACGGGTCAGATACCCCTTTTCCACCAAGGCAGTTCCAGTGCTGGTTCGGATCCAGAGCCTATTTTCAAACCAGTTCTTTGTCTTTCGACACCCAAAGCGCCAGCTCCGAACCAGGAAAAGCGGTTCGTAAGTAGCACCAAAACACTGCTGGGCAAGAAGAAAGAACCACTTGCGTCAGGGGCTGGGGGCGGGGTTACCGTGACCAACAAGACGAATAGAGACTATGGACCGCCATATTTGAAATAGCAGCTAAACATGAACACGTTTGATGCACTGTGGTTGGATGCCGATGTAGCTTCACAAAGCCATGAACATCAATAGCAACGCAACATCCGCCATTGTTGATAGTTTTTTTTAGGCTTGTTCGGGATGGATCGGCACTGCACATCGGTGCTGCAGGAGTGACTGGAAAGCAGACAACTCTTTATGCTTTTGGATCGCTCTCGCGGTGCTTTAGTGTGTTGTGTGCCGATCGATCAATCGATTCGTCTGTGTGGCGCCGATGCACCTCGAACAAGTCTGTTGTGTTTGGCGCTGCCACGGCTGCGCTAGTGAAACGAAATTTGAAACATATTGTGACGTAAGACCTGGCTCTGTATTGGCTCTCTAGCCTGAAAAGCAACTGTTTCTTAAAGGGCTCGCCAGTCGAACCAACTAAGAACCGGCAATAGCATTGGCGTTAACAGTTTCACTGATGATCCAGACCACTGATGATAAAACTCTTCTTTCTTCTTCTAAAGAAGAACATGAACACACTCAATAGCAGTGTAAGAACCGGCAATAGCACTGGCTCTGAACTAGCACCTGGTGCCTGCTGGTGGAAAGGGGGTAAGAGTGGACTTGAGCAGATCCTTCTGTGACATGAGACTCACAGATAAACATTTCATGAGTGTGTTATTATATAATCATCAGTCAGACTCTCATCTCATCATCTTCTTCTGAAAGAAATGAATAGCTGTCAGCTCTGGAAATCTTGCTCGAATATGTCTCCTATCAGAACTTTTCTTTCACTTGTATAAGTAGTGTCCCACTGTGGAGCTGATGAGCTTTGATTTCTGTTTTCTGTAGAGTTTCCAGTCTCTCTCAGCACCTCCTGAATCTACAGACGTACATGATGATCCCTTCATTTCTCTCATCTCTTTTGATGCTCTGAGAGAATCTGTTCATCAGCTGAGAGAGAAACTGGATGATTTCTGCAAAGAGGAGCTCAAGAAGATCTCAGACAGAGGTAAAGTCCTGGAGATTCATCTGCTCTCAGAAATGAGTCCATCATCATCTCATATCATGGAGAACATCATATTAGAAATGTGTTAGGAATGGATGCAGGATCATGAGAATCACACTGTTCATGTCTGTTCATATTCACAGTCACATTCACCAACATTGTTCCCAGGACCAGGAACGACTTCCTACAATGTAAGTCAGTAAGAAAACAAGCAGAAAAACTCACTGAGTGTGTTCATGTTCTTCTGTAGAAGGAGAAAGAAGAGTTTTATAATTGATGATGTAAATTATGATTTCCACAGGATATCTGGTCATTTGTACTGAGACAATGATGATACACTGAACATGAAGAGTTCAGCTACATGAAAAGGTCAAACAGATTCATAATTCCTGATTCTGATGTGTTTTATCTCCATCAGATTCCCATCAGCTCACTCTGGATCTGAATACAGTGAATAAACTCCTCCGTCTGTCTGAGAGCAACAGAGTTATTACTGCCACTGGCACAGTTCAGTCGTATCCTGATCATCCAGACAGATTTGATTGTTGGCCTCTGGTGTTGTGTAGAGAGAGTGTGTGTGGACGCTGTTACTGGGAGTTGGAGTGGAGTGGAGATCATGTGTATATATCAGTGTCATATAAGAGCATCAGCAGGAAGGGACGGGGTGACGAGTGTGTGTTTGGATCTAATGATCAGTCCTGGAGTTTGTTCTGCTCTCCCTCCAGTTACTCATTCATACACAATAACATAGAGACTGTTCTCCCTGTGAAGTCCATCATCAGGAGTATAGGAGTGTATGTGGATCACAGTGCAGGAACTCTGTCCTTCTACAGCGTCTCTGACACAATGAGCCTCATCCACACAGTCCAGACCACATTCACTCAGACGCTCTATCCTGGGTTTTTGGTTTGGTCTGGATCATCAGTGAAACTGTTAACGAATCAGAATAGACTGACGAGAGAGTCTACCCATAATGCTTTGAGCTGCATGATAAAACAGTAACACAGAGTTATTATAGAATCTCTTCTTTTCTCTTCATGACATTAATGCTGAAGCTGAACTTCTGTCAGTGAAATAACGTCAGAATAAATGTGTTAATAAATCCTCAAATAGACAGTAAGATCAGTCCTGCTGAGTGACTATGTGTATCTCTACTTTTCTCAGCCTCTGTTTGTGTTGCCTGGCCAGTAGTCCCCACAAGAGAAAAAAAATATTGAAAATACTAAATTAAATTTATTTGAAAATGTAAAAATGCTAAAATGTTTTCTACGAGGGGTAGATTTCGATTAGTGCAAAGGTTCCCAATTCGGGTACTAGAGAACCCAAAACACTGCACATTATAGATGTCTCCCTAATCAAACACACCTGATTTCACTCATCTGCTCATCTGCTTATGTGTGTGTCAGATAAGAGAGACATCAAAAACGTGCAGTGCTGGGATTCTCCAGGCCCAGGAATATGGGAACCACTGGGTTAGTGGAGGGAAAATATAGTTTGGTCAGTATAGAAACAATAGAAGTCTACGGCAAATCCCCACAAAGATAACTGTACATTCATATATGTGTGTGAAAAAAAAGAAAGTATGAGAAAAGGGGGAGACTTGATAGTGTTTGATGTTCAGTTATTTAGAATTAGAACCATTTCAATTGACCTATCGGTAAGCCCCTCCCCTGGAACGCAGACTAGCCAATGGCAGTCGAGTATCAGTTGCACAGGGACCGGAACTCAGAGAAACATAGAGAAATCATTTTAATGGGGTTTATGCTACAAAAATTTAAAAATGATGTGCCTGGGTACTTGTAACACTCATTCCAGGTATCCTGAGAGGATGGGCAATGGAATTTATTTTATTTTATTTTATAAACCCAAACAAAACAGCCAAGCATTCATCCCAATCCAAATCAAGATGAAAACTTTAATTTTCTGGTTGTTATACTCTCATTAAGTTACAGTTTTCATCTGCTCAAGCAGATCACTAATCTCATCTTGTGCTTCAGCAAGGTATCTCTGGCTAAAACTAGCTAATGTTAAAGTTAGTGAGTCCATGCTAATGTACAAACATAAATGTAGTGATTGTTCTCACGTCTTGTACAGTGCAGGCCAAAAACAGATAAACCTGCATACGTTTTGGGAATGTCCTGTCGTCATCAGTCTATGGACACATGTAAACCTGGTTTTGTCATCATTACTGCGAATTGATTCGTCTATTAACCCAAGTTTGTGTCTTCTTAATGATGATTCTGGTCTCTGTATTAGTTCAATGCAAAAGAGAATGTTGTTTGCTGGTTTTACAGCTGTGAAGAAGACAATAATCCAGAACTGGTTTACACCACACATGTGTAGAAAAACATATTGGATCCGCAGCCTCCTGCAAATTGTCTCATGTGAATGTACAACGGTGCGAGTCGGTGGGGCCAGGCCTTCGACCGTTGATGCTTGGCAGTGTTTTTTGTTGAATATATGTGATTATATAAAGGAGTAACTTTTGTGTTCTTGTTGTCCTTCCCTCTCTCCCTCCCTTTTGATTGAACCTTGAGATGTTGAGTATGTGTCTGCTGTTTTGTTTTGTTTTATTTTGGATATTATGTTGTGTTTGTGGAAAAAAATAAAACTAAATTGTTGATAACAAAAAAAAAATAACAGTCAGGCATGTCGAAACTAAACTCAGTAGCAATGAGGAACCTGCTTTACAGACAAACCTGTTTTACACACGTCACTCAAACACAGAACCAGGAAACAGGAATCACATGAGTTCAGGGAAAGAGAAAGTGAAAGTGTAGCTGAGCTGTTGTGTGTTTGTGTCTCTTTATTCAGGCAGAAAAATGGCAGAAGCCAGATTTTCTCAGGATGAGTTCTTGTGTCCGGTGTGTCTGGATCTCCTGAAGGATCCAGTGACCATCCAGTGTGGACACAGTTACTGTATGAGCTGTATTACAGACTGCTGGAATGAGGAGGATGAGAAGAGAGTCTACAGCTGCCCTCAGTGCAGACAGACCTTCAGTCCAAGACCTGCTTTATTTAAGAACGTGGTGTTTGCTGAAATGCTGGAGAAACTGACGAAGACTAATCTTCAAAGTGCGGTTCCTGCTGGAGCTGGAGATGTTCAGTGTGACATCTGTACTGGAAGAAAATACAAAGCCATCAAGTCCTGTCTGGTGTGTCTGAACTCTTACTGTCAGAATCACCTCGAACAACATGACAGTTTCTTTAAAGGAAAGAGACACAATCTGACTGAAGCCACTGGACGACTGCAGGAGATGATCTGCCAGAAACATGAGAAGCTCCTTGAGGTTTTCTGTCGCACAGACCGGAAATGTATATGTATGCTGTGTACGATGGATGAACATAAAAACCATGACACTGTATCAGCTGCAGCACAGAGGACAGAGAAACAGGTATTTTACACTAGTCACTGATGAAATATTGCTGACACTCGTTTCATATGTGTTTATATCAGCACCATATTAACAGCTTACAGCATTCACACTGAACACAACAGCAGAAATGAACAGCAGCTACACACAAATACTTTGTTCAGTAAATCTGCCTGAATCCAGATGATTTTATCAATTTATAGCTTCACTTCAGTCATTTATTTTCTGTCTAGAGCTGCAGTTTAATTATGCAGAACACAGAAATGATATCAGTGTGAAGCTCTACATCTGTCAGTTTCACTTTCACAATACTTACACTTGTAGTGTGAAACAGGCCTTAATCACACATGATAATTCATGTGTGATGGTAATAAATGATCAATCTTCACTTCTGGAGTTTGAACATTCAGCCATTGATTATCAGTTCAGATAAGTAACCTTTAAACTGCCTCATTCTACTTTTCCTGGATTCATCTGTTCACGTGATGATTAAGTGGCAGTAGTTTTCTGTGAGATTCACTATCATCTGTTTGTCCTGCAGAAGCAGCTGAAGGAGACGCAGAAGACGCTCCAGCAGAGAATCCAGCAGAGAGAGAAAGATCTCCAGCAGCTGAGAGAGGCTGTGGAGTCTCATAAGGTGAGTCTGGAGAAGAAGAGAAGTTTGTCTCAGTCTCAGTTCAGACTCACTGAAGCCTGAATCACTGTGTGTCCTAACAGCGCTCTGCACAGACAGCAGTGGAGGACAGTGAGAGGATCTTTACTGAGCTCATCCGCTCCATTGAGAGAAGCCACTCTGAGCTGATACGGCTGATCAGAGATCAGGAAAAGCAAGCAGTGAGTCGAGCTGAAGGACGACTGGAGCGACTGGAGCAGGAGATCAATGATCTGAGGAGGAGAGACGCTGAGCTGGAGCAGCTTTCACACACACAGGATCACATCCAGTTCCTGCAGGTAACACAGATCTAGAAGAACAGCATCATAGTAGACTTGAGCAGATCCTGCTGTGACACGAGACTCACAGAGAAATATTTCATGAGTGTCTTATTATATAATCATCAGTCAGACTCTCATCTCATCATCTTCTTCTGAAATAAATGAATGGCTGTCAGCTGTGGAAATCTTGCTTGAATGGGTCTCCTATCAGAACTTTTCTTTCACGTGTATAAGCGAGTTGAGCTCCCCATGTGGAGCTGATGAGTTTGGTTTCTGTTTTCTGTAGAGTTTCCAGTCTCTCTCAGCTCGTCCTGAATCTACAGACGTAAATGATGATCTCTTCAATTCTCTCGTCTCTTTTGATGCTCTGAGAGAATCTGTTTATCAGCTGAGAGACAAACTGGAGGATTTCTGCAAAGAGGAGCTCAAGAAGATCTCAGACAGAGGTAAAGTCCTGCAGATTCATCTGCTCTCAGAAACCAGTACATCATCATCTCATATCATGGAGAACATCATATTAGAAATGTGTTAGGAATGGATGCAGGATCATGAGAATCACACTGTTCATGTCTGTTGATTTCCACAGTCACATTCACCAACATTGTTCCCAGGATCAGGAACGACTTCCTACGATGTAAGTCAGTAAGAAAACAAGCAGAAAAACTCACTGAGATTGTTCATGTTCTTCTGTAGAAGGAGAAAGAAGAGTTTTATAATTGATGATGTAAATGATGATTTGCACAGATATCTGGTCATCTGTACTGAGACACTGATGATACACTGAACATGAAGAGAAGAATGAATGAAGAGTTTAGCTACATGAAAAGATCAAACAGATTCATAATTCCTGATTCTGATGTGTTTTATCTCCATCAGATTCCCATCAGCTCACTCTGGATCTGAACACAGTGAATAAATACCTCCATCTGTCTGAGAGAAACAGAGTGATTACTTACACTGACACAGATCAGCCGTATCCTGATCATCCAGACAGATTTGATTATTATTCTCAGGTGTTGTGTAGAGAGAGTGTGTGTGGACGCTGTTACTGGGAGCTGGAGTGGAGTGCTGCTAAAAGTGGTTTTGTGTCTATATCAGTGTCATATAAGAGCATCAGAAGGAAGGGATGGAGTTATGAGTGTGTGTTTGGATATAATGATCAGTCCTGGAGTTTGCGCTGCTCTCCCTCCAGTTACTCATTCAGACACAATAACATAAAGACTGATCTCTCTGTGAAGTCCATCAGCAGCAGAATAGGAGTGTTTGTGGATCACAGAGCAGGAACTCTGTCCTTCTACAGCGTTTCTGACACAATGAGCCTCATCCACACAGTCCAGACCACATTCACTCAGCCACTCTATCCTGGGTTTTGGGTTCGGTCTGGATCATCAGTGAAACTGTGTTGATGAATCAGAATAGACTGATGAGAGATTCTACCCATAATGCTTTGAGCTGCATGATAAATCCATAATAGTGAGATGTTATAGAATCTCTTCTTATGTTTTCATTCCATTAATGCTGCAGCTGAACTTCTGTCAGTGAAATAACATGAATCAGAATAAATGTGTTAATAAATCCTCATATAGACCACTGCTGAGTGACGATGCGTTTCTTTGCTTTTCTCAGCCTCTGTTTGTGTTGCCTGGCCAGTAGTCCCCACAAGCGAAAAAAATAATAATTTAAAATACTAAATAATGTTTATCTGAAAATGTAAAAAGGCAAAAAAGTTTTCTGTGAGGGGTAGATTTCGGTTAGTGCAAAGGTTCCCAATTCTGGTCCTAGAGAACCCCAAACACTGCACATTATAGATGTCTCCCTAATCAAACACACCTGATTTCACTCATCTGCTTATCATGTGTGTGTCAGATAAGAGAGACATCAAAACATGCAGGTTCTCTAGGACCAGGAATGGGAACCACTGGGTTACTGGAGAGAAAATATAGTTTGGTCAATAAAGAAACAATCGAAGTCTACAGCAAATCCCCACAAAGATAACTGTGCATTCATATGTGTGTGAAAAAAACTTGATAGTGTTTGATGTTCGATTATCTTAGGATTTAGAACTGTTATACTGTGTTATTGTGGTGAAGAATGATGGCACTAATATACATGATTAAATAATGTAAATCCAACACACTTTTTGTCAGTGCATCATCTTTATTAAAAATAATTGTTTTATGTAGTGTAACCCTGGGTAAACTTGGGTTAATTAAACCTGTCCATTATTGCTTATGGAATCAAATCAAGTGCATTTTGATTGTAAATATTGAAGGCTAAGTTCATTACTGTGTTTATTTTTAAGATTGTTGTTCGCCTATATTTATAACCTTCAGTATGCATATGGATATGCAAAATCATTCGTTTTGATTGGTTTGTAAATGTAATGGTCCCACCCCCTTAACTGGTTGATGAGAGACACCGTTTGTGGAGGATTGAATGCAACAGATTACTTCACATCTCATTCACCGGTGACAAAACATTACAGTACAAAATACAAAACTCACTGGAACGCTCCGATGAAGTATCATGTCTGCAGAGGTATGCAAATACATATTTGAATGCCAGGCAGGACAGCCTATTATAATGTTCGGACCGAACATTTTGATTGGATTAACTTTTTTTGGTCCTACGCCTTCCACAGAAGATATAAAGACACATAAATAAATTTAGACCACTTACAGTAACTTAGGGACTACTATCAGGATATGAAAAGACTCAACCAACATAACAAAAAAATGTTTTTGAACTAAATCACCTACCCTGCCTTTAAGGGAGTTTTACGGACTAAGTGTCATGCACGCGGCTTTGTTTACATTCAGACGGGAAGCCGGTTGTTACAAGTGTCCGTGTACGGATCGCCGGGAGAGATGGGGAGCGTGTTGAGGACATCGCTGGACGACGGACTACAAGAGCACTGATTGGCATGCTTTGCAAGTTTCTCCGGCACCAAGAGAGAAGCGTCACAACCCCAGATAGCGCTCTGATTCTCCGAGAGAATTCAGAGTTCCTCTGACATCACTGGATACACCGCGTAGAGGGAGAGTTCACAATCGCCGTCGGAGGAAGAGAGGGCTCGAGCGGAGTGATCTTCACACTCTACTGTTTGCCATCTGCCTGGAATGAGGTACTCTGCATTGTTTTATTTTGCTAGGTTAGAGTGAAGCGGCCAGTTTGTGTTTTAATCGGCTTTTAGTATATAGTATACTGATGAAATGGCACATGTTGCGCTCCCAGATGAACGTTATAATAAACCCAAACACACAACAACATGCAGAGATGGAGTCTGAGATGCTCCACACGTAAATGATAACAGTTTGTGCGGAGCAGCATTTACTGTGAACGGAGTCACTCTGACACACACACGTAACTTACATGCATGTAAATAAAGTGCATATATTAAACCTGCATTGTGTATATTTATTTCATTGAATCATAGAGTTTGTGAATTCACAATAACATTATGCTTAATTATGATTTTTAAATGGGTTTAATATAATTGTGCAGCCTTGGAAAACTGTCTAATAGTGTGTTTCATGTATTCTCGTCCATGAAATGCACCACTTCCGGTATTTTGCGGGTTAGTCGATGCGGCCGGCAAAATGAAATCGAGGATTTTATTAAAAATGGAATACTCGAATGTAATAGACAAATCGCGACAGCCCTAAATTAGATGACTACATTTTTTTAGACTAGTCTAAGCATTTTATGCGACCGGCTCCAGATGTCAACAAATGTTTTTTGGGGCCACTGAATTAATTACATAAAAGCATCAATTAGATCAAAGCATTGTTTGTTTTTAATAAGTCATCATGTACATTAGAGAAATATTCAGATCTTCATGCAAACGAGTTCATGTTCTTCATGGTGATTCCATGTCCTTCGAGCTGCACTTTCCTCTGCTTTTTCTTCACACTGAACACACTGATCACCGTCACCATCAGCATGATCACAAACACACCGACAGACGCCAGCATCGCCGTCAGCACACTGCTCTGAGCCGAGCTCTTAAACTGACACCTGTCGCCGTAATACCACCAGTCCTGTCCCACCGCACACCTGCACACACACAAGACCAGAAAACAACACCTGTTACTGAAGACCAAACACTAAACTCCTCATTTATTCAGATCATACAATGTCAGGTAACTAACCCAGGTGAAAAAATGTGCTGTAAAATACACTTTATTTCAGCACACTTAGTACACTTCCATAATGTACTTAAAGTGCTCTATTTTTCGTGCACTAATTTTGTACTTAATGTACTAAAATGATTCTTTAGTACTTCTTAAGATAATCTTAATGTCATCTAAGTGTACTCAACTGTGCTATTTTGGGACACCATGAATATGAAGTAAAATGTGCTTTTAACATACTATCTCTGTATTTAAAGAAAACTGTAAATTTATAGAAAACTGAAGTCACTGCATTTGAAAACAAAGATGAAGTTCTCAAGGTGAATGTATGCCTTGACTCAAACAACTAAAAATCAAGTCAAAAATCTTGGCATGTTTCTGGAGACAGACCTTAGTTTTAGTAGTCATGTCAAAGCAGTAACTAAATCAGCATACTATCATCTCACAAACATTGCAAGAATTAGATGTTTTGTTTCCAGTCACGACTTGGAGAAACTTGTTCATGCCTTTATCACCAGCAGGGTGGACATGGTCTCCTCACCGGCCTTCCACAGAAGACAGCTGCAGCTCATCCAGAACGCTGCTGCCAGGATTCTGACTAGAACCAGAAAATCTGAGCATATCACACCAGTCCTCAGGTCCTTACACTGGCTTCCAGTTACATTTAGGATTGATTTTAAAGTACTTTTACTCGTTTATAAGTCACTCAATGGCCTAGGACCTAAATACATTGCAGATATGCTCACTGAATATAAACCTAACAGACCACTCAGATCATTAGTATTGAGTCTGTTAGAAATACCAAGGGTTCACACAAAACAAGGGGAGTCCTCTTTTAGCTATTATGCCGCCCGCAGCTGGAACCAGCTTCCAGAAGAGATCAGATGTGCTAAAACATTAGCCACATTTAAATCCAGACTCAAAACTCATCTGTTTAGCTGTGCATTTGTTGAATGAGCACTGTGCCACGTCCCAAATGACTGCATTGTATTTTATGTAGAATCATTTTTAGTTCTAAATTCATTTTAAACATTTTTAAATTTCTGTTTTTATTGTTGTGAATATTTTTTTATAATTATTTTACTTTCTTTTATATAAAGCACTTTGAATTACCATTGTGTATGAAATATGCTATATAAGTAAACTTGCCTTGCCTTGCCTTAAGAAAAAAAAAATTTAGTCAGCACTTGTAGTACACTTGAGTGTACTAGTGTATGAGAGATGGTTCAAGTGCACTACAAGTGGTGACTAAATACATTTTTAAATACAGAGATAGTATGTTGAAAGCACATTTTAGTTCATATTCATGGCGTCCCAAAATAGCACAGTTGAGTACACTTAGATGATTTTAAGATTATCAGATAAGAATAGTTTTAGTATATTAAGTACAAAATTATTGCGTGAAAATAGAGCACTTTAAGTACATTATGGAAGTGTGCTTTTTTAACCTGGGTAGCAGGGTTTATGAAGGTAAATTTAAGACTAAATAAATAAAGTAAAACAAATGTATTGAATGGAGCACAAAACATTAATATGGTCTCAAAATGTAAATGTCTTGTATTTTCAAACTTTGAAGTGTTGCTAATATAACTTCCAACGGATACTTCATAATTCATTTTACAAAAATATAGCTTTAGGATTAAATATCTCTGCTTTCAGACGGTGGAATATGGAAATAAATTTTACTGTACCTTCTGCAAAAATTGCTGTTCTTCCACAGTATTTTTTGTCTTGTTTTCCAGAGCAAAAGTCTGATTCATAAATCAAGATACATTTACTAGAGAAGCTAGAGATAAGCTTCTCTTTACTAGAGATAAGAAGTCTTGTTTATGAAAAAAATGATCAAACTAAAAGTGAGTTTATGATTAAAACAAGAACAAATATCTGCCAATGAGCTCAGACAGATCAGCTTAATTCAGAGAAAAACATGCATTAACATAAAAATATAAACTCTCCTCATTTTCTTCAGTTTCTCAGAAAACAAGACTTCATTTATTCAATTTTGTGTCTCAGTAAACGTGTCATGATTTAAGGATGTTTAGATATTTGTACTGGAAAACAAGACAGAAATACTGAGGAAGAAAGTCATGTTTTGCAGTGAAGGCAACATTTAATGCCACAACTTTATGAAGACTTTCTGCTCTGATTTAAGACCTTTTTAGATCTTAATCTCTGTGAAAACAAAATGAAAATGAGAAATGCTGCCCTGGAAACTAACAGAAATAAAGTTTTTAATATTTTAATGTTAACATTTATTTTATTTCAAGCAGTTAAAATATTTAGTGGTTTTTAATGTTAGTTTCAGTTTTAGTTAAATGTAATAACCCTGTCTTACATTAAAGATAAATCAATTCTAATTGTTTTAATTGTAAATGGAGTTGTACAGTTTGTCTCATTAAGTACACTTACTGTATGTTTTTTGTTTGGTTTATGTATATGTTAAAATTAAATTCTTTATAAAAGTAATGATTTTTTTTTAATTGTATTACTTATTGCAATTGCAGCACTTCATGGGTTGTGTAGTTTGTCTCATTAAGTATATTCATGTCTTTTTGTCTGATTTCAATTCACCTTTTTTGTTTATTCATTTCGGATTTATGGCTTACAGTCTGTACAACAATATCAGGAAAACCTTTTGGAGAAAATGAACGTGATTTGGTGTGTGATGTTTGACCTGCACACGGCCTGTCCCTCATCACCCAGCACACACACTCCGTCGTTCTCACAGCGCACGGACACACACGGCTCAGGAGGAGCAGCGCTGGAGGAGGCAGGAGTCGTGATGTTGTCTGGTGTTACAGGGGAAGATGAGTTTGGTGGATTCATGGTTGTGGAAGGCAAGGGCTGTGACACAGCTAGATGAGAGATATCTGCAGGAACACAGACAGAACATCAGCAGTGCCAGATTAACCCACCCGTCACAATAGTGACCGCAAAGAAGGTTTTCATTTATAAAGCTCTAAAAACCTTACTGACTGATGTTTTAGTGCATTTCCTGCAAATATGGAAAAAATAAAGGGTCTCAATTAAATATGTGCATTATATGTGTCACATGGTTAGTGCAAATTGTTACATGACCAGAGCAGTTTAATTCCTGTTTGCACCATGAGATGATGACGACTGCATCAAAGCTCCAAAACCAAAGGCTATTAAAGTATGTTACCACATAGATATGACAAATATTTTTGGTCCATGTTATCTTTAAGGTGTCTATTATTAATATATGAATTCATAATTATTACATTTTGTTGAGTGTGGTCATAGAATGAGTAAACATGTTGATGGTCACAATAGTGACTGCTGGGATAACAGTGAAGTTAGGTATACAATATAAATAAAAATGCAGTTGTTAGTGAAAATTACACTAAAATGTTGCAATCACAAAATACTGCACTGAATTCAAATGTTTCAAATGTTACAATATTGATGTTGTAATACTGGTAGCACTAATTTAATAACTGATGTTGATATATGTTACAATAAAGTAACAATTTTGAAATATGTTGATGGTTGTATTCTTTTGTATTTTATATCAGTATTCCCATCAATTTTGTATAAGGGTTTTTATGCATAATCGTAACCCTAGAATTAATCAAACAGTTTAAAATAGCTGGGCTGAGAAATTTTGATGACTGCAGAAATATGTTAATTCAGTACACACATTATCCCACCGGTCACAATTGTGACCGACCATAAAACAATTTTTCACACACTTTTCCAAAAAAAATTCAAAAAATAATTATTGATTATTTCAAAGGATTACTAATGACACATCATCTGGATATTATCATGTCTGAAAAAAAATTGGGTTAAAGACATTTTGGCTCTTGACAGTGTACTTTCACTATATGAAACAGAGCAGCGTGAACATTCTGCACGACATCTGCTTTTGAGTTGCTCTGAAGAGATGCAAAAATGAGTTTTCATTTTCATCATCAGTTAATGAGTCGGTCATCCACTGTGGACAGCAGTGTGTTTCTCACCCTCCATCGTGAGCAGGAAGATGGCGTCTCCACCCTTGATGAAGTCTCGGCTCAGCGCTCTGGCCTGCGTGAGGAAAACCGGCGTTCCTGCACCAGGACCACGGAAATACTCCGTCCCATCCTCTTCTGTTACCTTCACTCCTACTTTACGCGGATCGTCCCAGAAGAAATCTTCAGTCCCTGAAGAGAGAGTGAACAAAAGATCCACAGGATTCGGTGAGACTGCTGGAGGTGGACCCTGTTCACTCAGAAACCTCTGCACGTGTTAAAATGAAATTGCAAAGCTATTTGCACTACAAACCAGAGAGTTTTTATATACAAAAATACATTAAAATAACTTATCAAATACTGGTCAGCAATATCAAGCAGCATAACAGACTGTGTTTGTACAGTTGTAATAGCTGGAAGCAAATGTAAAGCCACACATGTTCAAGATACAAATGCCTGCATCCACTCTTACATTAAAAATAAATAGATTATATTATCAGTTTTTATTTTATTACATAAATTAGAGGTTGATCATCGTCACTCAGAAAAGTTTGTAGATTTTAAAATTAAATAAATGAATCTTTTGGAGCAAAAAAAAAGTGCTCCGACTCCTATTTAAGATCAAAATCAGTAAAATGTCTTTGCACTGACTGGATTTGAAAGTGGACTCAAACCTCTTCTTAGTTTAGTTACTGACAGTGTCTTTATTTTGCTCAACCACAGGATTGTGGGAATCAAGGCAGCGAAGGATACATCTATTCTGCTTTTAATTATCGACCAAATGAAGGTATCTCAAGAGGCAGGAAGTAAGGCTAACTTTGGATTCGACATGTCTTGATGCCTTCCTTCCTCGAAATGTGTCTTCCAAAGCAACACTTTCCAGTTTCGGATGCAGCCTTCATTTCAGCATTAATTCTGCTCCGGTATCAGACACGCTTGTTCTGTCTAGTCATATTGGGCACATGCTTGTTCTTAGTTATAGTTGTCGTATTGTTGGGAACACGCTTGTCCCAGTGCTATCTAATTGCCAATTGGAACATGCTTGTTCTAAAGCTGTAGTCGTATTGGCAACATGCTTGTTCTTAAAGGGACAGTTCTCCCAAAAATGAAATTTCTGTCATCATTTACTCACCCTCAAGTAGTTCCAAACCTGTATGAATTTTTTTGTTCTGCTGTTTTTTGTCTGTAGCTCAAAATTAGCCTGTGCGCACTCACACTCATTTTGCCAGTCACATATAATTATTTACATAAAATATTTGCAATTCGATAAGCCATATCACAGTTTCTACTTTTCCAGATGCTTTGCCAAAGCAATGTTTAGAGATATATTTTTGGTTCATTAAGAAACTGTGGAAGCCACTAAAGTTTATTAATGGGAAACACTGGATTTCTCTTGCAAAGGATAAATCATTTGCATGTAAATATTTCAGAAACCCAACATAACAGGATGGGGTCGTGAGCCTCACCTTCCACAGTCATGGTGGGGTCAGTGGTGACGCTCCTCTGGTTATTCATGCGTCTGCGAATGTCTGCGTTCTGGTCCATCAGCATCATGGTCATCTGCTTCCAGCGCGCGGGCCAGACCAGACCGTCCTCCGCTGCTCCGGATCCGGATGTCAGGTGAGCATATGCTCCCAGCTCTCCCGTGTATCCGGCTGATCCACTGGGATACAGGCCCATCTGGAAGCTGTAGCCATCTGTAGAGGTGAAGCGTGGGCTGTAGATAGCGGCGTCCGGCGGCGTGTTCTCCAGGACGCTCCTGAAGTCCTTGATCCTCCACACATGTTCAGGACAGCCGGTCTCTGAGAGGTTGATGTCGTCCAGCGAGAGTCCGCCGGCGTTCCCGCTGCCTTTGATTCCCTCAAAAACCACTCGAAACTTCCTGGAGACGTTCAGACTGACGTGATGGAGCTGCCACTCATCACCAGGAGGAGCTTTTCAATACAGAGTGCTCGTTAATATATGATATATGCACAGAAGCTGTCATATAATAGTCACCTTTTAGAGAAAGTCTGATACTCATTAATCCAAATACTGGAGACATGACCCTCAAACACTCTCTAGATGAACCCAGATGAAAAAAGAGCAGTAAAATACACTGTATTTCAGTACACTTCCATAATGTACTAAAAGTGCTCTATTTTCATGCACTAATTGTGTACTCGATATACTAAAAATTATTATTTAGTACTTCTAAAGATAAACTTAAGATCATCTAGTGTACTCAACTGTGCTATTTTAACTGTGGCCACCATGAATATGAACTAAAAAGGGCTTTTAACATAATTTCTCTGTGTTAAAAAAGTATTTAGCTACCACTTGTAGTACAATTGAAATCTTGATCTTTCATACACTTTTAAATATACTCTTCATACATAAAAAAATACACTTTAATGATTTAAATTAACTTAATTATTACAATTATTTTAAGTATAAGATTTATATATAATGCATATATACAAAAAGTATTTATAATGTATTGCCCACATATGTTTATAGATTAAATAATTAATTTCAGATGTGTTGTAATTATGTTAACATTGCTTTTATATGATATACTTAACTACATGTTTATGGTGTCTTTAAATAGTACAATCACGTACACTGTTACTATGTCATTAATAGCACTTTTTTCCACATTAAAAATATAGCACTTCAGGTATTTTATGCTAAAAGTATACTTACTGTTAAATTGTGAATTTTGGTACACATCTAAACACATATGAATTAATAATCCAATCATGTGCTATTAGTGCATTTATAGCAGCCTAAAGCACAGTAACCTGTAGGGTTTTACTAGAGTAACACATTTCTACTGTATTTTTCATGAAAGTCCAAATAGAACTTAGTGATAGTATATATAAATATTTTATGTAAAGTGATCATAACACTTTTAAGCAATGCAATTATAAAACACTTATGGTTCTTTATCTGACTACACTTAAAATCAGTTAGTTAGTGCTAATTAGTGTATTTATATTAAGTCTACTTTAGTAGCACAGTTGGGAAAATGTACTTAAAACTATTACTTTATTATTATCAATTTAATTTAAACTTAGAATTACTATATAAAAGTGCATTAACATTGAAAATAATTTTTAAATAATTCAAAGCACACTTTTAAGAAAAACGAATAAAAGTCCTCTGTATGTTTTTGCTGGAGACTAGTGTACTTTATTTCAATGCACTAAAAATCAATTTAAATATCAGTGGTATTTAGTATACTTTTGCAATTGCACTGAAGTACTACTGAGGAAGAAATATACTTTTAATTAGTACATCTATAGTGAATAACTTAAAAAAATTATTTAGCATAAATAAGAATGTACTTGCTTGTATTGAGGTATTTTTAGTGCATTCAAGTACACTGTATTTTTACATTTACATTCACATTTATGCATTTAGCAGACGCTTTTATCCAAAGCGACTTACATTGCATTCAAGTTACAGTTTTACATTTGACCATCTCTTGCTTTCCCTGGGAATCGAACCCATGATCTTGCCGTTGCTAGTGCCATGCTCTACCATTTGAGTTACTGGAAAGCTTTTTAACTGGGAACATCTGTACCTTCAACCTGCTGAATGAGCCGCAGGGTCCCGTCGGGGTTTTCCGTGTCGTACTCTCTCGTCCAGATCCTGAGCCGGTCGTTAATGTGGCCGTTGTTGTAGAGGAAGAACTGCAGGCACTGGGATCCCCGTCTGGGGTAGAGAACCCTGCTCTCCAGCAGAGCCCTGTTCCCCTCCGGCCCGCTCGCAGTGCTGAAGTGCATGAAGTAACCCTTTCCTGAAAACAGGACCGATATCAGAGATAAACAGAGAGCATATGTGTCCCTGGAGCACAAAATCAGTCATAAGTAACACAGGTATATTTGTAGCAATAGCCAACAATACATTGTATGGGTCAAAATTATAAATTTTTCTTTTATGCCAAAAATCATTAGGATATTAAGATCATGTTCAATGAAGATATTTAGTAAATTTCCTACCGTAAATATCAAAACTTAATTTTTGATTAGTAATATGCATTGCTAAGAACTTCATTTGAACAACTTTAAAGGTGATTTTCTCAATATTTAGATTTTTTTGCACCCTCAGATTCCAGATTTACTAATAGTTGTATCTCAGCCAAATATTGTCCTATCATAACAAACCATACATCAATGAAAATATTATTTATTCAGCTTTCAGATGATGCATAAATCTCAATTTTACAAAATTGATTATGACTGGTTTTGTCATCCAGGGTCACATATAAGCTGGACTTTTGCAAGACCTTCCACGTTTCAAAAATTGGTGATTATAAGAGCTGTTTGTAGTCAAAGAGGATGACCAGACATGACAGTAAAGTCTTCCCGGGAAGTTCATATTTATGGGCTGGAAAGTCATTATGGCGATGTCAGGTGGGTTCAAATCACTTCAGATTTTTTTTTTTTTAACTCTACATCCAAAAAAAATAATGAATAAAGAATGTGCATTGGTGGTTTTTGCTTTTTTAAAGTTTTAATTAATTTTACAAATGTTCTGTAAATTGAATCGTTATATGTTCTGTGTTGTACAATACTGTGCTATTTTGTACATGCAACTTATTGGACATGAAAAAAAAAAACTACTTTTTAACAGATTTACTGTAAATACTGACACTATATTTTGTCACTGACATGCTCTCAACCTGAAAAATCTGTTTTTAAAGAAAATCCACATAATTACGACCGTGTTGATGTGCATTCAATTTGTAAATATAATCTTCCAGACATGATCACATTCATATTGCAATTTAGTGAATTTTACAGATTAAATATCGTGCATTAAATTAACATTCACCGTCAAATTAATCTTTTAAAGGAATAGTTAGCAATGAAACTCATTTACTTTTTTATATATTGTTTATACTGTACGGAATTATTTTCCTTACAACCAAAGTGAAGAACAAATGCTGCTGAGCTCCAAAAAAAGGGACTAAAAATGCACAGTATCAAAAAAGCATATATTATAAGCCACATGATAGCATTGCATGCACAACTGGAATTTAAGTCATTATTCACTGAAAATCGTGTGGCATGTGAATATGTGTTATACTAGATTTGACATCAAAAACACCACAATAGTGTTTCACTCAAATGAGTGTGAGTTAATTATGACATCAATTTTTTTTTTAGGTGAAGCATTTCCATTCTAAAGAATTGATTAAACTTTTTAAACTCTTTTAAAAGTCCAGAAGACTTGCCGTGGCAGCGTCCCATGTTGGTGTAGTCGGTGTCCGGTCCACCTGCAGCTGTGGAAACACGCTTCCAGGTCATATTATCATCATTTTCACGGCTTTGGATCATTCCACAGATGCTCTCCGACTCAAAATCACAGGAGTCCAGAAATGTGGAGGAGCTGGCTGTAAAATAACTACACTTTAAACATTCATACATTCACTACATGCTCTTATGTATGATATACACTCTTAAAAATAAAGGTGCTTCAAAGTTTCTTCACAGTGATGCCATAGAAGAACCATTTTTGGTTCCACAAAGAACCATTCAGTCAAAGAACATCTCTTTCTTACCTTTTAATAATCTGAAGAACCTTCTTTCACCACAACGAACGTTCAAGAAGGTTCTTCAGATGTTAAAGCTTCTTTATGGAACCATTTAGACAAAAAAGGTTCTTCTATGGCACCTTTATTTTTAAGAGTGTATATTGGCCATTGTTGACTGTTATCGTTAAGAATGTCCCTCCCACTAAATTAGAATCCAGTTAAATTGCAAAAGCTGTATTAACACCCAGCTGTTAGCAAGAGGGCACATCAACTTCATGACCGTGACAAACTAAACCATGCATTTTATGTAGGAAAGAGTTTGTTGTGAAAGCGTTACAGCAGTTGTAGAGTCGGTTGAGCTTGAGCAGGTCGCTGTCGCTGAACTCCATGCGCTGGCCGATCACGTCGCTGAAGGCCGGGATCCTCGTGACGATGGTGGGCTCCGAGCCGTTCTGGAAGGCTTTCTTGCTGTAATGCATCATGGATCCATAATCGTAGGGAACGTTCAGGGCGCTGGAAGTGCTGTCGTTGTATTTGTTGAAGTTATGCTCCTTTCCTGTGAAATGAACGTGAACATGTCATAAAAACATCACAATAATCCACAGCACTCCAGTCCATCAGTTAACATCTGGAGAAGACAAAAGCTGAAACAAATCCAGCATTAAGACGTTTTTAACTAAAATACAAGTCCATAATTCATAATAACGCTTCCTCCAGTGAAAAAGTGCATCTCCTGTCGTCTCTCACATCAAAATCCAGCCACATATTTGTGACCTGTGCTGGCAAAATGAGCACATTTTCAAAAATCAGTTGTTTTATTTTCATATTCTCTATTAAAAGACCTAAATTATGTATGATTTGTTGCAATCAGAAGAAAAAGGACTGAGCTACACCTGTTTTTGAGAAAAACTGATTTTAAGTTTTCTGAAGGTTCCAAAGCAAAATCACCAGCAATATTACATCTTTTCTCCACTTCTTTTCTTAATAATCATTACTAGATTAATAATCACAATATAGCTATCTTTATTTTACCTTTGTTGTTATAAATAAGAACCGAAAAAATAACAAATATAAGAAAGAAACTAGTGTATAGTGTATCACTTTTTTCATTTTACATCTAGACATAAGCATTCAAGAAAAACAAATAGTAAAATGTAAAAATTAAGTGTCATTTGCTCAGTTATGTAATTTTTAATGCAAAGATGACATTATTTGAGCTGTCTTTGTTATGGGCTTGGGTTAGGTCAAATAATGTCATCTTTGCATTAAAAATTACATAACTGAGCGAATGACACTTAATGACAGTTGTCATAAACATGCATAAAACCTCCTTCATATTCATGATGTGTCATGTCCTGATTATGAAGGTGTCATGTCAGTCTTAAGCACACCCCTTCAAGTAAAGTGTTACCAAAATCATCTTAATGCTGGATTTGTTTCAGCTTTTGTCTTCTCCAGATGTTAACTGATGGACTGGAGTGCTGTGGATTATTGTGATGTTTTTATCAGACTCTCATTCTGACGGCACCCATTCACTGCAGAGCATCCATTGCTGAGACACTGATGCAGTGACACATTTCTTCATAAAGTAGATGGGTAATATCATGGCACATTTAGCAAGTGTGTTAAGAAAACATCTAAATGTGATGTAAACCAGAATACAATATTGAAATCAAACTGCAGAGCTGGATTCAGAGGCTGTGCTGTCTCTCAGGTCTTTGTTCATGTATCAAACAGACCTTCAGTAATGCGGTCCCAGATGATGGAGACGTAGTCGTCGCGGTCGGAGCGTGACTGCTCGTGCCAGAAGCCTAACGCGTGGAGAAACTCATGCTCGATGGTTGCTATACGATCACATCCACTGCCGATGGACAGCCGCTGTTTGCCAACACGCCGGTTCCCAATAGACGAAAAGCAGCTAGTCACACACACATATATATAGATTGACAGATGTTATACTCATGATCATGAAGTATATTAACATATTTGATTGCAACAAACCATTGTGCAGCACAAAATCATTGTATATAAACATGTATGTAGCAGCTCACCCATTGCCTTTAAATACAGAGATGTAGTTTTCTTCTCCACTCCATGGTTTGTAGTCGATGCATGACTTCAGTCGATACTGTTCAAAGGCCTTCAGGATCACGCCTTTTGCATTAATATCTGCACATAGAGAATTTGGTATTTTAGGGGTTAATTAGTCTAGCATAGCCTTTGACTCACAGCATAAAACAAAATAATAGTAATATTACATTTGTGACTCTGTCTGTGAAATCCATGCTAAAGTCTCAAAATCTAATTTTGAGACAAGCTTCAAAAGTTGATTTCAGACATTCATTTCACTATGATTTCAATCTTTGACATGGCCGTACTCAGTCAATATTAAAGATATCAAGGTTACATTTTCACAGAATGTTCTTATGATAAATGACAAAAAAAAATTACTTTAGCTGGGTTTTCACAGACATGGTCACATTTTAAAATATTCAAACAGTAAAATGTAACTAGATAAAAAAGTTTGTGAACAAACTTTAAGTTGGCTTGAGAAAGCCGGACCAGAAAGTTTTAAAAAGTTTGAAAAGTTTAAAAAAGTTTAAAAGTTTGAAGTTTGAAGCTCTTCAGTCTGAAAAAGTTTGAAGTTTAACAGTTTTAAAAGCTTAAAGTTTGATAGATAGATAGATAGATAGATAGATAGAGTCAGATTATAGAAAGATAGATAGATAGATAGATAGAGTCAAATTGTAGATAGATAGATAGATAGATAGATAGATAGATAGATGCTACGGACCTCAGAGTGGTTGCTAGGGTATTCTATGTGGTTGCTAGGATGTCTCTATGCGGTTGCTAAGGTACCCGGGGTGGTTGTTAGGGTGTTGTTATGTGGTTGCTAAGGTACCCGGGGTGGTTGCTAGGGTGTTGCTATGCGGTTGCTAGGGTACCCATGGTGGTTGCTAAGGTGTTACTATGCAGTTGCTAGGGTACTCCGGGTGGTTGTTAGGGTGTTGCTATGCGGTTGCTAGGGTAACCGGGGTGGTTGCTAGGGTGTTGCTATGCAGTTGCTAGGGTAACCGGGGTGGTTGCTAGGGTGTTGCTAGGGTACCCGAGGTGGTTGCTAAGGTGTTGCTATGCGGTTGCTAAGGTACCCGGGGTGGTTGCTAGGGTGTTGCTATGAGGTTGCTATGATACTCAGGGTGGTTGCTAGGGTACCCGGGGTGGTTGCTAAGGTGTTGCTATGGAGTTGCTAGGGTACTCAAGGTGGTTGCTAGGGTACCCGGGGTGGTTGCTAGGGTGTTGCTATGCGGTTGCTATGGTACCTGGGGTGGTTGCTAAGGTGTTGCTATACAGTTGCTAGGGTACTCAGGGTGGTTGCTAGGGTACCCGGGGTGGTTGCTAAGGTGTTGCTATGGAGTTGCTAGGGTACTCGGGGTGGTTGCTAGGGTACCTGATTAGCAAGTTATTAGTATGTTGCTAGCATGTTTCTAACATGATTAGCATGTTACTAGCATGTCTCTAGCATGATTAGCATGTGACTAGCATGTCGCTAGCATGTTTCTAGCATGATTAACAAGTTATTAGCATGTCGCTAGCATGTTTCTAGCATGATTAGCATGATACTAGCATGTCGCTAGCATGTTTCTAGCATGATTAGCATGTTGTTAGCATGATTAGCAAGTTACTAGCATGTCGCTAGCATGTTTCTAGCATGATTAGCATGTTATTAGCATGTCGCTAGCATGTTTCTAGCATGATTAGCATGTTATTAGCATGTCGCTAGCATGTTTCTAGAATGATTAGCATGTCGTTAGCATGATTATGGTACCCAGGGTGGTTGCTAAGGTGTTGCTACGCAGTTGCTAAGGTACCCGGGTTGGTTGCTAGGGTGTTGCTACGCAGTTGCTAAGGTACCCGGGGTGGTTGCTAGGGTGTTGCTGCGCGGTTGCTAGGGGATCTTGGTCGGTTGCTAGGGTGTTGCTATGCGGTTGCTAGGGAACCTGGGGTGGTTGCTAGGTTGTTGCTATGCGGTTGCTAGGGAACCTGGGGTGGTTGCTAGGGTGTTGCTATGCGGTTGCTAGGGTAACCGGGGTGGTTGCTAGGGTGTTGCTAGGGTACCCGGGGTGGTTGCTAAGGTGTTGCTATGCGGTTGCTAAGGTACCCGGGGTGGTTGCTAGGGTGTTGCTATGCGGTTGCTATGGTACCCGGGGTGGTTGCTAAGGTGTTGCTATGCAGTTGCTAGGGTACTCGGGGTGGTTGCTAGGGTACCCGGGGTGGTTGCTAAGGTGTTGCTATGGAGTTGCTAGGGTACTCAGGGTGGTTGCTAGGGTACCCGAGGTGGTTGCCAAGGTGTTGCTATGCGGTTGCTATGGTACCTGGGGTGGTTGCTAGGGTGTTGCTAGGGTACCCAGGGTGGTTGCTAAGGTGTTGCTATGCAGTTGCTAAGGTACCCGGGGTGGTTGCTAGGGGGTTGCTATGCGGTTTCTATGTGGTTGCTATGGTACCCGGGGTGGTTGCTAAGGTGTTGCTATGCAGTTGCTAGGGTACTCGGGGTGGTTGCTAAGGTGTTGCTATGCGGTTGCTAGGGTACCCGAGGTGGTTGCCAAGGTGTTGCTATGCGGTTGCTATGGTACCTGGGGTGGTTGCTAGGGTGTTGCTAGGGTACACGGGGTGGTTGCTATGGTGTTGCTAAGGTGTCGCTAGCATGATTAGCATGTTACTAGCATGTCGCTAGGATGTTTCTAGCATGATTAGCATGTCGTTAGCATGTTTCTAGCATGATTAGCATGTTACTAGCATGTCGCTAGCATGTTGTTAGCATGATTAGCAAGTTATTAGCATGTCGCTAGCATGTTTTTTACCATGATTAGCATTTTGCTAGCATGATTAGCAAGTTACTAGCATGTTGTTAGCATGATTAGCAAGTTATTAGCATGTCGCTAGCATGATTCTAGCATGATTAGCATGTTACTAGCATGTTTAAAGCATGATTAGCATGTTGCTAGCATGTTGCTAGCATGATTTAGATAGATTAGAAATAGAATTAGATAGAGTGGAAGCTTAAATTAGTTTGAATGGGATAGAAATAGTTCATAGAAGGGAAGTCTGATTGAGTCTAATGGGCTTCAGTGTGATTAGATTTGAATTTTGACAGTTGGAGTTTGAATTTTGTCAGTTGGAGTTTGAATAGTCTTGGCTCATCTGAACATTCCGTCAATGTAAGTCTATGGGATTTTTATGAGTTTTAATCTTCATTTTTATGAAAATCATAAGTCTAATCAGTTAGAAAAGATATAGCAACGCGAGTCAGAACAGTCTGAAGATCTGGGCTGAGTTTGGAGTCTGTAGAGTTAAAGCTCTAGGAGGAGATAGAATTGCAAATTTAGTCTCAGAAGAATAATAATAACTAGACAAAAAAGTTTGTGAACAAACTTTGAAGTTGGCTTGTGAAAGTCGGACCTATTAGAAGTAGTTTGAAGGTGTTCATTTGAAGTCTGAAGTTTTAAAAGTTTTAAAAGTTTTAAGTTTGAAGCTCTTCAGTCTGAAATAGTTTGAAGTTTAACATAGTTTTAAATGCTTAAAATTTGATTGATAGATAGATAGGGTCAGATTATAGATAGATAGATAGATAGATAGATAGATGGGAATATTAGATAGATAGATAGATAGATAGATAGAGTAGGTAGGGTGGTAAGGTGTTGCTATGCAGTTGCTAAGGAACCCGGGTTGGTTGCTAGGGTGTTGTAATGCGGTTGCTAGGGTATCTGGGTCGGTTGCTAGGATGTTGCTATGCAGTTGCTAGGGTACCCGGGGTGGTTGCTATTAGGTTGCTATGGTACTCAGGGTGGTTGCTAAGGTGTTGCTACGCGGTTGCTATGGTACCCAGGGTGGTTGCTAAGGTGTTGCTACGCAGTTGCTAAGGTACCCGGGTTGGTTGCTAGGGTGTTGCTACGCAGTTGCTAAGGTACCCGGGGTGGTTGCTAGGGTGTTGCTACGCGGTTGCTAGGGGATCTTGGTCGGTTGCTAGGGTGTTGCTATGCGGTTGCTAGGGAACCTGGGGTGGTTGCTAGGGTGTTGCTATGCGGTTGCTAGGGTAACCGGGGTGGTTGTTAGGGTGTTGCTAGGGTACCCGGGGTGGTTGCTAAGGTGTTGCTATGCGGTTGCTAAGGTACCCGGGGTGGTTGCTAGGGTGTTGCTATGCGGTTGCTATGGTACCTGGGGTGGTTGCTAAGGTGTTGCTATGCAGTTGCTAGGGTACTCGGGGTGGTTGCTAGGGTACCCGGGGTGGTTGCTAAGGTGTTGCTATGGAGTTGCTAGGGTACTCGGGGTGGTTGCTAGGGTACCCGAGGTGGTTGCCAAGGTGTTGCTATGCGGTTGCTATGGTACCTGGGGTGGTTGCTAGGGTACCAAGGGTGGTTGCTAAGGTGTTGCTATGCAGTTGCTAAGGTACCCGGGGTGGTTGCTAGGGTGTTGCTATGCGGCTTCTATGTGGTTGCTATGGTACCCGGGGTGGTTGCTAAGGTGTTGCTATGCGGTTGCTAGGGTCCCCGAGGTGGTTGCCAAGGTGTTGCTATGCGGTTGCTATGGTACCTGGGGTGGTTGCTAGGGTGTTGCTAGGGTACACAGGGTGGTTGCTATGGTGTTGCTAAGGTGTCGCTAGCATGATTAGCATGTTACTAGCATGTCACTAGCATGTCTCTAGCATGATAAGCATGTTACTAGCATGTCGCTAGCATGTTTCTAACATGATTAGCATGCTATTAGCATGTCGCTAGCATGTTTCTAGCATGATTAGCATGTTGCTATCTTTTCGTTAGCATGTTGTTAGCATGATTAGCAAGTTATTAGCATGTCGCTAGCATGTTTCTAGCATGATTAGCAAGTTACAAGCATGTTGCTAGCATGATTAGCATGTCGCTAGCATGTTTCTAGCATGATTAGCCTTTTGCTAGCATTATTAGCAAGTTACTAGCATGTTGTTAGCATGCTTAGCAAATTACTAGCATGTTGCTAGCATGATTCTAGCATGATTAGCATGTTACTAGCATGTTTAAAGCATGATTAGCATGCTATTAGCATGTTGCTAGCATGATTTAGATAGATTAGAAATAGAACTAGACAAAAAAGTTTGTGAACAAACTTTGAAGTTGGCTTGAGAAAGTCTGACCTATTAGAAGTAGTTTGAAGGTGTTCATTTGAAGTCTGGAGTTTTAAAAGTTTGAAGTTTGAAGCTCTTCAGTCTGAAATAGTTTAAAGTTTAACATAGTTTTAAAATCTTAAAATTTGATTGATAGATAGATAGAGTCAGATTATAGATAGATAGATAGATAGATAGATAGAGTCAGATTATAGATAGATAGATAGATAGAGTCAGATTAAGGTGTTTCTATGCGGTTGCTAGGGAACCTGGGGTGGTTGCTAGGGTGTTGCTATGCGGTTGCTAGGGTAACCGGGGTGGTTGCTAGGGTGTTGCTAGGGTACCTGGGGTGGTTGCTAAGGTGTTGCTATGCGGTTGCTAAGGTACTCGGGGTGGTTGCTAGGGTGTTGCTATGCGGTTGCTATGGTACCCGGGGTGGTTGCTAAGGTGTTGCTATGCAGTTGCTAGGGTACTCGGGGTGGTTGCTAAGGTGTTGCTATGGAGTTGCTAGGGTACTCGGGGTGGTTGCTAGGGTGTTGCTAGGGTACCAAGGGTGGTTGCTAAGGTGTTGCTATGCAGTTGCTAAGGTACCGGGGGTGGTTGCTAGGGTGTTGCTATGCGGTTTCTATGTGGTTGCTATGGTACCTGGGGTGGTTGCTAAGGTGTTCCTATGCAGTTGCTAGGGTACTCGGGGTGGTTGGTAGGGTACCCGGGGTGGTTGCTAAGGTGTTGCTATGCAGTTGCTAGGGTCCCCGAGGTGGTTGCCAAGGTGTTGCTATGCGGTTGCTATGGTACCTGGGGTGGTTGCTAGGGTGTTGCTAGGGTACACGGGGTGGTTGCTATGGTGTTGCTAAGGTGTCGCTAGCATGATTAGCATGTTACTAGCATGTCACTAGCATGTTTCTAGCATGATTAGCAAGTTACTAGCATGTCGCTAGCATGTTTCTAACATGATTAGCATGCTATTAGCATGTCTCTAGCATGATTAGCAAGTTACTAGCATGTCGCTAGCATTTTTCTAGCATGATTAGCAAGTTACTAGCATGTTGCTAGCATGATTAGCATGTCGCTAGCATGTTTCTAGCATGATTAGCCTTTTGCTAGCATGATTAGCAAGTTACTAGCATGTTGCTAGCATGCTTAGCAAATTACTAGCATGTTGCTAGCATGATTCTAGCATGATTATTATGTTACTAGCATGTTTAAAGCATGATTAGCAAGTTATTAGCATGTTGCTAGCATGATTTAGATAGATTAGAAATAGAATTAGATAGAGTGGAAGCTTAAATGAGTTTGAATGGGATAGAAATAGTTCATAGAAGGGAAGTCTGATTGAGTCTAAAGGCTTCAGTATGATTAGATTTGAAATTTTGACAGTTGGACTTTGAATACTCTTGGCTCATCTGAACATTCCGTCAATGTAAGTCTATGGGATTTTTATGAGTTTTAATCTTCATTTTTATGAAAATCATAAGTCTGATCAGTTAGAAAAGATATAGCACACCCGGCGAGATCAGTCTGAAGATCTGGGCTGAGTTTGGAGTCTGTAGAGTTAAAGCTCTAGGAGGAGATATAGTCAGAAATTTAGTCTCAGAAGAAGAATAATAATAAGAAGTTTAAATAGGATTTCAGTAAGTTGGCTTTCACAAGCCAACTTAATTAGATAGAGTGGAAGCTTAACTTAGTTTGAAAGGGATAGAAATAGTACATAGAAGGGAAGTCTGATTGAGTCTAATGGGCTTCAGTTTGTTCAGATTTGAATTTTGTCAGTTGGAGTTTGAATAGTCTTGGCTCATCTGAACATTCCGTCAATGTAAGTCTATGGGATTTTTATGAGTTTTAATCTTCATTTTTATGAAAATCATAAGTCTAATCAGTTAGAAAAGATATAGCAACGCGAGTCAGAACAGTCTGAAGATCTGGACTGAGTTTGGAGTCTGTAGAGTTAAAGCTCTAGGAGGAGATAGAATTGCAAATTTAGTCTCAGAAGAATAATAATAACTAGATAAAAAAGTTTGTGAACAAACTTTAAGTTGGCTTGAGAAAGCCGGACCAGAAAGTTTTAAAAAGTTTGAAAAGTTTAAAAAAGTTTAAAAGTTTGAAGTTTGAAGCTCTTCAGTCTGAAAAAGTTTGAAGTTTAACAGTTTTAAAAGCTTAAAGTTTGATAGATAGATAGATAGATAGATAGATAGATAGATAGATAGATAGATAGATAGAGTCAGATTATAGAAAGATAGATAGATAGATAGAGTCAAATTATAGAAAGATAGATAGATAGATAGAGTCAGATTATAGAAAGATAGATAGATAGATAGATAGATAGATAGAGTCAGATTATAGATAGATAGATAGAGTCAGATTATAGAAAGATAGATAGATAGATAGATAGAGTCAGATTATAGATAGATAGATAGATAGATAGATAGATAGATAGACAGACAGATAGATAGATAGAGTCAGATTATAGAAAGATAGATAGATAGATAGATAGATAGATAGATAGATAGATAGATAGATAGATAGATAGACAGTGTCAAATTATAGATAGATAGATAGATAGATAGATAGACAGACAGACAGATAGATAGATAGAGTCAGATTATAGAAAGATAGATAGATAGATAGATAGATAGATAGAGTCAGATTATAGATAGATTGATAGATAGATAGAGTCAGATTATAGAAAGATAGATAGATAGATAGATAGAGTCAGATTATAGATAGATAGATAGATAGATAGAGTCAGATTATAGAAAGATAGATAGATAGATAGATAGATAGATGATAGAGTCAGATTATAGAAAGATAGATAGATAGATAGATAGATAGATGATAGAGTCAGATTATAGAAAGATAGATAGATAGATAGAGTCAGATTGTAGATAGATAGATAGATAGATAGATAGATGCTACGGACCTCAGAGTGGTTGCTAGGGTATTCTATGTGGTTGCTAGGATGTCTCTATGCGGTTGCTAAGGTACCCGGGGTGGTTGTTAGGGTGTTGTTATGTGGTTGCTAAGGTACCCGGGGTGGTTGCTAGGGTGTTGCTATGCGGTTGCTAGGGTACCCATGGTGGTTGCTAAGGTGTTACTATGCAGTTGCTAGGGTACTCCGGGTGGTTGTTAGGGTGTTGCTATGCGGTTGCTAGGGTAACCGGGGTGGTTGCTAGGGTGTTGCTATGCAGTTGCTAGGGTAACCGGGGTGGTTGCTAGGGTGTTGCTAGGGTACCCGAGGTGGTTGCTAAGGTGTTGCTATGCGGTTGCTAAGGTACCCGGGGTGGTTGCTAGGGTGTTGCTATGAGGTTGCTATGGTACTCAGGGTGGTTGCTAGGGTACCTGGGGTGGTTGCTAAGGTGTTGCTATGGAGTTGCTAGGGTACTCAAGGTGGTTGCTAGGGTACCCGGGGTGGTTGCTAGGGTGTTGCTATGCGGTTGCTATGGTACCTGGGGTGGTTGCTAAGGTGTTGCTATACAGTTGCTAGGGTACTCAGGGTTATTAGCATGTCGCTAGCATGTTTCTAGCATGATTAGCATGTTATTAGCATGTCGCTAGCATGTTTCTAGCATGATTAGCATGTCGTTAGCATGATTAGCAAGTTACTAGCATGTCGCTAGCATGTTTCTAGCATGATTAGCAAGTTATTAGCATGTCGCTAGCATGTTTCTAGCATGATTAGCATGTTATTAGCATGTCGCTAGCATGTTTCTAGCATGATTAGCATGTCGTTAGCGTGATTAGCAAGTTACTAGCATGTCGCTAGCATGTTTCTAGCATGATTAGCATGTTACTAGCATGTCGCTAGCATGATTCTAGCATGATTAGCATGTTGCTAGCATGTTTAAAGCATGATTAGCATGTTACTAGCATGTTGCTAGCATGATTTAGATAGATTAGAAATAGAATTAGATAGAGTGGAAGCTTATATTAGTTTGAATGAGATAGAAATAGTACATAGAAGGGAAGTCTGATTGAGTCTAATCAGCATCAGTTTGTTCAGATTTGAATTTTGACAGTTGGAGTTTGAATAGTCTTGGCTCATCTGAACATTCCGTCAATGTAAGTCTATGGGATTTTTATGAGTTTTAATCTTCATTTTTATGAAAATCATAAGTCTGATCAGTTAGAAAAGATATAGCAACGCGAGTCAGAACAGTCTGAAGATCTGGGCTGAGTTTGGAGTCTGTAGAATTAAAGCTCTAGGAGGAGATAGAATTGCAAATTTAGTCTCAGAAGATTAATAATAATAATAATAATAAGAAGTTTAAATAGGATTTCAGTAAGTTGGCTTTCACAAGCCAACTTAACTAGAATGTACATTTCCTGAAGAAAATGTGAGTGGTGCTTGGCGTGGCAAAACTCGCCACTTTAGCCAACCAGCATGTCTGTATGATGTTATGGAGCTGAGATATGGCTTCCTTTTATAGTTATATGGTTGCTAGGGTGCTCTAAATAGTTGCTATGGTGTGGGTACACATTTACCATATTGATATTTACAGAGTGATGTCCCACCCAAGTCAAAAGAGCCCAACCCCATCTCTGCACAATGTTCTAATGCTGAGATATGGCTTATTTATATGATTGTATGGTTGCTAGGGTACTGTAAATGGTTGCTAGGGTGTGGCTATAGAGTTTATTGGGTGATATTTAAAGACTACTTCCTAGTCATAAATAAAAGAACCACGCCCTGCGTTTCTATTATGTTTTGGTGCTAAGATATGGCGTGTTAATGTTGTAAAAAAACTATGGTGTTGCTATGCGGTTGCTAGGGTACTCGAGGTGGTTGCTAGGGCGGTTGCTAGGGTACCCAGGATGGTGGCTAAGGTGTTGCCATGCGGTTGCTAGGGTGTTGCTATGTGGTTGCTAGGGTACTATGGGTGGTTGCTAGGGTGTTGCTATGCGGTTGCTAGGGTAATCAGCCAGGTTGCTAGGGTGTTGCTGTGTGGTTGCTAGGGTACCCAGGGTGGTTGCTAGGGTACCCATGATGGTTGCTATATGGTTGCTAGGGTGTTGCTATGCGGTTGCTAGGGTACCCAGGATGGTTGCTAGGGCCATTGCTAGGGTACACAGTTTGGTTGCTAAGGTGTTGCTATGCGGTTGCTAGGGTACTCTGGGTGGTTGCTAGGGTACCCAGGACAGTTGCTAGAGCCGTTGCTAGTGTACACAGTGTGGTTGCTAAGGTGTTGCTATGCGGTTGCTAGGGTACTCGGGGTGGTTGCTAGGACCGTTGCTAGGGTACCCAGGGTGGTTGCTAGGGTGTTGCTAAGCGGTTGCTAGGGTAATCAGGGTGGTTGCTAGGGTGTTGCTATGCGGTTGCTAGGGTATTCTGGGTGGTTGCTATGGTACCTGGGGTGGTTCCTAGGGTGTTGCTAGGCAGTTGTTAGTTGTCACAGATTGTTACTATGGAGTTTTAAAGAGTTCTTAGCATTAAATTAGCCTGAATTAGCACTTAGCTAACGACTATTAGCATGTAGCTATTCACTGCTAGCATGACTAGCATGTTTGAAGTCTGGTTTGCTAGCATGAGTCAAAAGAACCAACTCCCGTGTCTGTACTATATTCTGATGCAAAGATATAGGTCTTGCTAGACGGTTGCCAGGGTACTCTGTTTGGTTGTTAGGGAGTGGCTTGGCAGCTGCCAATGATAATACTCCAAAGGCTGCTTGCCAGTATGAATGATATAAACCAACCCCCATGTCTCTATGACATTCAGATTTGAAGATATGCCTCTTTGGGTTTGGGTTGCTAGGGTGATCGACAGTGGTTGCTAGGGCATGGCTAGGAAGTGTCAATGGTGAATCATGATTTGCTGCTTGCGGCCCGAGTCAAACGAGCCCACCCCCATGTCTCTATGACACTGTGATCTAAAAATATCCATCTGGGCTTTTATAATGGCAGTCTATGGGATCAGTTGCTAGGGTGCTCTAAATGGTTGCTAGGGCGTGACTTCACAGCTTCATAATGATCCTGAGAGTCTGATTGGTTGGCTGAGTAAAATGAGCCCACCCCCATGTCTCTATGACATTGTGATGCAGAGTTATGTTCAATGCAAAATTCCTATGTAAATTACCATAGTAGGAAAAACGTGTGTTGTTTCATGGGCCGTCCCTCACCATAGTATGTCAATGGGGCAAATTTGGGGCGCTCTTGTGCCCCAGGGGTACAACTTTTACCCCATTGCGGGGTATGTTCTCGCACAGCTTGATAGCCTCTTCAAATGTGGTGATTCACATGTTTCTACGAAATTCTCGCTCTGAGCTACGACTCGTCAAAGTTGGCCGCAATGTTAAGTCGATGGGATTTTTCGGGCGATTTTTCGCCCCCTGTACGATTATCGTACGCCCGATCGCTTAAAAAAGATATAGCACACCATTCCTCAATAAGCCGCACGATTTGACACCTCATTCATGGGTCTGTGACAAACGGTGCAGGAGGAGTAGCGAACCGAAATTTTGTCCAGAAGAAGAATAAGAAGAAGAAGAAGCAGAATAATAATAAGTATGCAAGATAACAATAGTGATGCCTTGCCTTTGGCAAGCACCACTAATAAGAAGTTTAAATAGGATTTCAGTAAGTTGGCTTTCACAAGCCAACTTAACTAGATAGAAAAGTTTGTCGAGACAAACTTTAAGTTGGCTTGAGAAAGCCGGACCAGAAAGTTGTAAAAAGTTTGAAAAGTTTAAAAAAAAATTAAGTTTGATGGTTTTCAGTCTGAAATAGTTTGAAGTTTAAAGTATTCTTTTTAAGTTTAAGGCAATACAGTCTGTCAGATTATAGATAGATAGATAGAGTCAGATTATAGATAGATAGATAGATTATAGATAGATAGATAGATAGATAGATAGATAGATAGATAGATAGATAGAGTCAGATTATAGATAGATAGATAGATAGATAGATAGATAGATAGATAGATAGATTATAGATAGATAGATAGAGTTAGATTATAGATAGATAGATAGATAGATAGATAGATAGATAGATAGATAGATTATAGATAGATAGATAGATAGAGTCAGATTATAGATAGATAGATAGAGTCAGATTATAGATAGATAGATAGATAGATAGATAGATAGATAGATAGATAGATAGATAGATAGATAGATTATAGATAGATAGATGATAGATAGATAGATAGATAGATAGATAGATAGATAGAGTCAGATTATAGATAGATAGATAGATAGATAGATAGATAGAGTCAGATTATAGATAGATAGATAGATAGATAGAGTCAGATTATAGATAGATAGATAGATAGATAGATAGATAGATAGATAGATTATAGATAGATAGATAGAGTTAGATTATAGATAGATAGATAGATAGATAGATAGATAGTTAGATAGATAGATAGATAGATAGATAGATAGATAGATAGATAGATAGTTAGATAGATAGATAGATAGATAGATAGAGTCAGATTATAGATAGATAGATAGATAGATAGATAGATAGATAGATAGAGTCAGATTATAGATAGATAGATAGATAGACAGACAGATAGATAGATAGATAGATAGATAGATAGATAGATAGATAGATAGATAGATAGAGTCAGATTATAGATAGATAGATAGATAGATAGATAGATAGATAGAGTCAGATTATAGATAGATAGATAGATAGATAGATAGACAGACAGATAGATAGATAGATAGATAGATAGATAGATAGATAGATAGATAGATAGATAGATAGATAGATAGATAGATAGATAGATAGATAGATAGAGTCAGATTATAGATAGATAGATAGATAGATAGATAGATAGATAGAGTCAGATTATAGATAGATAGATAGATAGATAGTTAGATAGATAGATAGATAGATAGATAGATAGATAGATAGATAGATAGTCAGATTATAGATAGATAGATAGATAGATAGATAGATAGATAGTTAGATAGATAGATAGATAGATAGATAGATAGAGTCAGATTATAGATAGACAGATAGATAGATAGATAGACAGATAGATAGATAGATAGAGTCAGATTATAGATAGATAGATAGATAGATAGATAGATAGAGTCAGATTATATATACATTTTGCTAGCATGATTAGCAAGTTACTAGCATGTTTCTAACATGATTAGCATGTTACTAGCATGTCGCTAGCATGTTTCTAGCATGATTAGCATGTTACTAGCATGTCGCTAGCATGTTTCTAGCATGATTAGCATGTTACTAGCATGTCTCTAGCATGATTAGCATATTACTAGCATGTCGCTAGCATGTTTCTAGCATGATTAGCATGTCGTTAGCATGATTAGCAAGTTACTAGCATGTTTCTAGCATGTTACTAGCATGTTTCTAGCATGTTATTAGCATGTTTCTAGCATGATTAGCATGTTACTAGCATGTCGCTAGCATGTTTCTAGCATGATTAGCATGTTACTAGCATGTCGCTAGCATGTTTCTAGCATGATTAGCATGTTACTAGCATGTTGTTAGCATGCTTAACAAGTTACTAGCATGTCGTTAGCATGTTTCCAGCATGATTAGCATGTTACTAGCATGTTTCTAGCATGATTAGCAAGTTATTAGCATGTTGCTAGCATGATTTAGATAGATTAGAAATAGAATTAGATAGAGTGGAAGCTTAAATGAGTTTGAATTGGATTGAAATAGTACATAGAAGGGAAGTCTGATTGAGTCTAATGGGCTTCAGTTTGTTCAGATTTGAATTTTGACAGTTGGAGTTTGAATTTTGTCAGTTGGAGTTTGAATAGTCTTGGCTCATCTGAACATTCCGTCAATGTAAGTCTATGGGATTTTTATGAGTTTTAATCTTCATTTTTATGAAAATCATAAGTCTGATCAGTTAGAAAAGATATAGCAACGCGAGTCAGAACAGTCTGAAGATCTGGGCTGAGTTTGGAGTCTGTAGAGTTAAAGCTCTAGGAGGAGATAGAATTGCAAATTTAGTCTCAGAAGATTAATAATAACTAGATAAAAAAGTTTGTGAACAAACTTTAAGTTGGCTTGAGAAAGCCGGACCAGAAAGTTTTAAAAAGTTTGAAAAGTTTAAAAAAGTTTAAAAGTTTTAAGTTTGAAGCTCTTCAGTCGGAAATAGTTTGAAGTTTAACAGTTTTAAAAGCTTAAAGTTTGATAGATAGATAGATAGATAGATAGATAGATAGATAGATAGAGTCAGATTATAGAAAGATAGATAGATAGATAGATAGAGTCAGATTATAGAAAGATAGATAGATAGATAGATAGAGTCAGATTATAGAAAGATAGATAGATAGATAGATAGATAGAGTCAGATTATAGAAAGATAGATAGATAGATACGTAGATAGATAGATAGATAGATAGATAGATAGATAGAGTCAGATTATAGAAAGATAGATAGATAGAGTCAGATTATAGATAGATAGATAGATAGATAGATAGATAGATAGATAGAGTCAGATTATAGATAGATAGATAGATAGATAGATAGATAGATAGAGTCAGATTATAGAAAGATAGATAGATAGATAGATAGATAGATAGATAGATTATAGATAGATAGATAGATAGATAGATAGATAGATAGATAGATAGATAGAGTCAGATTATAGAAAGATAGATAGATAGATAGATAGATAGATAGGGTCAGATTATAGAAAGATAGATAGATAGATAGATAGATAGATAGATAGATAGATAGATAGAGTCAGATTATAGAAAGATAGATAGATACATAGATAGTCAGATTATAGAAAGATAGATAGATAGATAGATAGAGTCAGATTATAGAAAGATAGATAGATAGATAGATAGATAGATAGAGTCAGATTATAGAAAGATAGATAGATAGATACGTAGATAGATAGATAGATAGATAGATAGAGTCAGATTATAGAAAGATAGATAGATAGATAGATAGATAGAGTCAGATTATAGAAAGATAGATAGATAGATAGAGTCAGATTATAGAAAGATAGATAGATAGATAGATAGATAGAGTCAGATTATAGAAAGATAGATAGATAGATAGATAGATAGATAGATAGATAGAGTCAGATTATAGAAAGATAGATAGATAGATAGATAGAGTCAGATTATAGAAAGATAGATAGATAGATAGATAGAGTCAGATTATAGAAAGATAGATAGATAGATAGATAGATAGATAGATAGATAGGGTCAGAGTATAGAAAGATAGATAGATATTGATAGATAGATAGATAGAGTCAGATTATAGATAGATTGATAGATAGATGCTACGGACCTCAGAGTGGTAGCTAGGGTATTCTAGGTGGTTGCTAGGATGTCTCTATGCGGTTGCTAAGGTACCCGGAGTGGTTGCTAGGGTGTTGCTATGCGGTTGCTAGGGTAACCATGGTGGTTGCTAAGGTGTTACTATGCAGTTGCTAGGGTACTCTGGGTGGTTGTTAGGGTGCTGCTATGCGGTTGCTAGGGTAACCGGGGTGGTTGCTAGGGTGTTGCTATGCGGTTGCTAGGGTAACCGGGGTGGTTGCTAGGGTGTTGCTAGGGTACCCGAGGTGGTTGCTAAGGTGTTGCTATGCGGTTGCTAAGGTACCCGGGGTGGTTGCTAGGGTGTTGCTATGAGGTTACTATGGTACCCGGGGTGGTTGCTAAGGTGTTACTATGCAGTTGCTAGGGTACTCTGGGTGGTTGTTAGGGTGTTGCTATGCGGTTGCTAGGGTAACCGGGGTGGTTGCTAGGGTGTTGCTATGCGGTTGCTAGGGTAACCGGGGTGGTTGCTAGGGTGTTGCTAGGGTACCCGGGGTGGTTGCTAAGGTGTTGCTATGCGGTTGCTAAGGTACCCGGGGTGGTTGCTAAGGTGTTGCTATGCAGTTGATAGGGTACTCAAGGTGGTTGCTAGGGTACCCGGGGTGGTTGCTAAGGTGTTGCTATGGAGTTGCTAGGGTACTCAAGGTGGTTGCTAGGGTACCCGGGGTGGTTGCTAGGGTGTTGCTATGCGGTTGGTATGGTACCCGGGGTGGTTGCTAAGGTGTTGCTATGCAGTTGCTAGGGTACTCAGGGTGGTTGCTAGGGTACCCGGGGTGGTTGCTAAGGTGTTGCTATGGAGTTGCTAGGGTACTCGGGGTGGTTGCTAGGGTACCTGATTAGCAAGTTACTAGCATGTCGCTAGCATGTTGTTAGCATGCTTAGCAAGTTATTAGCATGTTTCTAGCATGATTAGCATGTTACTAGCATTTTGCTAGCATTATTAGCATATTACTAGCATGTTTCTAGCATGATTAGCATGTCGTTAGCATGATTAGGAAGTTACTAGCATGTCGCTAGCATGTTTCTAGCATGATTAGCATGTTTCTAGCATGATTAACATGTTACTAGCATGTCGCTAGCATGTTTCTAGCATGATTAGCATGTTTCTAGCATGATTAGCATGTTACTAGCATGTTGCTAGCATGTTTCAAGCATGATTAGCATGTTACTAGCATGTTGCTAGCATGATTCTAGCATGATTAGCAAGTTACTAGCATTTTGCTAGCATGATTTGCATATTACTAGCATGTCGCTAGCATGTTTCTAGCATGATTAGCATGTTACTAGCATTTTGCTAGCATGATTAGCATATTACTAGCATGTCGCTAGCATGTTTTTAGCATGATTAGCAAGTTACTTGCATGTCGCTAGCATATTTCTAGCATGATTAGCATGTTACTAGCATGTCGCTAGCATGTTTCTAGCATGATTAGCAAGTTATTAGCATGACGCTAGCATGTTTCTAACATGATTAGCATGCTATTAGCATGTTTCTAGCATGATTAGCAAGTAATTAGCATGTTGCTAGCATGATTCTAGCATGATTAGCATGTTACTAGCAATGTTTAAAGCATGATTAGCATGTTACTAGCATGCTTAGCATGTTACTAGCATGTTGCTAGCATGATTCTAGCATGATTAGCATGTTACTAGCATGTTTAAAGCATGATTAGCAAGTTACTAGCATGTCGCTAGCATGTTTCTAGCATGATTAGCAAGTTATTAGCATGTCGCTAGCATGTTTCTAGCATGATTAGCATGTTATTAGCATGTCGCTAGCATGTTTCTAGCATGATTAGCATGTCGTTAGCATGATTAGCAAGTTACTAGCATGTCGCTAGCATGTTTCTAGCATGATTAGCATGTTACTAGCATGTCGCTAGCATGATTCTAGCATGATTAGCATGTTGCTAGCATGTTTAAAGCATGATTAGCATGTTACTAGCATGTTGCTAGCATGATTTAGATAGATTAGAAATAGAATTAGATAGAGTGGAAGCTTAAATTAGTTTGAATTGGATAGAAATAGTTCATAGAAGGGAAGTCTGATTGAGTCTAATGGGCTTCAGTTTGTTCAGATTTGAATTTTGACAGTTGGAGTTTGAATAGTCTTGGCTCATCTGAACATTCCGTCAATGTAAGTCTATGGGATTTTTATGAGTTTTAATCTCTATTTTTATGAAAATCATAAGTTTGATCAGTTAGAAAAGATATAGCAACGCGAGTCAGAACAGTCTGAAGATCTGGGCTGAGTTTGGAGTCTGTAGAGTTAAAGCTCTAGGAGGAGATAGAATTGCAAATTTAGTCTCAGAAGATTAATAATAACTAGAATGTACATTTCCTGAAGAAAATGTGAGTGGTGCTTGGCGTGGCAAAACTCGCCACTTTAGCCAACCAGCATCTCGGTATGATGTTATGGAGCTGAGATATGGCTTCCTTTTATAGTTATACGGTTGTTAGGGTGCTCTAAATGGTTGCTATGGTGTGGATACACATTTACCATGTTGATATTTATAGAGTGATGTCCCACCCGAGTCAAAAGAGCCCAACCCCATCTCTGTATGATGTTCTGATGCTGAGATATGGCTTATTTATATGAATGTATGGTTGCTAGGGTACTGTAAATTGTTGCTAGGGTGTGGCTATAGAGTTTATTGAGTGATATTTAAAGACTACTTACTAGTCATAAATAAAAGAACCAAGCCCTATGTTTCTAGTGTGTTTTGGTCCTTAGATATGGCTTGTTAATGTTGTAAGATGGTTGCTAGGGTGCTGTAAGTGGTTGCTAGGGCCGTTGCTAGGGTACCCAGGATGGTTGCTAAGGTGTTGCTATGTGGTTGCTAGGGTACTTGGGGTGGTTGCTAGGGTGTAGCTATGCGGTTGCTAGGGTAATCAAGGTGGTTGCTAGGGTACCTACGATGGTTGCTAGGGCGGTTGCTAGGGTACACAGGGTGGTTGCTAGGGCGGTTGCTAGGGTACCCAGGATGGTTGCTAGGGTACTTGGGGTGGTTGCTAGGGTGTTGCTAAGCGGTTGCTAGGGTACTTGGGGTGGTTGCTAGGGGGTTGCTAGGGTACCCAGGATGGTTGCTAAGGTGTTGCTATGCAGTTGCTAGGGTACTTGGTGTGGTTGCTAGGGTGTTGCTATGCGGTTGCTAGGGTACTTGGGGTGGTTGCTAGGGCGGTTGCTAGGGTACCCAGGATGGTTGCTAAGGTGTTGCTATGTGGTTGCTAGGGTACTTGGGGTGGTTGCTAGGGTGTTGCTAAGCGGTTGCTAGGGTACTTGGGGTGGTTGCTAGGGGGTTGCTAGGGTACCCAGGATGGTTGCTAAGGTGTTGCTATGCAGTTGCTAGGGTACTTGGTGTGGTTGCTAGGGTGTTGCTATGCGGTTGCTAGGGTACTTGGGGTGGTTGCTAGGGCCGTTGCTAGGGTACCCATGCTGGTTGCTAGGGTACTTGGGGTGGTTTCTAGGGTGTTGCTAGGCAGTTGTTAGTTGCACAGATCGTTACTATGGAGTTTTAAAGAGTTCTTAGCATTAAATTAGCCTGAATTAGCACTTAGCTAATGACTATTAGCATGTAGCTATTCACTGCTAGCATGACTAGCATGTTTGAAGTCTGGTTTGCTAGCATGAGTCAAAAGAACCAACTCCCATGTCTGTACTATATTCTGACGCAAAGATATAGGTCTTGCTAGACGGTTGCTAGGGTACTCTGTTTGGTTGTTAGGGAGTGGCTTGGCAGCTGCCAATGATAATACTCCAAAGGCTGCTTGCCAGTATGAATGATATAAACCAACCCCCATGTCTCTATGACATTCAGATTTGAAGATATGCATCTTTGGGTTTGGGTTGCTAGGGTGATCGACAGTGGTTGCTAGGGCGTGGCTAGGAAGTGTCGATGGTGAATCATGATTTGCTGCTTGTGGCCCGAGTCAAACGAGCCCACCCCCATGTCTCTATGACACTGTGATCTAAAGATATCCATCTGGGCTTTTATAATGGCAGTCTATGGGATCAGTTGCTAGGGTGCTCTAAATGGTTGCTAGGGCGTGGCTTCACAGCTTCATAATGATTCTGAGAGTCTGATTGGTTGGCTGAATAAAATGAGCCCACCCCCAAGTCTCTATGATATTGTGATGCAGAGTTATGTTCAATGCAAAATCCCTATGTAAATTACCATAGTAGGAAAAACGTGTGCTGTTTCATGGGCCATCCCTCACCATAGTATGTCAATGGGGCAACTTTGGGGCACTTTTGTGCCCCAGGGGTACAACTTATACCCCATTGCGGGGTATGTTCTCGTACAGCTTGATAGCCTCTTCAAATGTGGTGATTCACATGTTTCTACGAAATTCTCGCTCTGAGCTACGACTCGTCAAAGTTGGCCGCAATGTTAAGTCGATGGGATTTTTCGGGCGATTTTTCGCCCCCTGTACGATTATCGTACGCCCGATCGCTTATAAAAGATATAGCACACCATTCCTCAATAGGCCGCACGATTTGACGCCTCATTCATGGGTCTGTGACAAACGGTGTAGGAGGAGTAGCGAACCGAAGTTTTGTCCAGAAGAAGAAGAATAATAATAATAAGTATGCAAGATAACAATAGTGATGCCTTGCCTTTGGCAAGCACCACTAATAACTAGATAAAAAAGTTTGTGAACAAACTTTGAAGTTGGCTTGAGAAAGCCGGACCAGAAAGTTTTAAAAAGTTTGAAAAGTTTAAAAAAGTTTAAAAGTTTGAAGTTTGAAGCTCTTCAGTCTGAAAAAGTTTGAAGTTTAACAGTTTTAAAAGCTTAAAGTTTGATAGATAGATAGATAGATAGATAGATAGATAGATAGATAGAGTCAGATTATAGAAAGATAGATAGATAGATAGATAGATAGATAGATAGATAGATAGACAGATAGAGTCAGATTATAGAAAGATAGATAGATAGATAGATAGATAGATAGATAGATAGACAGATAGAGTCAGATTATAGAAAGATAGATAGATAGATAGATAGATAGATAGATAAATAGAGTCAGATTATAGATAGATAGATAGATAGATAGATAGATAGATAGATAGATAGACAGATAGAGTCAGATTATAGAAAGATAGATAGATAGATAGAGTCAGATTATAGATAGATAGATAGAGTCAAATTATAGATAGATAGATAGATAGATAGATAGACAGATAGAGTCAGATTATAGAAAGATAGATAGATAGATAGATAGATAGATAGATAGATAGATAGGGTATTCTATGTGGTTGCTAGGATGTCTCTATGCGGTTGCTAAGGTACCCGGGGTGGTTGCTAGGGTGTTGCTATGCGGTTGCTAGGGTAACCGGGGTGGTTGCTAGGGTGTTGCTAGGGTACCCGAGGTGGTTGCTAAGGTGTTGCTATGCGGTTGCTAAGGTACCCGGGGTGGTTGCTAGGGTGTTGCTATGCGGTTGCTATGGTACCTGGGGTGGTTGCTAAGGTGTTGCTATACAGTTGCTAGGGTACTCAGGGTGGTTGCTAGGGTACCCGGGGTGGTTGCTAAGGTGTTGCTATGGAGTTGCTAGGGTACTCGGGGTGGTTGCTAGGGTACCTGATTAGCAAGTTATTAGTATGTCGCTAGCATGTTTCTAACATGATTAGCATGTTACTAGCATTTTGCTAGCATGATTAGCATGCTACTAGCATGTCTCTAGCATGATTAGCATGTGACTAGCATGTCGCTAGCATGTTTCTAGCATGATTAACAAGTTATTAGCATGTCGCTAGCATGTTTCTAGCATGATACTAGCATGTCGCTAGCATGATTAGCATGTCGTTAGCATGATTAGCAAGTTACTAGCATGTCGCTAGCATGTTTCTAGCATGATTAGCAAGTTATTAGCATGTCGCTAGCATGTTTCTAGCATGATTAGCATGTTATTAGCATGTCGCTAGCATGTTTCTAGCATGATTAGCATGTCGTTAGCGTGATTAGCAAGTTACTAGCATGTCGCTAGCATGTTTCTAGCATGATTAGCATGTTACTAGCATGTCGCTAGCATGATTCTAGCATGATTAGCATGTTGCTAGCATGTTTAAAGCATGATTAGCATGTTACTAGCATGTTGCTAGCATGATTTAGATAGATTAGAAATAGAATTAGATAGAGTGGAAGCTTATATTAGTTTGAATGAGATAGAAATAGCACATAGAAGGGAAGTCTGATTGAGTCTAATCAGCATCAGTTTGTTCAGATTTGAATTTTGACAGTTGGAGTTTGAATAGTCTTGGCTCATCTGAACATTCCGTCAATGTAAGTCTATGGGATTTTTATGAGTTTTAATCTTCATTTTTATGAAAATCATAAGTCTGATCAGTTAGAAAAGATATAGCAACGCGAGTCAGAACAGTCTGAAGATCTGGGCTGAGTTTGGAGTCTGTAGAGTTAAAGCTCTAGGAGGAGATAGAATTGCAAATTTAGTCTCAGAAGATTAATAATAATAATAATAAGAAGTTTAAATAGGATTTCAGTAAGTTGGCTTTCACAAGCCAACTTAATAATAATAAGAAGAAGTTTAAATAGGATTTCAGTAAGTTGGCTTTCACAAGCCAACTTAACTAGATATGTACATTTCCTGAAGAAAATGTGAGTGGTGCTTGGCGTGGCAAAACTCGCCACTGTAGCCAACCAGCATGTCTGTGTGATGTTATGGAGCTGAGATGTGGCTTCCTTTTATAGTTATACGGTTGTTAGGGTGCTCTAAATGGTTGCTATGGTGTGGGTACACATTTACCATGTTGATATTTACAGAGTGATGACCAACCCGAGTCAAAAGAGCCCAACCTCATCTCTGTACGATGTTCTGATGCTGAGATATGGCTTATTTATGTGATTGTATGGTTGCTAGGGTACCCAGGATGGTTGCTAAGGTGTTGCTATGTGGTTGCTAGGGTACTTGGGGTGGTTGCTAGGGTGTAGCTATGCGGTTGCTAGGGTAATCAAGGTGGTTGCTAGGGTACCTACGATGGTTGCTAGGGCCGTTGCTAGGGTACCCAGGGTGGTTGCTAGGCCGGTTGCTAGGGTACCCAGGATGGTTTCTAAGGTGTTTCTAATGTGGTTGCTAGGGTACTTGGGTGGTTGCTAGGGTGTTGCTAAGCGGTTGCTAGGGTACTTGGGGTGGTTGCTAGGGCCGTTGCTAGGGTACTCGGGGTGGTTGCTAGGGCCGTTGCTAGGGTACCCAGGGTGGTTGCTAGGGTGTTGCTTAGCGATTGCTAGGGTAATCAGGGTGGTTGCTAGGGTGTTGCTATGTGGTTGCTAGGGTATTCTGGGTGGTTGCTATGGTACCTGGGGTGGTTCCTAGGGTGTTGCTAGGCAGATGTTAGTTGTCACAGATAGTTACTATGGAGTGTTAAAGAGTTCTTAGCATTAAATTAGCCTGAATTAGCACTTAGCTAATGACTACTAGCATGTAGCTATTCACTGCTAGCATGACTAGCATGTTTGAAGACTGGTATGCTAGCATGAGTCAAAAGAACCAACTCCCATGTCTGTACTATATTCTGATGCAAAGATATAGGTCTTTCTAGACGGTTGCCAGGGTACTCTGTTTGGTTGTTAGGGAGTGGCTTGGCAGCTGCCAATGATAATACTCCAAAGGCTGCTTGCCAGTATAAATTCTATAAACCAACCCCCATGTCTCTATGACATTCAGATTTGAAGATATGCATCTTTGGGTTTGGGTTGCTAGGGTGATCGACAGTGGTTGCTAGGGCGTGGCTAGGAAGTGTCGATGGTGATTCATGATTTGCTGCTTGCGGCCCGAGTCAAACAAGCCCACCCCTATGTCTCTATGACACTGTGATCTAAAGATATCCATCTGGGCTTTTATAATGGCAGTCTATAGGATCAGTTGCTAGGGTGCTCTAAATGGTTGCTAGGGCGTGGTTTCACAGCTTCATAATGATCCTGAGAGTCTGATTGGTTGGCTGAGTAAAATGAGCCCACCCCCATGTCTCTATGTTATTGTGATGCAGAGTTATGTTCAATGCAAAATTCCTATGTAAATTACCATAGTAGGAAAAACGTGTGTTGTTTCATGGGCCGTCCCTCACCATAGTATGTCAATGGGCAAATTTGGGGCGCTCTTGTGCCCCAGGGGTACAACTTATACCCCATTGCGGGGTATGTTCTCGCACAGCTTGATAGCCTCTTCAAATGTAGTGATTCACATGTTTCTACGAAATTCTCGCTCTGAGCTACGACTCGTCAAAGTTGGCCGCAATGTTAAGTCGATGGGATTTTTCGGGCGATTTTTCGCCCCCTGTACGATCATCGTACGCCCGATCGCTAATAAAAGATATAGCACACCATTCCTCAATAGGCCGCACGATTTGACGCCTCATTCATGGGTCTGTGACAAACAGTGCCGGAGGAGTAGCGAACCGAAGTTTTGTCCAGAAGAAGAAGAAGAATAAGAATAACTAGAATGTACATTTCCTGAAGAAAATGTGAGTGGTGCTTGGCGTGGCAAAACTCGCCACTGTAGCCAACCAGCATGTCTGTATGATGTTATGGAGCTGAGATATGGCTTCCTTTTATAGTTATATGGTTGCTAGTGTGCTCTAAATGGTTGCTATGGTGTGGGTACACATTTACCGTATTGATATTTACAGAGTGATGTCCCACCCGAGTCAAAAGAGCCCAACCCCATCTCTGTACGATGTTCTGATGCTGAGATATGGCTTATTTATATGATTGTATGGTTGCTAGGGTACTGTAAATGGTTGCTAAGGTGTGGCTATAGAGTTTATTGGGTGATATTTAAAGACTACTTCCTAGTCATAAATAAAAGAACCAAGCCTTGCGTTTCTATTATGTTTTGGTGCTAAGAAATTGCTTGTTAATGTTGTAAAAAAACTAGGGTGTTGCTATGTGGTTTCTAGGGTACTCGAGGTGGTTGCTAGGGCGGTTGCTAGGGTACCCAGGATGGTTGCTAAGGTGTTGCCATGCAGTTGCTAGGGTGTTGCTATGTGGTTGCTAGGGTACTATGGGTGGTTGCTAGGGTGTTCCTATGCGGTTGCTAGGGTAATCAGGCAGGTTGCTAGGGTGTTGCTGTGTGGTTGCTAGGGTACCCAGGGTGGTTACTAGGGTGGTTGCTAGGGTACCCATGATGGTTGCTATATGGTTGCTAGGGTGTTGCTATGCGGTTGCTAGGGTACCCAGGATGGTTGCTAGGGCCGTTGCTAGGGTACACAGTTTGGTTTCTAAGGTGTTGCTATGCGGTTGCTAGGGTACTCTGGGTGGTTGCTAGGGTACCCAGGACGATTGCTAGAGCCGTTGCTAGGGTACACAGTGTGGTTGCTAAGGTGTTGCTATGCGGTTGCTAGGGTACTCGGGGTGGTTGCTAGGGCCATTGCTAGGGTACCCAGGGTGGTTGCTAAGGTGTTGCTAAGCGGTTGCTATGGTAATCAGGGTGGTTGCTAGGGTGTTGCTATGCGGTTGCTAGGGTATTCTGGGTGGTTGCTATGGTACCTGGGGTGGTTCCTAGGGTGTTGCTAGGCAGTTGTTAGTTGTCACAGATCACTACTATGGAGTTTTATAGAGTTCTTAGCCTGAATTAGCACTTAGCTAATGACTATTAGCATGTAGCTATTCACTGCTAGCATGACTAGCATGTTTGAAGTCTGGTTTGCTAGCATGAGTCAAAAGAACCAACTCCCATGTCTGTACTATATTCTGATGCAAAGATATAGGTCTTGCTCGACGGTTGCTAGGGTACTCTGTTTGGTTGTTAGGGAGTGGCTTGGCAGCTGCCAATGATAATACTCCAAAGGCTGCTTGCCAGTATAAATGATATAAACCAACCCCCATGTCTCCATGACATTCGGATTTGAAGATATGCCTCTTTGGGTTTGGGTTGCTAGGGTGATCGACAGTGGTTGCTAGGGCATGGCCAGGAAGTGTCAATGGTGAATCATGATTTGCTGCTTGCGGCCCGAGTCAAACAAACCCACCCCCATGTCTCTATGACACTGTGATCTAAAGATATCCATCTGGGCTTTTATAATGGCAGTCTATGGGATCAGTTGCTAGGGTACTCTAAATGGTTGCTAGGGCGTGGCTTCACAGCTTCATAATGATTCTGAGAGTCTGATTGGTTGGCTGAGTAAAATGAGCCCACCCCCAAGTCTCTATGATATTGTGATGCAGAGTTATGTTCAATGCAAAATCCCTATGTAAATTACCATAGTAGAAAAAACATGTGCTGTTTCATGGGCCGTCCCTCACCATAGTATGTCAATGGGGCAACTTTGGGGAGCTCTTGCCCCCCAGGGGTACAACTTATACCCCATTGCGGGGTATGTTCTCGCACAGCTTGATAGCCTCTTCAAATGTAGTGATTCACATGTTTCTACGAAATTCTCGCTCTGAGCTACGACTCGTCAAAGTTGGCCGCAATGTTAAATCGATGGGATTTTTCGGGCGATTTTTCGCCCCCTGTACGATTATCGTACGCCCGATCGCTTATAAAAGATATAGCACACCATTCCTCAATAGGTCGCACGATTTGACGCCTCATTCATGGGTCTGTGACAAACGGTCCAGGAGGAGTAGCGAACCGAAGTTTTGTCCAGAAGAAGAAGAATAATAACTAGATATGTACATTTCCTGAAGAAAATGTGAGTGGTGCTTGGCGTGGCAAAACTCGCCACTGTAGCCAACCAGCATGTCTGTGTGATGTTATGGAGCTGAGATGTGGCTTCCTTTTATAGTTATACGGTTGTTAGGGTGCTCTAAATGGTTGCTATGGTGTGGGTACACATTTACCATGTTGATATTTACAGAGTGATGACCAACCCGAGTCAAAAGAGCCCAACCTCATCTCTGTACAATGTTCTGATGCTGAGATATGGCTTATTTATGTGATTGTATGGTTGCTAGGGTACCCAGGATGGTTGCTAAGGTGTTGCTATGTGGTTGCTAGGGTACTTGGGGTGGTTGCTAGGGTGTAGCTATGCGGTTGCTAGGGTAATCAAGGTGGTTGCTAGGGTACCTACGATGGTTGCTAGGGCCGTTGCTAGGGTACCCAGGGTGGTTGCTAGGCCGGTTGCTAGGGTACCCAGGATGGTTTCTAAGGTGTTTCTAATGTGGTTGCTAGGGTACTTGGGTGGTTGCTAGGGTGTTGCTAAGCGGTTGCTAGGGTACTTGGGGTGGTTGCTAGGGCCGTTGCTAGGGTACTCGGGGTGGTTGCTAGGGCCGTTGCTAGGGTACCCAGGGTGGTTGCTAGGGTGTTGCTTAGCGATTGCTAGGGTAATCAGGGTGGTTGCTAGGGTGTTGCTATGTGGTTGCTAGGGTATTCTGGGTGGTTGCTATGGTACTTGGGGTGGTTTCTAGGGTGTTGCTAGGCAGTTGTTAGTTGCACAGATCGTTACTATGGAGTTTTAAAGAGTTCTTAGAATTAAATTAGCCTGAATTAGCACTTAGCTAATGACTACTAGCATGTAGCTATTCACTGCTAGCATGACTAGCATGTTTGAAGACTGGTTTGCTAACATGAGTCAAAATAACCAACTCCCATGTCTGTACTATATTCTGATGCAAAGATATAGGTCTTGCTAGATGGTTGCCAGGGTACTCTGTTTGGTTGTTAGGGAGTGGCTTGGCAGCTGCCAATGATAATACTCCAAAGGCTGCTTGCCAGTATGAATGATATAAACCAACCCCCATGTCTCTATGACATTCAGATTTGAAGATATGCCTCTTTGGGTTTGGGTTGCTAGGGTGATCGACAGTGGTTGCTAGGGCATGGCTAGGAAGTGTCAATGGTGACTCATGATTTGCTGCTTGCAGCCCGAGTCAAACGAGCCCACCCTCATGTCTCTATGACACTGTGAACTAAAGATATCCATCTGGGCTTTTATAATGGCCGTCTATGGGATCAGTTGCTAGGGTGCTCTAAATGGTTGCTAGGGCGTGGCTTCACAGCTTCATAATGATCCTGAGAGTCGGATTGGTTGGATGAGTAAAATGAGCCCACCCCCATGTCTCTATGACATTGTGATGCAGAGTTATGTTCAATGCAAAATTCCTATGTAGATTACCATAGTAGGAAAAACGTGTGCTGTTTCATGGGCCGTCCCTCACCATAGTATGTCAATGGGGCAAATTTGGGGCGCTCTTGTGCCCCAGGGGTACAACTTTTACCCCATTGAGGTGTATGTTCTCGCACAGCTTGATAGCCTCTTCAAATGTGGTGATTCACATGTTTCTACGAAATTATCGCTCTGAGTTACGACTCGTCAAAGTTGGCCGCAATGTTAAGTCTATGGGATTTTTTTGGCCGATTTTTCGCCCCCTGTTCGATTATCGTACGCCCGATCGCTTATAAAAGATATAGCACACCATTCCTCAATAGGCCGCACGATTTGACACCTCATTCATGGGTCTGTGACAAACAGTGCCGGAGGAGTAGCGAACCGAAGTTTTGTCCAGAAGAAGAATAAGAAGAAGAAGAAGCAGAATAATAATAAGTATGCAAGATAACAATAGTGATGCCTTGCCTTTGGCAAGCACCACTAATAATAAGTATGCAAGATAACAATAGTGATGCCTTGCCTTTGGCAAGCACCACTAATAAGAAGTTTAAATAGGATTTCAGTAAGTTGGCTTTCACAAGCCAACTTAATAATAACTAGACAAAAAAGTTTGTGAACAAACTTTGAAGTTGGCTTGAGAAAGTCTGACCCATTAGAAGTAGTTTGAAAAGCTCTGCAGTTTGAAGGTGTTCATTTGAAGTCTGAAGTTTTAAAAGTTTTAAGTTTGAAGCTCTTCAGTCTGAAATAGTTTGAAGTTTAACATAGTTTTAAATGCTTAAAATTTGATTGATAGATAGATAGAGTCAGATTATAGATAGATAGATAGATAGATAGATAGGAATATTAGATAGATAGAAATATTAGATAGATAGATAGATAGATAGATAGATAGATAGGAATATTAAATAGATAGATAGAGTAGATAGGGTGGTAAGGTGTTGCTATGCAGTTGCTAAGGAACCCGGGTTGGTTGCTAGGGTGTTGTAATGCGGTTGCTAGGGTATCTGGGTCGGTTGCTAGGATGTTGCTATGCGGTTGCTAGGGTACCCGGGGTGGTTGCTATTAGGTTGCTATGGTACTCAGGGTGGTTGCTAAGGTGTTGCTACGCGGTTGCTATGGTACCCAGGGTGGTTGCTAAGGTGTTGCTACGCAGTTGCTAAGGTACCCGGGTTGGTTGCTAGGGTGTTGCTACGCAGTTGCTAAGGTACCCGGGGTGGTTGCTAGGGTGTTGCTGCGCGGTTGCTAGGGGATCTTGGTCGGTTGCTAGGGTGTTGCTATGCGGTTGCTAGGGAACCTGGGGTGGTTGCTAGGTTGTTGCTATGCGGTTGCTAGGGAACCTGGGGTGGTTGCTAGGGTGTTGCTATGCGGTTGCTAGGGTAACCGGGGTGGTTGCTAGGGTGTTGCTAGGGTACCCGGGGTGGTTGCTAAGGTGTTGCTATGCGGTTGCTAAGGTACCCGGGGTGGTTGCTAGGGTGTTGCTATGCGGTTGCTATGGTACCCGGGGTGGTTGCTAAGGTGTTGCTATGCAGTTGCTAGGGTACTCGGGGTGGTTGCTAGGGTACCCGGGGTGGTTGCTAAGGTGTTGCTATGGAGTTGCTAGGGTACTCAGGGTGGTTGCTAGGGTACCCGAGGTGGTTGCCAAGGTGTTGCTATGCGGTTGCTATGGTACCTGGGGTGGTTGCTAGGGTGTTGCTAGGGTACCCAGGGTGGTTGCTAAGGTGTTGCTATGCAGTTGCTAAGGTACCCGGGGTGGTTGCTAGGGGGTTGCTATGCGGTTTCTATGTGGTTGCTATGGTACCCGGGGTGGTTGCTAAGGTGTTGCTATGCAGTTGCTAGGGTACTCGGGGTGGTTGCTAAGGTGTTGCTATGCGGTTGCTAGGGTACCCGAGGTGGTTGCCAAGGTGTTGCTATGCGGTTGCTATGGTACCTGGGGTGGTTGCTAGGGTGTTGCTAGGGTACACGGGGTGGTTGCTATGGTGTTGCTAAGGTGTCGCTAGCATGATTAGCATGTTACTAGCATGTCGCTAGGATGTTTCTAGCATGATTAGCATGTCGTTAGCATGTTTCTAGCATGATTAGCATGTTACTAGCATGTCGCTAGCATGTTGTTAGCATGATTAGCAAGTTATTAGCATGTCGCTAGCATGTTTTTTACCATGATTAGCATTTTGCTAGCATGATTAGCAAGTTACTAGCATGTTGTTAGCATGATTAGCAAGTTATTAGCATGTCGCTAGCATGATTCTAGCATGATTAGCATGTTACTAGCATGTTTAAAGCATGATTAGCATGTTGCTAGCATGTTGCTAGCATGATTTAGATAGATTAGAAATAGAATTAGATAGAGTGGAAGCTTAAATTAGTTTGAATGGGATAGAAATAGTTCATAGAAGGGAAGTCTGATTGAGTCTAATGGGCTTCAGTGTGATTAGATTTGAATTTTGACAGTTGGAGTTTGAATTTTGTCAGTTGGAGTTTGAATAGTCTTGGCTCATCTGAACATTCCGTCAATGTAAGTCTATGGGATTTTTATGAGTTTTAATCTTCATTTTTATGAAAATCATAAGTCTAATCAGTTAGAAAAGATATAGCAACGCGAGTCAGAACAGTCTGAAGATCTGGGCTGAGTTTGGAGTCTGTAGAGTTAAAGCTCTAGGAGGAGATAGAATTGCAAATTTAGTCTCAGAAGAATAATAATAACTAGATAATAAAGTTTGAGACAAACTTTAAGTTGGCTTGAGAAAGCCGGACCAGAAAGTTTTAAAAAGTTTGAAAAGTTTAAAAAAGTTTAAAAAGTTTAAGTTTTAAAAGTTTGAAGTTTGAAGCTTTTCAGTCTGAAATAGTTTGAAGTTTAACAGTTTTAAAAGCTTAAAGTTTGATAGATAGATAGATAGATAGATAGATAGATAGATAGATAGAGTCAGATTATAGATAGATAGAAAGATAGATAGATAGATAGAGTCAGATTATAGATAGACAGATAGATAGAAAGATAGATAGATAGAAAGATAGATAGATAGATAGATAGATAGATAGATAGAGTCAGATTATAGATAGATAGATAGATAGATAGATAGATAGAGTCAGATTATAGATAGATAGATAGATAGATAGATAGATAGATAGATAGATAGAGTCAGATTATAGATAGATAGATAGATAGATAGATAGATAGATAGATAGATAGAGTCAGATTATAGATAGATAGATAGATAGAGTCAGATTATAGATAGATAGATAGATAGATAGATAGAGTCAGATTATAGATAGATAGATAGAAAGATAGATAGATAGAAAGATAGATAGATAGATAGATAGATAGATAGATAGATAGATAGAGTCAGATTATAGATAGATAGATAGATAGATAGATAGATAGATAGATAGATAGAGTCAGATTATAGATAGATAGATAGATAGATAGAGTCAGATTATAGATAGATAGATAGATAGATAGATAGAGTCAGATTATAGAAAGAGAGATAGAGTCATATTATAGAAAGATAGATAGATAGATAGATAGATAGATAGATAGATAGATAGATGAACAGATGATAGATAGATAGAAAGATAGATAGATAGATAGAGTCAGATTATAGATAGATAGATAGATAGATAGATAGATAGAGTCAGATTATAGATAGATAGATAGATAGAGTCAGATTATAGATAGATAGATAGATAGAGTCAGATTATAGATAGATTGATAGATAGATAGAGTCAGATTATAGATAGATAGATAGATAGATAGATGCTACGGACCTCAGAGTGGTTGCTAGGGTATTCTAGGTGGTTGCTAGGATGTCTCTATGCGGTTGCTAAGGTACCCGGGGTGGTTGTTAGGGTGTTGCTATGTGGTTGCTAAGGTACCCGGGGTGGTTGCTAGGGTGTTGCTATGCGGTTGCTAGGGTACCCATGGTGGTTGCTAAGGTGTTACTATGCAGTTGCTAGGGTAACCGGGGTGGTTGCTAGGATGTCTCTATGCGGTTGCTAAGGTACCCGGGGTGGTTGTTAGGGTGTTGCTATGTGGTTGCTAAGGTACCCGGGGTGGTTGCTAGGGTGTTGCTATGCGGTTGCTAGGGTACCCATGGTGGTTGCTAAGGTGTTACTATGCAGTTGCTAGGGTAACCGGGGTGGTTGCTAGGGTGTTACTATGCGGTTGCTAGGGTAACCGGGGTGGTTGCTAGGGTGTTGCTAGGGTACCCGAGGTGGTTGCTAAGGTGTTGCTATGCGGTTGCTAAGGTACCCGGGGTGGTTGCTAAGGTGTTGCTATGCAGTTGCTAGGGTACTCAGGGTGGTTGCTAGGGTGTTGCTATGGAGTTGCTAGGGTACTCAAGGTGGTTGCTAGGGTACCCGGGGTGGTTGCTAGGGTGTTGCTATGCGGTTGCTATGGTACCCGGGGTGGTTGCTAAGGTGTTGCTATGGAGTTGCTAGGGTACTCGGGGTGGTTGCTAGGGTACCTGATTAGCAAGTTACTAGCATGTTGCTAGCATGTTTCTAGCATGATTAGCATGTCGTTAGCATGATTAGCAAGTTACTAGCATGTCGCTAGCATGTTTCTAGCATGATTAGCATGTCGCTAGCATGTTTCTAGCATGATTAGCAAGTTACTAGCATGTCGCTAGCATGTTTCTAGCATGATTAGCATGTCGTTAGCATGATTAGCATGTTACTAGCATGTTGCTAACATGTTTCTAGCATGATTAGCATGTTACTAGCATTTTGCTAGCATGATTAGCAAGTTACTAGCATTTTGCTAGCATGATTAGCATGTTACTAGCATTTTGCTAGCATGATTAGCAAGTTACTAGCATGTTGCTAGCATGATTCTAGCATGATTAGCATGTTACTAGCATTTTGCTAGCATGATTAGCAAGTTACTAGCATGTTGCTAGCATGATTCTAGCATGATTAGCATGTTACCAGCATGTTTAAAGCATGATTAACATGTTGCTAGCATGATTTAGATAGATTAGAAATAGAATTAGATAGAGTGGAAGCTTAAATTAGTTTGAATGGCATAGAAATAGTTCATAGAAGGGAAGTCTGATTGAGTCTAATGGGCTTCAGTGTGATTAGATTTGAATTTTGACAGTTGGAGTTTGAATAGTCTTGGCTCATCTGAACATTCCGTCAATGTAAGTCTATGGGATTTTTATGAGTTTTAATCTTCATTTTTATGAAAATCATAAGTCGGATCAGTTAGAAAAGATATAGCACACCCGGCGAGATCAGTCTGAAGATCTGGGCTGAGTTTGGAGTCTGTAGAGTTAAAGCTCTAGGAGGAGATAGAATTGCAAATTTAGTCTCAGAAGAATAATAATAACTAGAATGTACATTTCCTGAAGAAAATGTGAGTGGTGCTTGGCGTGGCAAAACTCGCCACTCTAGCCAACCAGCATGTCTCTATGATGTTATGGAGCTGAGATGTGGCTTCCTTTTATAGTTATACGGTTGTTAGGGTGCTCTAAATGGTTGCTATGGTGTGGGTACACATTTACCATGTTGATATTTATAGAGTGATGTCCCACCCGAGTCAAAAGAGCCCAACCCCATCTCTGTATGATGTTCTGATGCTGAGATATGGCTTATTTATATGAATGTATGGTTGCTAGGGTACTGTAAATTGTTGCTAGGGTGTGGCTATAGAGTTTATTGAGTGATATTTAAAGACTACTTACTAGTCATAAATAAAAGAACCAAGCCCTATGTTTCTAGTGTGTTTTGGTCCTTAGATATGGCTTGTTAATGTTGTAAGATGGTTGCTAGGGTGCTGTAAGTGGTTGCTAGGGCCGTTGCTAGGGTACCCAGGATGGTTGCTAAGGTGTTGCTATGTGGTTGCTAGGGTACTTGGGGTGGTTGCTAGGGTGTAGCTATGCGGTTGCTAGGGTAATCAAGGTGGTTGCTAGGGTACCTACGATGGTTGCTAGGGCGGTTGCTAGGGTACACAGGGTGGTTGCTAGGGTGGTTGCTAGGGTACCCAGGATGGTTGCTAAGGTGTTGCTATGTGGTTGCTAGGGTACTTGGGGTGGTTGCTAGGGTGTTACTAAGCGGTTGCTAGGGTACTTGGGGTGGTTGCTAGGGTACCCAGGATGGTTGCTAAGGTGTTGCTATGCAGTTGCTAGGGTACTTGGTGTGGTTGCTAGGGTGTTGCTATGTGGTTGCTAGGGTATTCTGGGTGGTTGCTATGGTACCTGGGGTGGTTCCTAGGGTGTTGCTAGGCAGTTGTTAGTTGTCACAGATCGTTACTATGGAGTTTTATAGAGTTCTTAGCCTGAATTAGCACTTAGCTAATGACTATTAGCATGTAGCTATTCACTGCTAGCATGACTAGCATGTTTGAAGTCTGGTTTGCTAGCATGAGTCAAAAGAACCAACTCCCATGTCTGTACTATATTCTGATGCAAAGATGTAGGTCTTGCTAGACGGTTGCTAGGGTACTCTGTTTGGTTGTTAGGGAGTGGCTTGGCAGCTGCCAATGATAATACTCCAAAGGCTGCTTGCCAGTATGAATGATATAAACCAACCCCCATGTCTCTATGACATTCAGATTTGAAGATATGCCTCTTTGGGTTTGGGTTGCTAGGGTGATCGACAGTGGTTGCTAGGGCATGGCTAGGAAGTGTCGATGGTGAATCATGATTTGCTGCTTGCGGCCCGAGTCAAACGATCCCACCCCCATGTCTCTATGACACTGTGATCTAAAGATATCCATCTGGGCTTTTATAATGGCAGTCTATGGGATCAGTTGCTAGGGTGCTCTAAATGGTTGCTAGGGCGTGACTTCACAGCTTCATAATGATTCTGAGAGTCTGATTGGTTGGCTGAGTAAAATGAGCCCACCCCCAAGTCTCTATGATATTGTGAAGCAGAGTTATGTTCAATGCAAAATTCCTATGTAAATTACCATAGTAGGAAAAACGTGTGTTGTTTCATGGGCCGTCCCTCACCATAGTATGTCAATGGGGCAAATTTGGGGCGCTCTTGTGCCCCAGGGGTACAACTTATACCCCATTGCGGGGTATGTTCTCGCACAGCTTGATAGCCTCTTCAAATGTGGTGATTCACATGTTTCTACGAAATTCTCGCTCTGAGCTACGACTCGTCAAAGTTGGCCGCAATGTTAAGTCTATGGGATTTTTTGGGCCGATTTTTCGCCCCCTGTACGATTATCGTACGCCCGATCGCTTAAAAAAGATATAGCACACCATTCCTCAATAAGCCGCACGATTTGACGCCTCATTCATGGGTCTGTGACAAACGGTGTAGGAGGAGTAGCGAACCGAAGTTTTGTCCAGAAGAAGAATAAGAAGAAGAAGCAGAATAATAAGTATGCAAGATAACAATAGTGATGCCTTGCCTTTGGCAAGCACCACTAACTAGATAATAAAGTTTGAGACAAACTTTAAGTTGGCTTGAGAAAGCCGGACCAGAAAGTTGTAAAAAGTTTGAAAAGTTTAAAAAAAATTTAAGTTTGATGGTTTTCAGTCTGAAATAGTTTGAAGTTTAAAGTATTCTTTTTAAGTTTAAGGCAATACAGTCTGTCAGATTATAGATAGATAGATAGATAGATAGATTATAGATAGATAGATAGAGTTAGATTATAGATAGATAGATAGATAGATAGATAGATAGATAGATAGATAGATAGATAGATTATAGATAGATAGATAGAGTCAGATTATAGATAGATAGATAGATAGATAGATAGAGTCAGATTATACAACCCCAAATCAGAAAAAGTTGGGACAGTATGGAAAACGCAAATAAAAAACGAAAGTAGTGATTTCTAAATTTGCTTTGACTTATATTTCATTGCAGACAATATGAACACAAAATATTTCATGTTTTGTCTGGTTAACTTCATGTCATTTGTAAATATACATCCATTCCTGTCATTCAGACCTGCAACACATTCCAAAAAAAGTTGGGACAGGAGCAATTTAGGGCTAGTAATGAGGTAAATTGGTTAAATAATGATGTGATTTGAAACAGTTGATGTCAACAGGTGATTGTAATTATGATTTGGTACAAAAGCAGCATCCAAGAAAGGTCTAGTCCTTTAGGAGCAAAGATGGGCAGAGGATCGCCAGTTTGCCATCAAATACGTGAGAAAATTATTCAAATGTTTAAAAACAATGTTCCTCAAAGAAAGATAGGAAGAGATTTGGATATTTCACCTTCAACAGTGCATAACATAATTAAAAGATTCAAGGAATCTGGAGGAATTTCAGTGCGTAAAGGACAAGGGCGCAAGCCTAAGCTGAACAACCGTGATCTCCGATCCCTCAGGCAGCACTGCATCAAGAATCGTCATTCATCTATAAGCGATATCACCACATGGGCTCAGGACTACTTTGGCAAACCTTTGTCAAGTACCACAATACGTAGTTACATCCACAAATGCCAGTTAAAACTGTACTGTGCCAAAAGGCAGCCCTATGTTAACAGTGTCCAGAAGCGCCGTCGACTTCTCTGGGCTCGGAGGTATCTGGGATGGACCATCACACAGTGGAAACGTGTACTGTGGTCAGATGAATCAGTATTTCAGGTATTTTTTGGGAGGAATGGACGCCGTGTGCTCCGGACCAAAGAAGAAAAGGATCATCTAGACTGTTACCAGCAACAAGTCCAAAAGCCAGGGTCTGTCATGGTATGGGGTTGTGTCAGTGCCCTTGGCAAAGGTAACTTGCACTTCTGTGATGGCACCATTAATGCTGAAAAGTACATAGAGATTTTGGAGCACAATATGCTGCCTTCAAGAAGACATCTTTTCCAGGGACGTCCATGCATATTTCAACAAGACAATGCAAAACCACATTCTGCACACATTACAAAGTCCTGGCTGCGGAGGAAGAGGGTACGGGTACTTGACTGGCCTGCCTGCAGTCCCGACCTGTCTCCAATAGAGAATGTGTGGCGCATTTTGAAGCGCAAAATGCGACAACGAAGACCCCGTACTGTTACCCACCTTAAGATTTGTTTGCAGGAAGAATGGGACAAAATTACACCTGAAACACTTCATCACTTGGTGTCTTCAGTCCCTAAACGTCTTTTAAGTGTTGTGAAAAGGAATGGCAACATTACAAAGTGGTAAATGCTTTACTGTCCCAACTTTTTTTGGAATGTGTTGCAGGTCTGAATGACAGGAAAGGATGTATATTTACAAATGACATGAAGTTGACCAGACAAGACATGAAATATTTTGTGTTCATATTGTCTGCAATGAAATACAAGTCAAACTAAATTTAGAAATCACTACTTTCTTTTTTTATTTGCGTTTTCCATACTGTCCCAACTTTTTCTGATTTGGGGTTGTAGATAGATAGATAGATAGATAGATAGAGTCAGATTATAGATAGATAGATAGATAGATAGATAGATAGAGTCAGATTATAGATAGATAGATAGATAGATAGATAGATAGATAGATAGATAGATAGAGTCAGATTATAGATAGATAGATAGATAGATAGATAGATAGATAGATAGAGTCAGATTATAGATAGATAGATAGATAGATAGATAGAGTCAGATTATAGATAGATAGATAGATAGATAGAGTCAGATTGTAGATAGATAGATAGATAGATAGATAGATAGATAGATAGATGCTACGGACCTCAGAGTGGTTGCTAGGGTATTCTATGTGGTTGCTAGGATGTCTCTATGCGGTTGCTAAGGTACCCGGGGTGGTTGTTAGTGTGTTGTTATGTGGTTGCTAAGGTACCCGGGGTGGTTGCTAGGGTGTTGCTATGCGGTTGCTAGGGTACCCATGGTGGTTGCTAAGGTGTTACTATGCAGTTGCTAGGGTACTCCGGGTGGTTGTTAGGGTGTTGCTATGCGGTTGCTAGGGTAACCGGGGTGGTTGCTAGGGTGTTGCTATGCAGTTGCTAGGGTAACCGGGGTGGTTGCTAGGGTGTTGCTAGGGTACCCGAGGTGGTTGCTAAGGTGTTGCTATGCGGTTGCTAAGGTACCCGGGGTGGTTGCTAGGGTGTTGCTATGAGGTTGCTATGGTACTCAGGGTGGTTGCTAGGGTACCCGGGGTGGTTGCTAAGGTGTTGCTATGGAGTTGCTAGGGTACTCAAGGTGGTTGCTAGGGTACCCGGGGTGGTTGCTAGGGTGTTGCTATGCGGTTGCTATGGTACCTGGGGTGGTTGCTAAGGTGTTGCTATACAGTTGCTAGGGTACTCAGGGTGGTTGCTAGGGTACCCGGGGTGGTTGCTAAGGTGTTGCTATGGAGTTGCTAGGGTACTCGGGGTGGTTGCTAGGGTACCTGATTAGCAAGTTATTAGTATGTTGCTAGCATGTTTCTAACATGATTAGCATGTTACTAGCATGTCTCTAGCATGATTAGCATGTGACTAGCATGTCGCTAGCATGTTTCTAGCATGATTAACAAGTTATTAGCATGTCGCTAGCATGTTTCTAGCATGATTAGCATGATACTAGCATGTCGCTAGCATGTTTCTAGCATGATTAGCATGTTGTTAGCATGATTAGCAAGTTACTAGCATGTCGCTAGCATGTTTCTAGCATGATTAGCAAGTTATTAGCATGTCGCTAGCATGTTTCTAGCATGATTAGCATGTTATTAGCATGTCGCTAGCATGTTTCTAGCATGATTAGCATGTCGTTAGCATGATTAGCAAGTTACTAGCATGTCGCTAGCATGTTTCTAGCATGATTAGCATGTTACTAGCATGTCGCTAGCATGATTCTAGCATGATTAGCATGTTGCTAGCATGTTTAAAGCATGATTAGCATGTTACTAGCATGTTGCTAGCATGATTTAGATAGATTAGAAATAGAATTAGATAGAGTGGAAGCTTAAATTAGTTTGAATGGGATAGAAATAGTTCATAGAAGGGAAGTCTGATTGAGTCTAATGGGCTTCAGTTTGTTCAGATTTGAATTTTGACAGTTGGAGTTTGAATAGTCTTGGCTCATCTGAACATTCCGTCAATGTAAGTCTATGGGATTTTTATGAGTTTTAATCTCTATTTTTATGAAAATCATAAGTTTGATCAGTTAGAAAAGATATAGCAACGCGAGTCAGAACAGTCTGAAGATCTGGACTGAGTTTGGAGTCTGTAGAGTTAAAGCTCTAGGAGGAGATAGAATTGCAAATTTAGTCTCAGAAGATTAATAATAATAACTAGATAAAAAAGTTTGTGAACAAACTTTGAAGTTGGCTTGAGAAAGTCGGACCTATTAGAAGTAGTTTGAAGGTGTTCATTTGAAGTCTGGAGTTTTAAAAGTTTAATTTTTTTTAAAAAGTTTAAGTTTTAAAAGTTTTAAGTTTGAAGCTCTTCAGTCTGAAATAGTTTAAAGTTTAACATAGTTTTAAAATCTTAAAATTTGATTGATAGATAGATAGAGTCAGATTATAGATAGATAGATAGAAATATTAGATAGATAGATAGATAGATAGATAGATAGATAGGAATATTAAATAGATAGATAGATAGATAGATAGATAGATAGATAGATAGAGTAGATAGGGTGGTAAGGTGTTGCTATGCAGTTGTTAAGGAACCCGGGTTGGTTGCTAGGGTGTTGTAATGCGGTTGCTAGGGTATCTGTGTCGGTTGCTAGGATGTTGCTATGCGGTTGCTAGGGTACCCGGGGTGGTTGCTATTAGGTTGCTAAGGTACTCAGGGTGGTTGCTAAGGTGTTGCTACGCGGTTGCTATGGTACCCAGGGTGGTTGCTAAGGTGTTGCTACGCAGTTGCTAAGGTACCCGGGTTGGTTGCTAGGGTGTTGCTACGCAGTTGCTAAGGTACCCGGGGTGGTTGCTAGGGTGTTGCTACGCGGTTGCTAGGGGATCTTTGTCGGTTGCTAGGGTGTTGCTATGCGGTTGCTAGGGAACCTGGGGTGGTTGCTAAGGTGTTGCTATGCGGTTGCTAGGGAACCTGGGGTGGTTGCTAGGGTGTTGCTATGCGGTTGCTAGGGTAACCGGGGTGGTTGCTAGGGTACCTGGGGTGGTTGCTAAGGTGTTGCTATGCGGTTGCTAAGGTACTCGGGGTGGTTGCTAAGGTGTTGCTATGCGGTTGCTATGGTACCCGGGGTGGTTGCTAAGGTGTTGCTATGCAGTTGCTAGGGTACTCGGGGTGGTTGCTAAGGTGTTGCTATGGAGTTGCTAGGGTACTCGGGGTGGTTGCTAGGGTGTTGCTAGGGTACCAAGGGTGGTTGCTAAGGTGTTGCTATGCAGTTGCTAAGGTACCCGGGGTGGTTGCTAGGGTGTTGCTATGCGGTTTCTATGTGGTTGCTATGGTACCCGGGGTGGTTGCTAAGGTGTTCCTATGCAGTTGCTAGGGTACTCGGGGTGGTTGGTAGGGTACCCGGGGTGGTTGCTAAGGTGTTGCTATGCGGTTGCTAGGGTCCCCGAGGTGGTTGCCAAGGTGTTGCTATGCGGTTGCTATGGTACCTGGGGTGGTTGCTAGGGTGTTGCTAGGGTACACGGGGTGGTTGCTATGGTGTTGCTAAGGTGTCGCTAGCATGATTAGCATGTTACTAGCATGTCACTAGCATGTTTCTAGCATGATTAGCAAGTTACTAGCATGTCGCTAGCATGTTTCTAACATGATTAGCATGCTATTAGCATGTCTCTAGCATGATAAGCATGTTACTAGCATGTCGCTAGCATGTTTCTAGCATGATCAGCATGCTATTAGCATGTCTCTAGCATGATAAGCATGTTACTAGCATGTCGCTAGCATGTTTCTAACATGATTAGCATGCTATTAGCATGTCTCTAGCATGATTAGCAAGTTACTAGCATGTCGCTAGCATGTTTCTAACATGATTAGCATGCTATTAGCATGTCTCTAGCATGATAAGCATGTTACTAGCATGTCGCTAGCATGTTTCTAGCATGATTAGCATGTCGTTAGCATGATTAGCAAGTTACTAGCATGTCGCTAACATTTTTCTAGCATGATTAGCAAGTTACTAGCATGTTGCTAGCATGATTAGCATGTCGCTAGCATGTTTCTAGCATGATTAGCCTTTTGCTAGCATGATTAGCAAGTTACTAGCATGTTGCTAGCATGATTCTAGCATGATTATTATGTTACTAGCATGTTTAAAGCATGATTAGCATGTTACTAGCATGTTGCTAGCATGATTTAGATAGATTAGAAATAGAATTAGATAGAGTGGAAGCTTAAATTAGTTTGAATTGGATAGAAATAGTTCATAGAAGGGAAGTCTGATTGAGTCTAATGGGCTTCAGTATGATTAGATTTGAAATTTTGACAGTTGGAGTTTGAATAGTCTTGGCTCATCTGAACATTCCGTCAATGTAAGTCTATGGGATTTTTATGAGATTTAATCTTCATTTTTATGAAAATCATAAGTCTGATCAGTTAGAAAAGATATAGCACACCCGGCGAGATCAGTCTGAAGATCTGGGCTGAGTTTGGAGTCTGTAGAGTTAAAGCTCTAGGAGGAGATATAGTCAGAAATTTAGTCTCAGAAGAAGAATAATAATAAGAAGTTTAAATAGGATTTCAGTAAGTTGGCTTTCACAAGCCAACTTAACTAGATAAAAAAGTTTGTGAACAAACTTTAAGTTGGCTTGAGAAAGCCGGACCAGAAAGTTTTAAAAAGTTTGAAAAGTTTAAAAAAGTTTAAAAGTTTGAAGTTTGAAGCTCTTCAGTCTGAAAAAGTTTGAAGTTTAACAGTTTTAAAAGCTTAAAGTTTGATAGATAGATAGATAGATAGATAGATAGATAGATAGATAGATAGATAGAGTCAGATTATAGAAAGATAGATAGATAGATAGAGTCAAATTATAGAAAGATAGATAGATAGATAGAGTCAGATTATAGAAAGATAGATAGATAGATAGATAGATAGATAGATAGATAGATAGATAGAGTCAGATTATAGAAAGATAGATAGATAGATAGAGTCAGATTATAGAAAGATAGATAGATAGATAGATAGATAGATAGATAGATAGATAGATAGATAGATAGATAGATAGAGTCAGATTATAGAAAGATAGATAGATAGATAGAGTCAGATTATAGAAAGATAGATAGATAGATAGATAGATAGATAGATAGATAGATAGATAGAGTCAGATTATAGAAAGATAGATAGATAGAGTCAAATTATAGAAAGATAGATAGATAGATAGAGTCAGATTATAGAAAGATAGATAGATAGATAGATAGATAGATAGATAGATAGATAGATAGATAGATAGAGTCAGATTATAGAAAGATAGATAGATAGATAGATAGATAGATAGATAGATAGATAGAGTCAGATTATAGAAAGATAGATAGATAGATAGATAGATAGATAGATAGATAGATAGTTAGATAGATAGATAGATAGATAGATAGATAGATAGATAGAGTCAGATTATAGATAGATAGATAGATAGAGTCAGATTATAGAAAGATAGATAGATAGATAGATAGAGTCAGATTATAGATAGATAGATAGTGTCAAATTATAGATAGATAGATAGATAGATAGATAGATAGATAGATAGATAGATAGATAGATAGATAGATAGATAGATAGATAGACAGACAGACAGATAGATAGATAGAGTCAGATTATAGAAAGATAGATAGATAGATAGATAGATAGATAGATAGATAGATAGACAGTGTCAAATTATAGATAGATAGATAGATAGATAGATAGATAGACAGACAGACAGATAGATAGATAGAGTCAGATTATAGAAAGATAGATAGATAGATAGATAGATAGATAGATAGATAGAGTCAGATTATAGATAGATTGATAGATAGATAGAGTCAGATTATAGAAAGATAGATAGATAGATAGATAGAGTCAGATTATAGATAGATAGATAGATAGATAGATAGAGTCAGATTATAGAAAGATAGATAGATAGATAGAGTCAGATTGTAGATAGATAGATAGATAGATAGATAGATAGATGCTACGGACCTCAGAGTGGTTGCTAGGGTATTCTATGTGGTTGCTAGGATGTCTCTATGCGGTTGCTAAGGTACTCAGGGTGGTTGCTAGGGTACCCGGGGTGGTTGCTAAGGTGTTGCTATGGAGTTGCTAGGGTACTCAAGGTGGTTGCTAGGGTACCCGGGGTGGTTGCTAGGGTGTTGCTATGCGGTTGCTATGGTACCTGGGGTGGTTGCTAAGGTGTTGCTATACAGTTGCTAGGGTACTCAGGGTGGTTGCTAGGGTACCCGGGGTGGTTGCTAAGGTGTTGCTATGGAGTTGCTAGGGTACTCGGGGTGGTTGCTAGGGTACCTGATTAGCAAGTTATTAGTATGTTGCTAGCATGTTTCTAACATGATTAGCATGTTACTAGCATGTCTCTAGCATGATTAGCATGTGACTAGCATGTCGCTAGCATGTTTCTAGCATGATTAACAAGTTATTAGCATGTCGCTAGCATGTTTCTAGCATGATTAGCATGATACTAGCATGTCGCTAGCATGTTTCTAGCATGATTAGCATGTTGTTAGCATGATTAGCAAGTTACTAGCATGTCGCTAGCATGTTTCTAGCATGATTAGCAAGTTATTAGCATGTCGCTAGCATGTTTCTAGCATGATTAGCATGTTATTAGCATGTCGCTAGCATGTTTCTAGCATGATTAGCATGTCGTTAGCATGATTAGCAAGTTACTAGCATGTCGCTAGCATGTTTCTAGCATGATTAGCATGTTACTAGCATGTCGCTAGCATGATTCTAGCATGATTAGCATGTTGCTAGCATGTTTAAAGCATGATTAGCATGTTACTAGCATGTTGCTAGCATGATTTAGATAGATTAGAAATAGAATTAGATAGAGTGGAAGCTTAAATGAGTTTGAATGGGATAGAAATAGTTCATAGAAGGGAAGTCTGATTGAGTCTAATGGGCTTCAGTTTGTTCAGATTTGAATTTTGACAGTTGGAGTTTGAATAGTCTTGGCTCATCTGAACATTCCGTCAATGTAAGTCTATGGGATTTTTATGAGTTTTAATCTCTATTTTTATGAAAATCATAAGTTTGATCAGTTAGAAAAGATATAGCAACGCGAGTCAGAACAGTCTGAAGATCTGGGCTGAGTTTGGAGTCTGTAGAGTTAAAGCTCTAGGAGGAGATAGAATTGCAAATTTAGTCTCAGAAGATTAATAATAATAATAAGAAGTTTAAATAGGATTTCAGTAAGTTGGCTTTCACAAGCCAACTTAATAAGAAGTTTAAATAGGATTTCAGTAAGTTGGCTTTCACAAGCCAACTTAACTAGATAGAAAAGTTTGTGAACAAACTTTGAAGTTGGCTTGAGAAAGTCTGACCCATTAGAAGTAGTTTGAAAAGCTCTGCAGTTTGAAGGTGTTCATTTGAAGTCTGAAGTTTTAAAAGTTTGAAGTTTGAAGCTCTTCAGTCTGAAATAGTTTCAAGTTTAACATAGTTTAAATGCTTAAAATTTGATTGATAGATAGATAGAGTCAGATTATAGATAGATAGATAGATAGATAGGAATATTAGATAGATAGAAATATTAGATAGATAGATAGATAGATAGATAGGAATATTAAATAGATAGATAGATAGAGTAGATAGGGTGGTAAGGTGTTGCTATGCAGTTGCTAAGGAACCCGGGTTGGTTGCTAGGGTGTTGTAATGCGGTTGCTAGGGTATCTGGGTCGGTTGCTAGGATGTTGCTATGCGGTTGCTAGGGTACCCGGGGTGGTTGCTATTAGGTTGCTATGGTACTCAGGGTGGTTGCTAAGGTGTTGCTACGCGGTTGCTATGGTACCCAGGGTGGTTGCTAAGGTGTTGCTACGCAGTTGCTAAGGTACCCGGGTTGGTTGCTAGGGTGTTGCTACGCAGTTGCTAAGGTACCCGGGGTGGTTGCTAGGGTGTTGCTGCGCGGTTGCTAGGGGATCTTGGTCGGTTGCTAGGGTGTTGCTATGCGGTTGCTAGGGAACCTGGGGTGGTTGCTAGGTTGTTGCTATGCGGTTGCTAGGGAACCTGGGGTGGTTGCTAGGGTGTTGCTATGCGGTTGCTAGGGTAACCGGGGTGGTTGCTAGGGTGTTGCTAGGGTACCCGGGGTGGTTGCTAAGGTGTTGCTATGCGGTTGCTAAGGTACCCAGGGTGGTTGCTAGGGTGTTGCTATGCGGTTGCTATGGTACCCGGGGTGGTTGCTAAGGTGTTGCTATGCAGTTGCTAGGGTACTCGGGGTGGTTGCTAGGGTACCCGGGGTGGTTGCTAAGGTGTTGCTATGGAGTTGCTAGGGTACTCAGGGTGGTTGCTAGGGTACCCGAGGTGGTTGCCAAGGTGTTGCTATGCGGTTGCTATGGTACCTGGGGTGGTTGCTAGGGTGTTGCTAGGGTACCCAGGGTGGTTGCTAAGGTGTTGCTATGCAGTTGCTAAGGTACCCGGGGTGGTTGCTAGGGGGTTGCTATGCGGTTTCTATGTGGTTGCTATGGTACCCGGGGTGGTTGCTAAGGTGTTGCTATGCAGTTGCTAGGGTACTCGGGGTGGTTGCTAAGGTGTTGCTATGCGGTTGCTAGGGTACCCGAGGTGGTTGCCAAGGTGTTGCTATGCGGTTGCTATGGTACCTGGGGTGGTTGCTAGGGTGTTGCTAGGGTACACGGGGTGGTTGCTATGGTGTTGCTAAGGTGTCGCTAGCATGATTAGCATGTTACTAGCATGTCGCTAGGATGTTTCTAGCATGATTAGCATGTCGTTAGCATGTTTCTAGCATGATTAGCATGTTACTAGCATGTCGCTAGCATGTTGTTAGCATGATTAGCAAGTTATTAGCATGTCGCTAGCATGTTTTTTACCATGATTAGCATTTTGCTAGCATGATTAGCAAGTTACTAGCATGTTGTTAGCATGATTAGCAAGTTATTAGCATGTCGCTAGCATGATTCTAGCATGATTAGCATTTTACTAGCATGTTTAAAGCATGATTAGCATGTTGCTAGCATGTTGCTAGCATGATTTAGATAGATTAGAAATAGAATTAGATAGAGTGGAAGCTTAAATTAGTTTGAATTGGATAGAAATAGTACATAGAAGGGAAGTCTGATTGAGTCTAATGGGCTTCAGTGTGATTAGATTTGAATTTTGACAGTTGGAGTTTGAATAGTCTTGGCTCATCTGAACATTCCGTCAATGTAAGTCTATGGGATTTTTATGAGTTTTAATCTTTATTTTTATGAAAATCATAAGTCTGATCAGTTAGAAAAGATATAGCAACGCGAGTCAGAACAGTCTGAAGATCTGGGCTGAGTTTGGAGTCTGTAGAGTTAAAGCTCTAGGAGGAGATAGAATTGCAAATTTTAGTCTCAGAAAAAGAATAATAATAACTAGATAGAAAAGTTTGTCGAGACAAACTTTAAGTTGGCTTGAGAAAGCCGGACCAGAAAGTTGTAAAAAGTTTGAAAAGTTTAAAAAAAATTTAAGTTTGATGGTTTTCAGTCTGAAATAGTTTGAAGTTTAAAGTATTCTTTTTAAGTTTAAGGCAATACAGTCTGTCAGATTATAGATAGATAGATAGATAGAGTCAGATTATAGATAGATAGATAGATAGAGTCAGATTATAGATAGATAGATAGATAGATAGATAGATAGATAGATAGATTATAGATAGATAGATAGAGTTAGATTATAGATAGATAGATAGATAGATAGAGTCAGATTATATATACATTTTGCTAGCATGATTAGCAAGTTACTAGCATGTTTCTAACATGATTAGCATGTTACTAGCATGTCGCTAGCATGTTTCTAGCATGATTAGCATGTTACTAGCATGTCGCTAGCATGTTTCTAGCATGATTAGCATGTTACTAGCATGTCTCTAGCATGATTAGCATATTACTAGCATGTCGCTAGCATGTTTCTAGCATGATTAGCATGTCGTTAGCATGATTAGCAAGTTACTAGCATGTTTCTAGCATGTTACTAGCATGTTTCTATCATGTTATTAGCATGTTTCTAGCATGATTAGCATGTTACTAGCATGTCGCTAGCATGTTTCTAGCATGATTAGCATGTTACTAGCATGTCGCTAGCATGTTTCTAGCATGATTAGCATGTTACTAGCATGTTGTTAGCATGCTTAACAAGTTACTAGCATGTCGTTAGCATGTTTCCAGCATGATTAGCATGTTACTAGCATGTTTCTAGCATGATTAGCAAGTTATTAGCATGTTGCTAGCATGATTTAGATAGATTAGAAATAGAATTAGATAGAGTGGAAGCTTAAATGAGTTTGAATTGGATAGAAATAGTACATAGAAGGGAAGTCTGATTGAGTCTAATGGGCTTCAGTTTGTTCAGATTTGAATTTTGTCAGTTGGAGTTTGAATAGTCTTGGCTCATCTGAACATTCCGTCAATGTAAGTCTATGCGATTTTTATGATATTTAATCTTCATTTTTATGAAAATCATAAGTCTGATCAGTTAGAAAAGATATAGCAACGCGAGTCAGAACAGTCTGAAGATCTGGGCTGAGTTTGGAGTCTGTAGAGTTAAAGCTCTAGGAGGAGATAGAATTGCAAATTTAGTCTCAGAAGATTAATAATAACTAGACAAAAAAGTTTGTGAACAAACTTTAAGTTGGCTTGAGAAAGCCGGACCAGAGTTTGAAAAGTTTAAAAAAGTTTAAAAAAGTTTAAAAAAGTTTAAGAAGTTTAAAAAAAGTTTTAAAAGTTTAAAGTTTGATAGATAGATAGATAGATAGATAGATAGATAGAGTCAGATATAGATAGATAGACAGATAGATTGCTAGGGTGTTGCTATGCGGTTGCTAGGGAACCTGGGGTGATGCTAGGGTGTTGCTATGCGGTTGCTAGGGTAACCGGGGTGGTTGCTAGGGTGTTGCTAGGGTACCCGGGGTGGTTGCTAAGGTGTTGCTATGCGGTTGCTAAGGTACCCGGGTTGGTTGCTAGGGTGTTGCTATGCGGTTGCTATGGTACCCGGGGTGGTTGCTAAGGTGTTGCTATGCGGTTGCTATGGTACCTGGGGTGGTTGCTAGGGTGTTGCTAGGGTACACGGGGTGGTTGCTATGGTGTTGCTAAGGTGTCGCTAGCATGATTAGCATGTTACTAGCATGTCACTAGCATGTTTCTAGCATGATTAGCATGTTACTAGCATGTTTCTAGCATGATAAGCATGTTACTAGCATGTCGCTAGCATGTTTCTAGCATGATTAGCATGTTGTTAGCATGATTAGCAAGTTACTAGCATGTTGCTAGCATGACTCACAAGTGACTAGCATGCCGCTAGCATGTTTCTAACATGATTAGCATGTTATTAGCATGTCGCTAGCATGTTTTCTAGCACGATTAGCATGTTACTAGCATGTCGCTAGCATGTTTCTAGCATGATTAGCATGTCGCTAGCATGATTAGCATGATTAGCAAGTTATTAGCATGTCGCTAGCATGTTTCTAGCATGATACTAGCATGTCGCTAGCATGTTTCTAGCATGATTAGCATGTCGCTAGCATGATTAGCATGTTACTAGCATGTCGCTAGCATGTTTCTAGCATGATTAGCAAGTTACTAGCATGTCGCTAGCATGTTTCTAACATGATTAGCATGTTACTAGCATGTTGCTAGCATGGTTGTAGCATGTTTCTAGCATGATTAGCATGTGACTAGCATGTTGCTAGCATGTTTCTAGCATGATTAGCATGCTACTAGCATGTTGCTAGCAAGACTAGCAAGTGACTAGCATGTCGCTAGCATGTTTCTAGCATGATTAGCATGTTACTAGCATGTTGCTAGCATGTTTCTAACATGATTAGCATGTTACTAGCATGTTGCTAGCATGGTTGTAGCATGTTTCTAGCATGATTAGCATGTTTCTAGCATGATTAGCATGCTACTAGCATGTCTCTAGCATGATTAGCATGTGACTAGCATGTCGCTAGCATGTTTCTAGCATGATTAGCATGCTACTAGCATGTCGCTAGCATGTTTCTAGCATGATTAGCATGTTACTAACATGTCGCTAGCATGTTTCTAACATGATTAGCATGCTATTAGCATGTCTCTAGCATGATAAGCATGTTACTAGCATGTCGCTAGCATGTTTCTAGCATGATTAGCATGTCGTTAGCATGATAAGCAAGTTACTAGCATGTCGTTAGCATGATTAGCAAGTTACTAGTATGTCGCTAGCATGTTTCTAGCATGATTAGCAAGCTATTAGCATGTTGCTAGCATGATTTAGATAGATTAGAAATAGAATTAGATAGAGTGGAAGCTTATATTAGTTTGAATTGGATAGAAATAGTTCATAGAAGGGAAGTCTGATTGAGTCTAATGGGCTTCAGTGTGATTAGATTTGAATTTTGACAGTTGGAGTTTGAATAGTCTTGGCTCATCTGAACATTCCGTCAATGTAAGTCTATGGGATTTTTATGAGTTTTAATCTTCATTTTTATGAATATCATAATTCTAATCAGTTAGAAAAGATATAGCAACTAACTTCAGAAGTTTAAATAACAAGATAGATAGATAGATAGATAGATAGATAGATAGATAGATAGATAGATAGGAATATTAGATAGATAGATAGATAGATAGATAGATAGATAGGAATATTAGATAGATAGATAGATAGATAGATAGATAGATAGATAGGAATATTAGATAGATAGATAGATAGATAGATAGATAGATAGATAGATAGATAGATAGGAATATTAGATAGATAGATAGATAGATAGATAGGAATATTAGATAGATAGATAGATAGATAGATAGATAGGAATATTAGATAGATAGATAGATAGATAGATAGATAGATAGATAGATAGATAGATAGGAATATTAGATAGATAGATAGATAGGAATATTAAATAGATACATAGATAGATAGATAGATAGATAGATAGATAGATAGATAGATAGATAGATAGGAATATTAGATAGATAGATAGATAGATAGATAGATAGATAGATAGATAGATAGATAGGAATATTAGATAGATAGATAGATAGGTAGATAGATACATAGATAGATAGATAGATAGATAGATAGATAGATAGATAGATAGGAATATTAGATAGATAGATAGATAGATAGATAGGAATATTAGATAGATAGATAGATAGATAGATAGATAGGAATATTAGATAGATAGATAGATAGGAATATTAAATAGATACATAGATAGATAGATAGATAGATAGATAGATAGATAGATAGATAGGAATATTAGATAGATAGATAGATAGATAGAAATATTAGATAGATAGATAGAAATATTAGATAGATAGATAGATAGATAGAAATATTAGATAGATAGATAGATAGGAATATTAAATAGATACATAGATAGATAGATAGATAGATAGATAGATAGATACATAGATAGATAGATAGATAGATAGATAGATAGATAGATAGATAGGAATATTAGATAGATAGATAGATAGATAGGAATATTAAATAGATACATAGATAGATAGATAGATAGATAGATAGATAGATAGATAGATAGGAATATTAGATAGATAGATAGATAGATAGAAATATTAGATAGATAGATAGAAATATTAGATAGATAGATAGATAGGAATATTAAATAGATACATAGATAGATAGATAGATAGATAGATAGATAGATAGATAGATACATAGATAGATAGATAGATAGATAGATAGATAGATAGATAGATAGATAGGAATATTAGATAGATAGATAGATAGATAGATAGATAGATAGATAGATAGATAGATAGATAGGAATATTAGATAGATAGATAGATAGATAGGAATATTAGATAGATAGATAGATAGGAATATTAAATAGATACATAGATAGATAGATAGATAGATAGATAGATAGATAGGAATATTAGATAGATAGATAGATAGATAGAAATATTAGATAGATAGATAGAAATATTAGATAGATAGATAGATAGATAGAAATATTAGATAGATAGAGTAGATAGGGTGGTAAGGTGTTGCTATGCAGTTGCTAAGGAACCCGGGTTGGTTGCTAGGGTGTTGCAATGCGGTTGCTAGGGTACTCGGGTGGTTGCTATTGTGTTGCTATGGTACCCAGGGTGGTTGCTAAGGTGTTGCTATGCAGTTGCTAAGGTACCCGGGTTGGTTGCTAGGGTGTTGCTACGCAGTTGCTAAGGTACCCGGGGTGGTTGCTAGGGTGTTGCTACGCGGTTGCTAGCGGATCTTGGTCGGTTGCTAGGGTGTTGCTATGCGGTTGCTAGGGAACCTGGGGTGGTTGCTAGGGTGTTGCTATGCGGTTGCTAGGGAACCTGGGGTGGTTGCTAGGGTGTTGCTATGCGGTTGCTAGGGTAACCGGGGTGGTTGCTAGGGTGTTGCTAGGGTACCCCGGGGTGGTTGCTAAGGTGTTGCTATGCGGTTGCTAAGGTACCTGGGGTGGTTGCTAGGGTGTTGCTATGCGGTTGCTAGGGTATCCGGGGTGGTTGCTAGGGTGTTGCTAAGGTACCTGGGGTGGTTGCTAAGGTGTTGCTATGCGGTTGCTATGCGGTTGCTATGGTACCCGGGGTGGTTGCTAAGGTGTTGCTATGCAGTTGCTAGGGTACTCGGGGTGGTTGCTAGGGTACCCGGGGTGGTTGCTAAGGTGTTGCTAGGGTACCCAGGGTGGTTGCTAAGCAGTTGCTAAGGTACCCGGGGTGGTTGCTAGGGGGTTGCTATGCGGTTTCTATGTGGTTGCAATGGTACCCGGGATGGTTGCTAAGGTGTTGCTATGCAGTTGCTAGGGTACTCGGGGTGGTTGGTAGGGTACCCGAGGTGGTTGCCAAGGTGTTGCTATGCGGTTGCTATGGTACCTGGGGTGGTTGCTAGGGTGTTGCTAGGGTACACGGGGTGGTTGCTCTGGTGTTGATTAGGTGTCGCTAGCATGATTAGCATGTTACTAGCATGTCGCTAACATTTTTCTAGCATGATTAGCATGTCGCTAGCATGATTAGCAAGTTATTAGCATGTCACTAGCATGATTAGCATGTTACTAGCATGTCGCTAACATTTTTCTAGCATGATTAGCATGTCGCTAGCATGATTAGCATGTTACTAGCATGTCGCTAGCATGTTTCTAGCATGATTAGCATGTTACTAGCCTGTCGCTAGCATGTTTCGAGCATGATTAGCATGTTACTAGCCTGTCGCTAGCATTTTTCTAGCATGATTAGCAAGTTATTAGCATGTCGCTAGCATGTTTGTAGCATGATTAACATGTTACTAGCCTGTCGCTAGCATGTTTCTAGCATGATTAGCATGTTACTAGCATGTTGCTAGCATGATTAGCATGCTACTAGCATGTCTCTAGCATGATTAGCATGTGACTAGCATGTCGCTAGCATGTTTCTAGCATGATTAGCAAGTTACTAGCATGTTTAAAGCATGATTAGCATGTTGCTAGCATGTTGCTAGCATGTTGCTAGCATGATTTAGATAGATTAGAAATAGAATTAGATAGAGTGGAAGCTTATATTAGTTTGAATTGGATAGAAATAGTACATAGAAGGGAAGTCTGATTGAGTCTAATGGGCTTCAGTGTGATTAGATTTGAATTTTGACAGTTGGAGTTTGAATAGTCTTGGCTCATCTGAACATTCCGTCAATGTAAGTCTATGGGATTTTTATGAGTTTTAATCTTCATTTTTATGAATACCATAATTCTAATCAGTCTGAAAAGATATAGCAACTAACTTCAGATCAGTCTGAACAGCTAGGCTGAGTTTGGAGTTTGTAGAGTTAAAGCTCTAGGAGGAGTAGCAGTCAACGGTTCCTGTAAGAAGAATAATAATAACTAGAATGTACATTTCCTGAAGAAAATGTGAGTGGTGCTTGGCGTGGCAAAACTCGCCACTGTAGCCAACCAGCATGTCTGTGTGATGTTATGGAGCTGAGATGTGGCTTCCTTTTATAGTTATACGGTTGCTATGGTGCTCTAAATGGTTGCTATGTTGTGGGTACACATTTACCATGTTGATATTTACAGAGTGATGTCCCACCCGAGTCAAAAGAGCCCAACCTCATCTCTGTACGATGTTCTGATGCTGAGATATGGCTTATTTATGTGATTGTATGGTTGCTAGGGTACTGTAAATGGTTGCTAGGTTGTGGCTATGGAGTTTATTGGGTGATATTTAAAGACTTCTTACTAGTTATAAATAAAATAACCAAGCCCTATTTTTCTATTATGTTTTGGTGCTACGATATGGCTTGTTAATGTTGTAAAATGGTTGCTAAGGTACTTGGGGTGGTTACTAGGGCCGTTGCTAGGGTACCCAGGATGGTGGCTAAGGTGTTGCTATGTGGTTGCTAGGGTACTTGGGGTGGTTGCTAGGGTAATCAAGGTGGTTGCTAGGGTACCTACGATGGTTGCTAGGGCCGTTGCTAGGGTACTCAGGGTGGTTGCTAGGGCGGTTGCTAGGGTACCCAGGATGGTTGCCAAGGTGTTGCTATGTGGTTGCTAGGGTACTTGGGGTGGTTGCTAGGGTGTTGCTAAGCGGTTGCTAGGGTACTTGGGGTGGTTGCTAGGGCCGTTGCTAGGGTACCCAGGCTGGTTGCTAGGGTACTTGGGGTGGTTGCTAGGGCGGTTGCTAGGGTACCCAGGATGGTTGCTAAGGTGTTGCTCTGTGGTTGCTAGGGTACTTGGGATGGTTGCTAGGGTGTTGCTATGCGGTTGCTAGGGTACTTGTGGTGGTTGCTATGGTATCTGGGGGTGTTGCTAGGGTGTTGCTAGGCAGTTGGTAGTTTTTACAGATAGTTACTATTGAGTTTTATAGAGTTCATAGCATGACTTAGCACTTAGCTAATCACTATTAGCATGTAGCTATTCATTGCTAGCATGACTAACATGTTTCGAGTCTGGTTTGCTAACATGGGTCAGAAGAACCAAAATCCCATGTGTATACGATATTCGGATGCAAAGATATAGGTCTTGCTAAACGGTTGCTAGGGTACTGATTTTGGTTGTTAGGGAGTGGCTTGACAGCTGCCAGTGATGATATTAAAAAGGCTGCTTGTCAGTATGAATGATATAAATCAACCCCCATGTCTCTATGACACTCAGATTTGAAGATACACCTCTTTGGGTTTGCGTTGCTAGGGTCATCAATAATGGTTGCTAGGGTGTGGCAAGGAAGTGTCAGTGGTGGTACATGATTGGTTGTTTGCTGTCCCGAGTCAAAAACACCCACCCCCATGTCTCTACAACACTGTGATCTAAAGATATCCATCTGGCGCTTTATAATGGCAGTCTATGGGATCAGTTGCTAGGGTGCTCTAAATGGTTGCTAGGGCGTGGCTTCACAGCTTCATAATGATTCTGAGAGTCTGATTGGTTGGCTGAGTAAATTGAGCCCACCCCCAAGTCTCTATGATATTGTGATGCAGAGTTATGTTCAATGCAAAATCCCTATGTAAATTACCATAGTAGGAAAAACATGTGCTGTTTCATGGGCCGTCCCTCACCATAGTATGTCAATGGGGCAACTTTGGGGCACTCTTGTGCCCCAGGGGTACAACTTATACCCCATTGCGGGGTATGTTCTCGCACAGCTTGATAGCCTCTTCAAATGTGGTGATTCACATGTTTCTACGAAATTCTCGCTCTGAGCTACGACTCGTCAAAGTTGGCCGCAATGTTAAGTCGATGGGATTTTTCGGGCGATTTTTCGCCCCCTGTACGATTATCGTATGCCCGATCGCTTATAAAAGATATAGCACACCATTCCTCAATAGGCCGCACGATTTGACGCCTCATTCATGGGTCTGTGACAAACGGTCCAGGAGGAGTAGCGAACCGAAGTTTTGTCCAGAAGAAGAAGAATAATAATAATAAGTATGCAAGATAACAATAGTGATGCCTTGCCTTTGGCAAGCACCACTAATAAGTTTAAATAGGATTTCAGTAAGTTGGCTTTCACAAGCCAACTTAATAATAATAATAAGAAGTTTAAATAGGATTTCAGTAAGTTGGCTTTCACAAGCCAACTTAATAATAAAAAGTTTAAATAGGATTTCAGTAAGTTGGCTTTCACAAGCCAACTTAATAAGAAGTTTAAATAGGATTTCAGTAAGTTGGCTTTCACAAGCCAACTTAATAAGAAGTTTAAATAGGATTTCAGTAAGTTGGCTTTCACAAGCCAACTTAATTATTAAAGATATTACAATACACTGTATTTTTGATCAGCCTTAGTGACTTTTTGTATTTATATAGTTTCTGAGTGAAGATACTCACCCAAATCATCCTCGAGGTAATAAGGAATCACTTTTGGCCATCTGTACTCGTCACCAATTATAGAATTTCTCCCCAAATTCTGTCACATAAACATTTAGTACTTTATACGAAAAGCAAACCACACATAAACAAATGGATTTGATTGGTATCAACAAAATATCATCTCTAACCTCATCAAATACAATATCTCCCTCAAAAAGATCAAGACCAGCCTCTGAAAACATGAAGAAATCAGAAATGCATGATAATTCATAATAACCTTCATAAACACGTATAGATCCGGTGTGATGACCTCTCACCTTCATTGATATCAAACAGATCCTCTTTACCGCCATCGACATTATACTCTGAAAATCAGTGCTAATCAGTCTCAGCTTTTACACAATTTTACACTTATTTTTTTATGCATTTAAATACATTTTCAGCAAAGAAGAGAGAGAAAGCACTCTTACCAATCACTCGCTGCGTTGCCTGATAGACAAAATACGACGAGAGATTGTCATACAAACAAGACCTTTCGGTTTACAGTCAGTACTTCGTATTAATACTCCAGAACAACTTCATATTAATACTCCAGAACAACTATAAACAGATGAGTGAAAACTGCTGAAAAACTGCTTGCACAGAAGCTGAAATATTCATTATAACTTGGTAATAGAGTCACTCACCTCACATCTGCCTTGAGAGCTGAAGATAGAGAATAAATGCATGAGAAACATAAGCGTGTGTGCCGTGGCCCCGGGGCCCATGCTTGAGCTATAGAGCACAGAACACCTGACAGAGGAGGATTCATCTGAAATCAGCTCAACAACGCTGTAAAAGATGCATAAAACGATGGAAAGTGCAAAGCTGGCTTGATGGAGCTGATAGGAGAGACAGCAGATCAATGATTGACAGCAGGTTCAGAATCGAATCTGATAATACAGTCGTGAGCAAAACAAAACAAGTTCCTCAGAACATTCACAACAATTAACAGAAGGAGCTTTTAATGGGGAAAAATGTATTAGAAACACGAGAAAAAAATGTTTTTTCTGACAGGGAAGAAATTTGGGAAACTTGAGGGAAGAGCCGAGATGCAGCTGTGGAGCCTATCCTTTAAAAAAATGCTAATTTTATAACATTTATAATATTAGGTAGGCTATAGGTGATTATTACATAACAACACAGATAAGTAAATGAATCCATTGGGCTGTGTGTAGATAGATGTGTTGTTCATCCAGATCCTACAAGAGCACGTTTGTTTGTCAGTAAGTTTGATAAATGCTTGTATAGGAAATTGTGCACCGTCGGACCATTTCTTTAGAAAGTGTCTTTCCTATCCAGCATAACTAAGGGACACACGGGGAAAAGGCTTTGTGCTCTTTTACCAGTCAACAGTGCTGGTGGATTACAAAGTATAGTCCATTACCGATCACAAATTACATGATGGAAGTTGTAGATAGTAATGGATTACACATTACGTAATGCATACCGACTGCTTTTTGGTTACTTTTGACCTTACTCAAAAGAAAATATATTTTATTCTTTGTTATCAACATTATGCATTAAACAACATTTCACATCAGGGTTTCTCAACCTGGAGTTTATGAGGTGATGAAAAACTTATGATGACTTAAATCACAAAAATGGTAATTTAAACTAATCGTGTGGCCTCTGTATGTTCTGTGTAATCACAGTCACCTGACTAGTGTTTGTGCAGGTCCATGAAACAAGAAGACTGTATAAGCAATAGGATTATTTAGAAAGGAAAAATCAAGAGATAAAAACAGAATTAGGGCAAATCAATAATATCAATAATTTAATGCCGTTTTGTAAATAATATGTAATCTATAAAAATGTAACTGTAATCTGTTTATGATTTAAAAATGTATTATAATCTAATTTTTGTAATCAGATTAATTGTAATCGGTTGCAGTGGCAGTCTATCAGCAAAGTCCACTTGAAAGTGAGCATTTCTATTCCTAACTCACTTCAGGAGACCAGAGCGCTTTCAGGAGGAACTTATTACCGTGACCTTACAGAAAAAAGAGCAAACATCACTGCATTCTGTTAGTAGTAGCAAAGA
>CM041800.1:7933960-8029246 GCA_023376895.1 Aspiorhynchus laticeps
GTGTGACTGTAAATGCAGACCTTGAGCCAAAAACTCATCACCAAACACCAATGACTTGTACATACACTATATAGACAAAAGTATTGGCACCCCTTCTTTAGAACAGATGCACTTCCAAATCTGTGGCAACAACGATAGGAACATAATTCATGTATTTAAATTGTATTTCATCTCTGTTGCAACAGTTTTGAAAGTGTCTAAAATGACTGAACCCATATGTACAAGTCATTGGTGTTTGGTGATGAGTTTTTGTGCATTTACAGTCACACCAGAGGTGTTAAACTGGGATTAGGACTTGGTTTTATGCAGACCAGTCAAGTTCTTCCACACTGACTCAATCAATCATTTTCTTTTTGAACCTTGTCTTATACACAGAGACATTGTCATGTTAGAATAGAAAAGAGTCCAAACTGTTGCTATAATATTAGAAGCATGCATAAACATTCACTATCAGATGAAAAAAGTGATTAATTTATGTTTTCAATTGATGAATGGAACCGTACATAGTAGGGTTCGGCCGATGGCTGATAGACATCATGATGTTGAGCCGGCAGAATCGGTGGGCGGATCTAAACAGGCAGGGATGTAGAATCGGTGGGTGGGGCTAAACAGGCAGTGATGCAGAATCGGTGGGCGGATCTAAACAGGCAGGGATGTAGAATCGGTGGGTGGGGCTAAACAGGCAGTGATGCAGAATCGGTGGGCGGGGCTAAACAGGCAGTGATGCAGAATCGGTGGGTGGGGCTAAACAGGCAGTGATGCAGAATCGGTGGGCGGGGCTAAACAGGCAGTGATGCAGAATCGGTGGGCGGGGCTAAACAGGCAGGGATATAGAATCGGTGGGCGGGGCTAAACAGGCAGGGATGTAGAATTGGTGGGCGGGGCTAAACAGGCAGCGACGTAGAATCGGTGGGCGGGGCTAAACAGGCAGCGACGTAGAATCGGTGGGCGGGGCTAAACAGGCAGGGATGTAGAATCGGTGGGCGGGGCTAAACAGGCAGGGATGTAGAATCGGTGGGCGGGGCTAAACAGGCAGCGACGTAGAATCGGTGGGCGGGGCTAAACAGGCAGTGACGTAGAATCGGTGGGCGGGGCTAAACAGGCAGCGACGTAGAATCGGTGGGCGGGGCTAAACAGGCAGTGATGTAGAATCGGTGGGCGGGGCTAAACAGGCAGCGACGTAGAATCGGTGGGCGGGGCTAAACAGGCAGTGATGTAGAATCGGTGGGCGGGGCTAAACAGGCAGTGATGTAGAATCGGTGGGTGGGGCTAAACAGGCAGTGACGTAGAATCGGTGGGCGGGGCTAAACAGGCAGTGATGTAGATGCAGGTGTTGATCATCTTCTGTGGAGGCGGTGCTCATCCACACTTATTACATCATAGAGTCTTACATTCCACACGCTGTCATTTTAGCAGACTGGCTTCAATATAAGCTGTTTTTAGACTTACAACAAAGTTTGAGTTCTGAATCTTACAGGATGTTTTTATAGTACAATGAGATGTCAAAACATCAAGGGAATTTAGTTTTTTTCAGTTCATGACCCCTTTAAATGATTACATTCCTAAAAAATAATTGTAAAAGAAAAATCAGCAAAAAAGATGTGTATTTTGAGAGTCTTAAAGCATTTTCAAAGATTAATTTCTTTTTAAGAACTAGGGCTTATTTATTTATATTTGTTTTTTTAGAAACTATTTATGTCCCGCTTTCTGGGTCAATGCAGAGGTGCAAATTTTATTTCCATTACCTTGACAATCGTCAGTCTGTGATTTTAATTTTTCACCATGTTTACTTCAGGCCTGATGCAAGTGAAAGAGGAGAGTGAAGAGGATGAGAGCGAAGAGGAGGAGAGTGAGGATGATAATCATCCGCTGGAGGATCCTCAGCTTGTCCTCAGCAGACAGAAGATCTTGAGCTGCTCAGAGTCTGGGAAGGGCTTGTCTCATAAGAGAGCTCAGAAAACAGCCGGCTTTTTCTTCACCTGCCTCGAATGCAAAATTAGCTTCGAGTCCAAAGAGCACCTGATGGACCACTTCAGGGTTCACTCCGGAGAAAGCTGCACGGAGACCAAACCCAACCTGATGCAGAAAGTGGCTCCGAGACCGAATTGCATACTGCCCTTCACCTGCTTTCAGTGTCAGAAGAGTTTTGCATGTAAAGAGCACCTGATGGACCACTACAGGATTCACACCGTGGACAGACCGTTCCCGTGCGATCAGTGCGACAAGAGCTTCATTCACAAACAGAGCCTTAAGAATCACCTAAGAGTTCACACTGGCTTGAGGCCGTACGTTTGCCAGCAGTGCGGCAAGAGCTACATCCACAAAGACAATCTGACCGATCACATACGGATCCACACCGGAGAGAAGCCGTTTGCGTGTGATCAATGCGGAAAGAGCTTCACGCACAAAGGAAGCCTCCTGCATCACACGAAGATCCACACCGGACTCAAGCCCTTCACCTGCCGCCAATGCGGACGCCACTTCACGCATAAAGGAAACCTGAAGATCCACATACGCATTCACTCCGGAGAAAGACCCTTCACCTGCCCTCAGTGCGGCAAGAGCTTCATATATCACGGAAACCTGGTGGGTCACATGAAGAAGCACTCGGGAGAGAAGTTATACCACTGCACTCAGTGCGGGAAGAGCTTCATCGAGGCCCGGCATCTGCAGAAACACGTGAAAACACACGCCACCGAACGACCCTTCGTTTGCACGCAGTGCGGACGCGGCTTCTTATGGCACCACAACTTCAAAGAGCACCAGAAGATCCACACCGGCGAGAAGCCGCATGTGTGCTTCGACTGCGGGAAAGCCTTCACCAGACTCATTTACCTCAAGCGGCACCAGAGGATTCACTCCGGAGAGAAGCCGTACAAGTGCGCTCGCTGCGGGATGTGCTTCACCGTCTCCGACTCGCTCAAAGCACACGAGCGAGTGCACACCGGAGAGAAACCCTACGAGTGCCCGCTGTGTGGGAAGAGCTTCGGACGCTTGAGTACGCTGCTGACTCATAAGAAGAAGCACTGTCCTAAGCTGACAAAGTGAATGTCACTATTCTTGCCGGGATGCTTTTAGAAATGTTATTTAAATAACATTACATCTGCATTAATATCCTATAAGGAGGTGTTCATTAAACATTGAAAATCCGAGATTAGGATGAGTTTGTTTCTTCATCAGGTTTGTAGAAATGTGTCTCTGCATCAGTGTCTCAGCAATGGATGCTCTGCAGTGAATGGGTGCCGTCAGAATGAGAGTCTGATAAAAACATCACAATAATCCACACCACTCCAGTCCATCAGTTAACATCTGGAGAAGACAAAAGCTGAAACAAATCCAGCATTAAGATGTTTTTAACTCAAATACGAGTCCATAATCCATAATAACGCCGTGAAAATGTCCATCTCCTCTTGTCTCTCACATCAAAATGACTTGTTTGGATGTGTTTCAGCTTTTGGCTTCTCAAGATGTTAACTGAAAAATGAAAAAAAAATTGTGAAAACCTCAAATTTAACCAAAATCAACATTTTGCTCCTTTTTTTTTTGCCTGTAGCTCAAAATTAGCCTGTGTGCATTAAAACTCATTTTGACAGCACGGGTCACATTAGTTTAGAGCTGTTTTGTCTTATAAACGCTGCTTGATCTGAGCATATTTCTCTCCTGATTCAGACCAGAACACTTTATCACTGGAGGAAGAGTTATTATGGATTATGGACTCATATTTGAGTTAAAATCGTCTTAATGCTGGATTTGTGTCAGCTTTTGTCTTCTCCAGATGTTAACTGATGGACTGGAGTGCTGTGGATTATTGTGATGTTTTTATCAGACTCTCATTCTGACGGCACCCATTCACTGCAGAGCATCCATTGCTGAGACACTGATGCAGAGACACATTTCTACAAACCTGATGAAGAAACAAACTCATCCTGATCTCTGATGGACTGAGAGTACGGTTTCAGTACAGTCATTTGTGGATGAACTATTCCTTCAGCAGTTTTTATTTACTTAATCATGTTTGTTGTAAAGTGATGCATGAAAAAAAGACACTTGGAAGCTTTAATAGTGAGTTTCCAAAAAACCTTTCTTCCAAACTTTCTTCTGTTGAACACAAACTAAGATGTTTAGCAGAATGTCCAGAGTGTTTATTATAACAGGCTCAGCTTTAGCTGTGAAGCTCCAAACGAGATCCACAGAGACACTGTAAAGCTAGTCCAGTGTGAAGAACAGAAATACAAGTCTATTTCTCTGCTGTGACTCTTAAATCTCTCAACTAATCTCTGTCCTTCAGAATATGGTGTGTTTGGCATCAGGGATGTCATTGGTTCTCACGTGTATCATTACTAATGGCACAGCTGGTGTTTTTAAACAGAATTAATGATTTCTATTCCTCTAATCAACTCTTTCAGCACGACTGAGGATCTGTCTACACTGAAATAAGGTTATTACAGACGCACTGGTGTTCATACTGTCTACTTGGACTGCAAAAATCAGTCAAGCCCTGTGTGTTTATGATTGAATAGAGTACATTAATTATATAATTTAGTTGTCTCATAACCAAAGCCGCAAATGTGTAGAGTGCAAACTGTACATGATGAAATTAACAAATAAAAAAGGAGCAAAATGTGTTAAGTGACCTGCCTCATTTTGTGGATGATTTATCATATTCATGCAGTATTTGTTTGGTTTGTAGTTCAGAAGTTCATGAACTAAATGTGCTGACCTTCGTACAAATGCATTTAAGTGTAACAGCATTTGGTTTAAAATACATTATTGTTAAATTATTCTGGTCACATTGTGTCCCGTATACAGACTACAGTGCATTTATTTCTATAACTTTTCTGGTATTGGAAATCTGTTTTTCATGACCGTGGGAATCATGGCTCAGTACAGCAATCCATACATTCAGGTAACAAGCATGCTTTCTTCAGCTTTATATCTTCTCTTGAAACAGATATTATAGCTGTAACAGTTCACAAGTTCTAAAAATGATATTTTGCTGCATAACTCTTCAGATCTTGGAGCAGATAGACACATCTATAACAGTTGGGTTCACAAGTTTATCAGAGTACAGAAGTTTAACCTGGCTTTCCTATGAAAAATAAATTATATTTGATCTAACACCTAAACATGACTTTTGTTGATGTAACCTCATGTTTTCAGATTAGTTTATTAATATTAATTAAAACCTGAAAATTGAGTTGCGCCTGTAAAAATACAGCGTCTTCAATCCCTGCATCTTTAATAAGCAGATTTAGACCTGATGAAAGTGAAGGAAAGTCCAAAACAGGATGTAAAGCTTCAGTAAAATTATGAGCTAATTATTCCCTCACATATATATAATATATCAATGAGTAAATTCATCTGCATCTATTATTATAGGCTACATAATTATAATTATTTAAAATTATTGTCCCTGGTTCAAAAAAAAGAAAGAAAAAAAACTGGAAAATGATTTTTGCCTAAAGCAAGAAAAATATGTGCTTGTTTCCCATTTTAATTACTTTTAATTTTCTGACCCAATTGACAGATATTTTTTTAAGCTTAAAATCATTTAATTATGATTATTAATTTATTTATTTCCAGAAAACAAGGCTTAATATCTTGTCACTTTGTTTCATAATTAAACGTATCTTGTTTTAAGAATATTTAGATGTTTTTACTGGAAAATAATATTTGTGGTAAATGTTTAAAGACGAGACGCACTAGTTTGGTGTTCACATCAAATTAAATTTCCAAATGTGATTTTATACACAAAGTGTATTACATGCAAGTGTCTACTTTTATTTTTAAATAACTTTTATGAAATTAAAATATCACAATATGGGTAAAATAAAGTTGGTAATTCAGCATAACAGATATATTTATGTTAAAACAAAACATACTTATTCTAAAATATATCAAGGAAAAAATTATCATACTAAATTTTGTTATGTTTTAAATGATTAAAAATGTCTTGCTGACAAATGAGTAAAACATAGTGGTTTGAAGGATCGTGGCAAAGATTGGTAAAGATTTAAAATGACAATATATTAGTATTCAGGGTCTGCTGTGATCCTTAATTAGAAGATAATTATTGTTCTAAGTATGCCTGTCAAGATATAATGGTATATGAACTATCATTACACTGAATTACATTTTTGTCTCTAAATCTTGGTAAAAATGTACAATAGTCTTATGTTTGCTCAGAAGAAATGAAATTAAAAGGACACATTATGATTCACGAAAATTATTTAAAGCTGTATTAAAATTGTATTGTTTTGATGCTTGAAAACCCCTCTTCGTCTTTAACCCCTATATATATTGTATATACAACTGGTGTAGATATTTTCTTTCCTCTCCTGTGGTTAGAAGTTCAGCAGGGAATAGTCTCATTTATCCCAAAATGTCTTTGTTAATGTCTCAAGGAGCCCGACCCACTCTTGGGACTTTGGTCTTATAAGCAAAATCTTCACAGGACAAAAGAATCAGGTGTAATAACTAAACACATAAGGAACAACTGTGAAGATCTTAAATTCAATTGGTCCAGGAATAGAAGCCATCAGAAGGAGGAAAGCTGACTATCTAACAGTGAATTAGACAACATAGAAAATACACACAATTCAAGATCCTAACACTGATAAACAATGTTCTTCCTGAAAGAGATCAGCCGCTGGTGAAGAGCTAGTTTCTCTCTGAAATTGATGATTTATCAAGATATGCGGCACAGATCACAGCTGAAATACAACAGGTGTGATATTACTTTGATAATAGTCTCTCATCTTTTATTCTTTTATGACATTAATATGGTATTTTGGAGCAAACTTGTCTGACACTAAGTAGAAATTAGGCAGATGGTAACATGGATATATTGTGATGCCCTCATTTCTGAAGAACTTGTCACTTTGTAATGTTTGACTTTACTGACATTTTTGTTCACTTTTGTATCATATTGTAATTAGATAACCAGCTGACTCCAATCTTGAATCTCATTTTTTAAGCAGTAGTCTGATTTTATGGTTACACATGACAACATATGATTCCTTTTGTGACTCGTCTGATTGTTGTCGACTGATTTTAGGATGAGAGAAGAAACTATAATGAGCTTGATTTGTCTTCTGGAGATCTGCACAGAGGAGGAATAAAACCATCACCTTTGTTCATCAAGTGGGTAGAAGATTTATTTATATCAGAGAACTGAACATTGAAAACGATCATTAAAATAATTTAAAAAATGAAAATATCAATTATTAATCATTATTATTATTAATATGATTAACTAAATGACTGATTTTAATTAACACAAATGTAGGTTGAGAAAAGCACAGAAACACTTGGTCACTCAACAGCACTCTCTCTCTCACACACACACACACACACACACACACACACACACACACACACACACACACACACACACACACACACACTGATCTTACTGTCTATATGCAGATTTATTACATTTATTCTGATGTTATTTCACTGACAGAAGTTCAGCTGCGGTATTAATGTCATGAAGAGAAAAGAAGAGACTCTATAACATCTCACTGTTACTGATTTATCATGCAGCTCAAAGCATTATGGGTAGAATCTCTCATCAGTCTATTCTGATTCATCAACACAGCTTCACTGATGATCCAGAACCAACAATAAACCCAGGATAGAGGTGCTGAGTGAATGTGGTCTGGACTGTGTGGATGAGGCTCATTGTGTCAGAGACGCTGTAGAAGGACAGAGTTCCTGCACTGTGATCCACAAACACTCCTATTCTGCTGCTGATGGGCTTCACAGGGAGAACAGTCTTTATGTTATTGTGTCTGAATGAGTATCTGGAGGAAGAGCAGATCAAACTCCAGGACTGATCATTAGATCCAAACAAACGCTCAACACCTGCTCCCTTCCTGCTGATGCTCTTATATGACACTGATATATACACAATATCTCCACTCCACTGCAGCTCCCAGTAACAGCGTCCACACACACTCTCTCTACACAACACCTGAGCATACACATCAAATCTGTCTGGATGATCAGGATACTGCTGATCTGTGATAGTGAATGTAATCACTCTGTTTCTCTCAGACAGGCGAAGATATTTATTCACTGTGTTCAGATCCAGAGTGAGCTGATGGGAATCTGATGGAGATAAAACACATCAGAATCAGGAATTATGAATCTGTTTGATCTTTTCATGTAGCTGAACTCTTCATGTTCAGTGTATCATCAGTGTCTCAGTACAGATGACCAGATATCTGTGCTAATCATCATCATCCACCCTATCTGAGGGTTGTCCTTGTCCCCCCTAAAAATATGATTAATAAACCACGCTGTGTATTGTAAATAATGTTTTATACTTAAAATAATTTGTGTAGTAAAACATCGCAAACGGGGCAAAAATGCGTATAAACATTTTGAGTCTCCCCCTCCCTTGCCTCACAGCGCTTTTTCCTCTTTTATATCATACACACCAGTCCAGTGAGAGAACAAAGTCAATATCTGTGGAACTCCAGGCTGTCAATTGGCTATTTTATCACTATAACATCAGATGAAGTGATTATTTTCTCTTTGCACGAGCACACGCACACTTTGAGTGAGAGGAGAGACACTTTATAAGTGCGCGTGTACTCTTTCTGCACGAGAGCAGCGTGTATCTGAGAGTGCGCGTCCGGTTTTGTGCGAGAGCAACGGCTATTCGGCTGTTTGAGAAAGTGACGTCTTTGTTCCTCGGACGTTTCCGGTTAGTGTTCGAGCGCATTCAAAACAATGGCGGCATGCGCTTGATGCACAGTGGGATTGCGATCATTTATTTAATCCTGCTGTTTAAAATGTCAAAATTAAAATTGAGATCCTTGTTGCTCGGTGTTGGGTGCTCCCTCTGACCTGGGACTAACATTCATTTATAAATAATCAGAAATTAAAGGGTTTAGATGTCCGAGAAACACGTCTGGTTTGCAGCAGTGAAGCGAGAAGCAGGATATACAGCACACATTTACATTCAGGTAAGGACAAGTTCTTGTTGTTTTTCAATTTGATTATTTGTATTTATTTACGTTAACTCTTCAAGTATGATGCAGCATTGTGTTTTCGTCATTGTTTACATATACACCCAGCATTTTGATTCTTGTTTAGTGAAAAAGGCCAAGCTTTTATTTCCGTTTTATTGCAAGCGTTATGTGGGCTATAATTAAATATGAATTCTCATTAGTTGTCTAGCTATCTTGTCAGCAGATAAATGCAGTGAGTAACACATTATAGAAATGTATTCTGTAAACTTGAATGTTGAATAGTGAAACTGCAGTAGTTTATTAAAGCTAACGGTAAACATTTTTTAATCACTTATTAAGCTTGTCTAATGTTAATTCCAACATGCACTGATGTATTAAACAATAATAGTATTACTTTTAAATATTGTGCATTAAATACAATAATTGTTTTTCTACTTTTGTCTTTAGGAAAGCCATCATCTGTAATGTAAGACACTAAGACAGTGAGTGCTACAGAGAGACAGGACAGTGCTAAACCACATGAGATCATATGAACACACAGATGTGTTTGAGAACTTGAGGATGAGATGCAATGTAGTACTTAAAGCTGCTCATGGCCAGATACTGACTGCTGCTTCTGATATTGATCACATATTAATAAATTTGGCGGAAACAGTTGAGAGGATGTCTTTCGTTTATATGCAGTACTGGTCAAAAGTCACACTATACATTACTATTAGTATTAGATTTATTACTATTAGACATGTTACTATTTTTAATGTTTTTAAAAGACGTCTCTTATGTTCATCAAGCCTCCATTTTATTTGAAAAAAAACTGACAACAACAGTAATATTGTGAAATATTATTACATTTTAAAATAATGGTTTTGTTTTAATATTCTTTATATTTATTTCTGTGATGCAAAGCTGAATTTTCATCAGCCTTTACTCGTCTTGTGTCACATGATCCTTCAGAGATCATTATAATGTGCAGATTTGATATTTGGTTATTGTCAGTGTTGGAAACAATTGTGCTGCTTAATATTTTTCTGGAGCCTGTGATGCTTTATACAGGATTGATTGATTGAATCCTGGCAGGGATTTTCACAATATAGAAATATTTCCTAACAGTTTGTCTTTGATCACTTTTTTTAATCAGTTTAAAATCCTTGCTGAATATGTGATACACCTTTAAGTGACGGTACAACTTAACGTCTAAAGGAGTTTATCTATGAGTTCATCTAATGCCATGCAGCGTTCACTAGAATTGCGACTGTTATTGTGTTGTACAATATAAATTAGGGGGGAACCAAAGAAAGCGGAACCTAAGTGCGGGTATTGTTGCACCGCGCTGCCTAAGGGACGGACGTCTTCCTCGTCTCTCATATTGAGATTTGGAAATGAAGATGACGGTTCGCTCTTTCTCTAACTGAGTATGATTTTGTGTTCCAGGTTCGTACCCTGTAAAAAAAAAAAGAAGGAAAGAAATCATACGAACTGTTTCCTCCTGAAGTGTATTAAAACTGTGATGGACTGTTTGATGTGTGAAACCGAGTTAGAGAGCCGCGTTTATAATCGTGGGAGAAAACATGTGTAAACAATGGCACTAGTGGCTGTATAACACGTGGGTATTGTAACTGAATGTGTAAATCGGTGCATTGAAGTCCTCACTCCCTAGAAATGTTTTATTTCATGTTTTAAGGTATCCTGACAGGTTATAAAATATTGTAAATGTTAAGAAAAGAGGGTTATTACTAAAGTTACAGAAGCAGTGGCTGTCTGCGTCTGACAGTGTATTATAATTTGAACAGTTTTTCCTATGTGTAATATTCATGTTGCGACTTTAAAGTCATTTGTAAGTTTGTATACAGCCAAAGAAAGAGTGTTTGTGATTCATATTTCATTAGTAAGTAAGTTTAAAAGAAAACTAGTTATATAAATATATATAAATAACTGTATAGCTTAAAATATGATCTATCCTAGGGATGTTGTTGCACTTTAAAAAAAAATAAGAAAGAAAAGAAAAGAGTGATGTTTATTTTTCCAGGGACATAATTATTTTGTGACTATGAGTGTGGAATGTCGCCCGCTGATATGTGAAGAGTAAAGAGAAAAAAAAACTTTATTGAGGTGCTTAAATTGAAATTGCACTGAAACTGAAACATATCTACACAAAGGGAATGTTATTGTTTTATACTATAAGTTGATACATTTGTAATAAAGAGATATTGAGATTTGGAAATGAAGATGACGGTTCGCTCTTTCTCTAACTGAGTATGATTTTGTGTTCCAGGGTGACATCGAAAGTTGAGAGTAGTGAACCCCAGTCAACATCTTTTTGTTACTCCAGTTACTCCGTTTGAAACTCGTAACAAACTGTGGGGGCTCGTCCGGGATCTCTCCTCATCACAACCATAGGGGGAGCAGATCCAGAGATATTAGAACCACGCGACCAAGGTGAGAGGACGTTGCTGCAGGCCAGGAGTCAACCCGTGGGTGTCCGAGGAGGGGGACCAAAGAGAAAAAAAGGGATCTCAACCTCGCTTAGGAGCCGCACTGCTGATCCAGAGGCCAGCGCACGCTACTTTCCTGAGGGCCACACGCTGATCCTGTGGTCATCGCCCACCAGCATCAGAGCATCACACTGTGATCGGGAGGTCGACACGCACACACGCACAGGCCACTTAAGTCACTACACCGCTGATTTACTGAACTCACAAACCACAAGGGGACATCAGGACTATACATCATGTCAGTAACTCGTAAAGAATTAGTATGGGGCATCAAGAAACAACTATTCAGACTCTCAAGCAACGACATCTATCAGGTTGCAAAAGACATTGCAACTAACAGTCAACATGAAGAAGAGCTGAATGCGAATGATGAAGAAGGCTGCATGGAGTATGTAGTCTCCTACATGCAATCTGACACCTTACTAAGACTTGAGGATGAGGGTATGGGTCAGTTGTTGGTTTTAAATGATTTGATAGGGAGAGTAATTAATGCTAATGATCCTGTTAATTTTCCAGTGAGTACATTGAGTGATGGTAGCACACACGTTACACCTAGTCAAAGTCTATCCACTACAATCCCAAACCCCACATCACAACCTCATTCTCACCCTAACAGTACAGTTATGCAAACACAACCCCACTCTAACCCTCATAGCAATACAACAACACAGTCCTTAGAAGAACTGAGACAAGTGTATGAAGAGCTGGGTGAGAGACTGCGACGACGTGAATTTACAGAAACCTCATCACCCACAACTTACCTCCACCAGGGTGAGTCAGAGAGACCCGTAATACTGAAGGACCTTTCCTACCTGCAACGCAGAGACTTCAAAGTACATGGTGGTCAGGTTGGGGATCAGAACTCTGATTTAAATTACAACAATATCAGCAAACAAATCGACGAGGGAGTGAAAGAGGGCTTTGCAGAAGCAGAAGTGGTGAGAGGGGTGTTGAGGATCATCAAACCGGGGGCTTTTAAAGATATGCTCATAAACAAAGATTCAATTACAGTATCTGAACTCAAAGGCTTCCTCAGGTCTCACCTCGGAGAGAAAGCAACGACTGAGATGTTCCAGGAATTGATGTGCGCCCGACAATCAGACCAAGAATCACCACAGCAGTTTCTCTACCGCATGATTGGGCTTAAGCAGAAAATCCTTTTCCAGTCCCGACAGGCCAGTGCAGACATTTCATATGACCCCAAGACCATTCAGGAGGTGTTCCTCCATACTATTTATCAGGGTTTGGGGACAAAACATGCTGACCTCCGACAGAGACTGAGACCTCTAATCTCAAACAGACAAGTCACAGATGAGGAAATCTTGCGCCAGGTCATGAAAATAATGAGTGATGAGAACGAGCACCAGCGCAGACTGGGCCAACCCCCCCGACAAAAGGTAACACAAGCACACAGCGCCAAGGTTGAGACGAGAGACCATAACAACAACAACAAGTCACGGGAAACACCATCCAACAATGAAAATCTCCAGACAATACAACAACTCACTTCTCAGGTAGAGACCCTGACACACATGGTGGCTTCTTTGATTGAGCAGCGGACAGAAAATCCTCGGGTGTCTTGCTCTCCTTCTCAGCCAACCTCTAGCAGACCTGTCCAAGCACTGTTGGGACAACCTGCAGTCCAGGTGAGAGGAAGGACAGCTCGTTGTCCGAAATGTACTGAACAGAATGCACAGGAGTGTAACCATTGCTTCGTGTGTGGGGAGGCAGGACACAGAGCAGTGGGATGTCTGCAACGAGTAAGGGTACAGGGAAACGGGGCTCGGTCTTTGTGGAGGGACGCCCAGGGACCGGTGAACAGCTTCAGTCCCAAACAGTAACAAATAACACACAAATAACAAGACACCGCAAGCAAAACAAACAGCAAAGTTCACATGTACTGACCAGCCAGAATAACATTGCCTGCAAAGCACCCTTAATTGGGAAGAAAAGTCTGCTGAAATGTTTGATCGGCGGATACCCAACTACAGTCTTGTTTGATTCAGGCTCGCAGGTGAGCATAATTGACCAACAATGGATGGACACTCACATTCTTACTCATATGCTGAGACCTCTTTCTGAGCTATTAGAGGAAGAACTTGGCGTCTATGCAGTCACTGGTCATGCTGTCCCCTACACTGGATGGGTTGAGCTCACTGTCAATCTTGCCGGGAATGAAGACCCGAATCTCACCATACAGGCCCCTTTCCTAGTCAGCCCACTGCCACTGCCCCAGCCCCTTCTAGGAGCCAATGTACTCCAGGAGATCATCAGAAGGAAAGAGTCCTCGGGTGATGCAGTTGCAACGGTTGTCAGCCTTCTCCGCAGTGCCCTTGGAATAGAGGAGGAACAGGTGGAGGCCATCGTGAATTTCATCCAGGTGCCTCCAAGGACATATTGTGATCCAGTCACCATAAGGGTGGGCCAAGACCATACCATCATTCCTCCTGGCAGGACAGCTTATGTATGGTGTAGGGTACCTCTAAACTTTGATGTCTCTAACCCCACTGTTCTATACGAACCGATGGAGGAAAGCGTTGTCTTAGGGCAGTTGAGTGTAGGAGAAGGCCTCTTGGAAATCAATAACACCCGACGGCCTTATGTTAAGGTGCCCATCTCCAATCACTCAAAGCATGAGGTCACCCTGCCGAGGAGAACCTCTCTGGGAACCATCCAACATGTTATCAAGGTAATTGAGACCAATACCCCAGAGTCACATCAGGCTGATCCCACACCAAGAAAGATGACATCAGTTGAGGTTAAGTCCGTCGCTTCTCCCAGCACCTCTCGACCCGAGTCCTGGCTTCCTCCTGTTGATATCAGTCACCTCAGCCCTGAACAACAACAGGCGGTAAAGGAAGTGCTCTACGGGGAATGTGGAGCATTCGCCCACGACAGTGACGACATAGGGTGCATCCCCTCCCTACAGATGGAGATCAGGACTAAGGATGACATCCCAGTTCAGAGGGCCAACGCATCCATCCCAAAACCACTCTACAGGGAAGTGAAGGAGTACATCCAGGAGCTGTTGGTCAAGGGATGAATCGTGAAGTCCCAGTCGCCTTATTCAGCTCCTGTCATCTGCGTAAGAAAGAAAGATGGGTCCTTACGCCTGTGTGTTGACTACCGGCTCCTCAACAACAAAACCGTGCCGGACCGTCACCCTCTTCCTAGAATTCAGGACCTCACTGACTCCCTGGGAGGATACGCCTGGTTTTCGATCCTCGATCAGGGGAAAGCCTACCATCAAGGCTTTATTGCCGAAGGATCAAGGTACCTGACTGCATTCATTACCCCGTGGGGGCTCTACGAGTGGGTCCGAATACCCTTTGGGCTATCAAACGCCCCAGCTGCTTTTCAGAGGAGCATGGAAAGTATGCTGGACACGCTGAGAGATGAATGCTGCATCCCTTACCTCGACGACGTGTTGTGCTTCTCCAGGTCCTTTGATGAGCATGTGCAGGTGCTACGCAGAGTTCTCCGAGCCTTGCAATACCATGGGGTAAAGCTGAAGCCGGAGAAGTGCGAACTCTTCCGCAAGGAGGTCCGGTATGTCGGCCGGTTGGTGTCAGCAGAAGGGGTAAAAATGGACCCCAAAGACCTTGAAGCAGTGCGGGCACTGAAAGACAAGACGCCACAGACAGTTGGGGACGTCAGGCAGTTGCTTGGGTTCCTGAGCTATTATCGAACATACGTGCAGGACTTCTCACGCATAGCCAAGCCCCTTTACGACCTGCTCCAGTTGAAGCCCAGCACCTCTCCAGCCAAACCGCCACGAGGAAAAACGAGATGCAATCAGCAGTCCTCCCGTACTCCGGTAGAATGGAATATACAACACCAACAGATACTTGAGCAGCTTGTTGACCGGCTGACCAAACCCCCAGTGCTGGCGTATCCTGATTTCGACCGCCCCTTCACACTACACACAGATGCCTCCCAAAAAGGTCTCGGTGCAGTTCTTTATCAGAACCAGGATGGGAAGATGAGGGTGATTGGATACGGGTCACGCACACTAACATCAGCGGAACAAAATTATCACCTACATAGCGGAAAGCTTGAATTTCTCGCATTGAAGTGGGCGATATGTGAGAAGTTCCGTGACTACTTATTCTACGCCCCGCATTTCACAGTCTTCACGGACAATAATCCCCTCACATACATTCTGAGTACTGCCAAACTCAACGCAGTGGGCCACCGGTGGGTGGGGCAGCTGGCCGATTTCCAGTTCGACATCAAATACCGGCCAGGCAAAACCAACATCGATGCTGACACCTTATCACGCTGCCCCCTGGACATCGACGCATTCATGGCTGGGTGTTCGGAAGAGTTATCGGAGGAGGCAGTATGTGCTGTATGGGAAGGAAGCCGGAGGGCACAACAAGGAGATGTGGCCTGGGTGGCAGCCCTCAATTTAGCATCCCACAGCCAAACTCAAGTTGAGCCTCTGCCGGAAGTCAGTCATGACGAGCTTGTGAGGGAACAAAGAAAAGACCCCGCTATTGGGAAAGTGATGGTGTTGAAGGAAAACGACACACCACTAACAGAGGATGACAAAGAGAGAATGGACACACACGCAAGGAGGCTGTTAAGAGAGTGGAGCAGATTATACATAGAGAATGGCCTTCTCTACAGGAAGAGGGCAGGTCGACAACAACTGGTCCTGCCCGTCACCTACAAACAAACAGTACTCACCCAGCTGCATAACAACATGTGCCATGTTGGTGTTGAAAAAGTTCTGAACTTAGCGAGGGAGCGATTCTACTGGCCTTTCATGAAAAGAGAGATAGAGGAGTATGTGACTAGGAAGTGCTCGTGCATCAAACAGAAGAAGCCAGTCACACATGAAAGAGCACCTATGGGAAGTATTACATCGAATTCGCCCCTTGAGCTGGTGTGCATCGATTTCCTTCACCTGGAAGCCTGCAGAGGTGGATACGAGTATATCCTGGTAGTGGTTGATCACTTCACCAGATTCGCGCAAGCCTACCCCACGAGGAACAAGGCTGGTAAGACGGCTGCTGATAGGCTTTTCAATGATTTCATCCCCAGATTTGGATACCCGGCCAAACTACACCACGACCAGGGTCGAGAGTTTGAGAATGAACTCTTCAGAACTCTCAGGCAATTAGCTGGTGTCGCCCACTCGAGAACCTCTCCGTATCACCCCCAGGGCAATCCTGCAGAAAGATTCAACCGCACGTTGTTGCAGATGCTCCGCACCTTGGGAGAGAAAGAGAAGGAGAGTTGGAAAGACCACCTGCCCCATGTACTCCAGGCATATAATTGTACAAGGCACGAGGCCACAGGTTTCTCCCCATACTATTTGCTGTATGGCCGACATCCTCGTCTACCAGTGGACATCCTCTTCGGCCTCATAACAGATGAGGGAGCTGAAACTAATGGACCAAAAGGATATGCTGAGAGATGGGCAGGAAAAATGGTGGAGGCATACAGAATAGCAGACGCAAACAGCAGACAGTCAAGCTCCAAAGGGAAGACATACTACGATAAACGGAGCAGAGGTGTGGTTCTTCAGCCTGGGGACAGAGTCCTGGTACGCAACCTGAGTGAACGAGGGGGCCCTGGGAAGCTTAGACCGTACTGGGAGCAGAGTATCTACATTGTTAGAGAACAGGTTGGAGATAATCCTGTCTACAAAGTAAGCCCGGAGGTGGGAGGCCGACCAGTTCGCACTCTACACAGGAACCTCCTGTTGCAAGTCAACGACCTACCTGTAGAGCCACCTCAGAACCCGGCGACCAATATAGCTGAGTCACAAAAGAGAAAGAAGAGAGTTTCAGTCAGCCCGAAACCTACGCATGAGACACAGGACCCAGATATAAGTGACTCTGAGGAAGAGGAAGGTGTGCCTCGATACTGGTTGCGAATACCGATGGAGAAGCCAAGAGCTGGAAGTTACGTACCTGTACCGCATGTTACTCCCGGCTGCCAAAACAGATCTGAACAGAATGAGACCCACCGGGGAGAAATGATTCATGCAGAACCTGAACAGGGCAGGGAGAGTGTGAGAGGCGAGGAAAAGGGGAAATCCAGTGACGATGAACATGGCATGGAGCAGCTTCAACCTGCAACTGTTCAAGAGGAACTGTATGCTGTCCATCAAGAGAACAATGTCCCCACACCACAACCTGAACATCAGGTCCCACTGAGACAGTCCACGAGAGGGAGACGGCCAAAATATGTGTTTACTTACCCATCCCTGGGTCAACCCGCTTATCACCCGCGGCCCACTGTGAGTGCAGTCGAAATCCAGCCAGTACAATGTGCTTACCAGTGTCTCAGTGCACCATACCTCCACCACTTCCAACCCCTGTCCATCCCCCCATACCCTTACCTACCTGTAGTGTACCCAACTCACTGTGGATGAGGAGCCATGAAAGATAATCACATACAGACATTCACAATTACATACATTCCATACTCAGATGAGAGCTGACACACACACATTATAGGACATACAGGATACACTAATTGAGAGTTGAAATGGGTTGTGTAAAAAAAAAAAAAAAAAAAAACGTGTGAATGTTCAGAGTGAAATTGTTCAGAATATCTTGTGTCAGGAGCCACTTTTATTTGTTGGGGAGTGTGTGATACACCTTTAAGTGACGGTACAATTTAACGTCTAAAGGAGTTTATCTATGAGTTCATCTAATACCATGCAGCGTTCACTAGAATTGCGACTGTTATTGTGTTGTACAATATAAATTAGGGGGGAACCAAAGAAAGCGGAACCTAAGTGCGGGTATTGTTGCACCGCGCTGCCTAAGGGACGGACGTCTTCCTCGTCTCTCATATTGAGATTTGGAAATGAAGATGACGGTTCGCTCTTTCTCTAACTGAGTATGATTTTGTGTTCCAGGTTCGTACCCTGTAAAAAAAAAAGAAGGAAAGAAATCATACGAACTGTTTCCTCCTGAAGTGTATTAAAACTGTGATGGACTGTTTGATGTGTGAAACCGAGTTAGAGAGCCGCGTTTATAATCGTGGGAGAAAACATGTGTAAACAATGGCACTAGTGGCTGTATAACACGTGGGTATTGTAACTGAATGTGTAAATCGGTGCATTGAAGTCCTCACTCCCTAGAAATGTTTTATTTCATGTTTTAAGGTATCCTGACAGGTTATAAAATATTGTAAATGTTAAGAAAAGAGGGTTATTACTAAAGTTACAGAAGCAGTGGCTGTCTGCGTCTGACAGTGTATTATAATTTGAACAGTTTTTCCTATGTGTAATATTCATGTTGCGACTTTAAAGTCATTTGTAAGTTTGTATACAGCCAAAGAAAGAGTGTTTGTGATTCATATTATTTCATTAGTAAGTAAGTTTAAAAGAAAACTAGTTATATAAATATATATAAATAACTGTATAGCTTAAAATATGATCTATCCTTGGGATGTTGTTGCACTTTAAAAAAAAATAAGAAAGAAAAGAAAAGAGTGATGTTTATTTTTCCAGGGACATAATTATTTTGTGACTATGAGTGTGGAATGTCGCCCGCTGATATGTGAAGAGTAAAGAGGAAAAAAACCTTTATTGAGGTGCTTAAATTGAAATTGCACTGAAACTGAAACATATTTACACAAAGGGAATGTTATTGTTTTATACTATAATTTGATACATTTGTAATAAAGAGATATTGAGATTTGGAAATGAAGATGACGGTTCGCTCTTTCTCTAACTGAGTATGATTTTGTGTTCCAGGGTGACATCGAAAGTTGAGAGTAGTGAACCCCAGTCAACATCTTTTTGTTACTCCAGTTACTCCGTTTGAAACTCGTAACAAATACATATATTAATATTCTTTCAAAAAAATAAATAAATAAAAAATACTGACCCCAAACTTTTGAACAGTAGTGCATCGCATGTTGTTACAAAATATTTATATTTTAAATAAATGCTGTTCTTTTATTCTTCAAAGAATCCTAAAATATTAAACAGCACAACTGTTTCAACACTGATAATAAATCAGCATATTAGAATGATTTCTGAAGGATCATGTGACGCTGATATCTGGAGTAATGATGCTGTAAATTCAGATTTTATCACAGAAAGAAATTAAATTTTAAAGCACATTAAAATAGAAAGCCATTGTTTTAAATTGTAATAATATTTCAAAATATGACTGTTTTTGTCTGTATTTTTGATCAATTAAATGCAGGCTTGATGAGCATTGGAGACTTCCTTCAAAAACATTAAAAATAGTAATAGTGCCCACACTTTTGACCAGTACTACTGTATGTGTGTCTACAGTAAATGTGCATAAAAACAAACCCCACACATATACTGTAAGTAGTGTGTGTGCATTTATTAATCTGCATGTAGGCTATACTTTTATCTTTAAAAAAAAAACAACTATTAAAGGTTTATGCAAAACACGGTAGCCAGCACTGAATTGCATTCATCTTATTTGTGACCACATGATGGCTCTGATAGAGCATTCAAATGCTTTCTAGCGCTGTTCCACAGCAACAAACTTGACCAAACTAAGCACACATTTTAAAACGAATGAAATCAGTAATAATGGGATGTAGTGATTAGTTTATTAGCATTCATTTAGCGTTGTAATATACATGCATGTTCTGTAAAGCTGCAGTGAAACTATATGTATTGTGAAAAGCGCTGTACAAATAAATATTTGCATAGATATACAGACTGACCCAGCAATGCAAGTGAAATGTCAAATAATCAGCTCCCGGACATCTTAGCGACAAACCATGATCAGTACGTAAGTGACACTGTTTGTCTAGCTTCAGTTTAACTGAACATAAGCCTGATGTCATCCATTGTACGAACAAATGATCCCAAACTTTCTGCTATGCAGTTAATTGTAAGCATCCAGACTGCGATATATTTACCGCCATCTCTCGAGTACACGCACGCAGCATCAATCAGAGCCGTCCGGAAGACTACTTTTAATGTTCTTTGTAGGTTTGTGCATCAGTCATATTTAAAGGGTATTCCAATCACCGTTTATATAATTTTTAAAAAAAAATACCTTAACTGTTACATTTTCGCTAGACTTAAATAGTACGCGCTTGTTTTGACAGATCTGAGATTTAAAGATGGCGCTACCGGAAATGCTTCAGGACCAGACATGTGCAGTAGCGTTCCAAAGCCTTTGTTATTGTTTACGTGTCTATTATTGTCGATTAATGTGCTTTCGCTTTACAATAATGCGCTCTCGACATTTGTCATTAAAATAACGCAATAGTCTCCCTGCTACACTAATAGTAAGGTTTTCCTCTGTGTATATCCTTACAAGTAAATTTTAGCTGATTATTTGTGTCCCCTTCAAAAACTGCTCTTGAGAAATGTTGTTTATTGTCCCCCCTACTGTTAGACCAAATTTACGCCCCTGATTACATCATCAGTTATAAAACTCTTCTTTCTCCTTCTACAGAAGAACATGAACACACTCAGTGAGTTTTTCTGCTTGTTTTCTTACTGACTTACATTGTAGGAAGTCGTTCCTGGTCCTGGGAACAATGTTGGTGAATGTGACTGTGGAAATCAACAGACATGAACAGTGTGATTCTCATGATCCTACATCCATTCCTAAGACATTTCTAATATGATGTTCTCCATGATATGAGATGATGATGGACTGGTTTCTGAGAGTAGATGAATCTGCAGGACTTTACCTCTGTCTGAGATCTTCTTGAGCTCCTCTTTGCAGAAATCCTCCAGTTTGTCTCTCAGCTGATGAACAGATTCTCTCAGATCATCAAAAGAGACGAGAGACCTGAAGAGATCATCATGTACGTCTGTAGATTCAGGAGGAGCTGAGAGAGACTGGAAACTCTACAGAAAACAGAAATCAGACTCATCAGCTCCACACTTCACCCAATAACCTGCTCCAACATCAGATTTGACTGATCTTTAGTAACTCAATCCAGCACTTCCACAGCATCAGCTTCATTCTTCTCATATTCATTATATCACATTAGAGCTACAGATTCTAGTATCTGACACTTACACTATATGTAAACTTTCTAGGAAACAGTATGGATGATAAAACATCTGCAAAGAACATAAATGTCCATCTAACAGCTCAAGCATATCAATGGAGTCTCATTGTAGGGTTGAGTAGATTTGCTCAAGAAAAGCAGCTCAAATACTACGATCAGATTGACCATTATTTATAACTTTCGCTCAAGTCCACTATGATGCTGTTCTTCTAGATCTGTGTTACCTGCAGGAACTGGATGTGATCCTGTGTGTGTGAAAGCTGCTCCAGCTCAGCGTCTCTCCTCCTCAGATCATTGATCTCCTGCTCCAGTCGCTCCAGTCGTCCTTCAGCTCGACTCACTGCTTGCTTTTCCTGATCTCTGATCAGCCGTATCAGCTCAGAGCGGCTTCTCTCAATGGAGCGGATGAGCTCAGTAAAGATCCTCTCACTGTCCTCCACTGCTGTCTGTGCAGAGCGCTGTTAGGACACACAGTGATTCAGGCTTCAGTGAGTCTGAACTGAGACTGAGACAAACTTCTCTTCTTCTCCAGACTCACCTTATGAGACTCCACAGCCTCTCTCAGCTGCTGGAGATCTTTCTCTCTCTGCTGGATTCTCTGCTGGAGCGTCTTCTGTGTCTCCTTCAAGTCACTCTGTTGAGGAAATAATGCTTAAAAATGTTACATTACATACAATATACCACAAAATCATTATATAAAGGTTTTGTGGATCCAATATTTGTGGAGTGGATCAAATCATTTTTGGAATGTTAGTTATGAAATGCAAACTCAAAACATTGTTGATATTTATTCATACAAGAGGTTACTCCAAAATAACATATTGTACATTTCATATCTCAAACTAACTCCTCAGTTTAAAATATGAGTTTTTGTTTTCTACCCTTTTGAAATGCCAGGATTTGAAATCACCATTGTTCTCATCATGCTCCTGAACATATGCAAATCAAGATGTGCTCTTAACAACTGTCACGAGTTTATATTTCGCAGTTCTCAGTTAATATATCACACTAACCTTTTTTATTAATTTATTTTAATTCTGTAACAGAAAAACGGGCTTCAGGCATTGATCACTCGGTTAAGGTTTATTATTAACTATGACAATTTATTGTTGTTAAAGAACAAATAACAATGTTATCTTATTGTTTCTTCTTAAAGAATACAACAATAAATTAAGCATAAGTTTAATTTCTCATCAGTCCTCACCTCTTTCTCTGTCCTCTGTGCTGCAGCTGATACAGTGTCGTGGTTTTTATGTTCATCCACCAAACACAGCAAGCAAATACATTTCTGATCAGTGCGACAGAAAACCTCAAGAAGCTTGTCGTGTTTCTGGCAGATCATCTCCTGCAGTCGTCCAGTGGCTTCAGTCAGATTGTGTCTCTTTCCTTTAAACAAACTCTCATGTTGTTCGAGGTGATTCTGACAGTAAGAGTTCAGACACACCAGACAGGACTTCATGGCTTTGTGTTTTCTTCCAGTACAGACGTCACACTGAACATCTCCAGCTCCAGCAGGAACCACACTATGAAGTTTAGTCTTCTTCAGATTCTCCACAACTTCAGCCAGCACAGTGTTTCTTGCTAAAGCAGGTCTTGGACTGAAGGTCTGTCTGCACTGAGGGCAGCTGTAGACTCTCTTCTCATCCTCCTCATTCCAGCAGTCTGTAATACAGCTCTTACAGTAACTGTGTCCACACTGGATGGTCACTGGATCCTTCAGGAGATCCAGACACACTGGACACAAGAACGCATCCTGAAAAACTCTGGCTTCTGCCATTTTCCTGCATGTGAGCGCTGATATAAAGTTGAAACAGGACAACAGCACTTAAGTTTCGGTTTCTCAACACTGATTCTTCCTGGTTCTGTGTTTGAGAGACGGGAAAAACAGGAGTGTCTGTAAATTCCCAGATAATAGAAATGTCCACTAGATGTCAGCCTCATACAGACACTGGGAACTGGTGCTAAATGGACTGCGAGCACAACCAAAGAGTCCAAGTTTGGCTGGTTAGCATGGTTTTCTAACGAAATTCTATTTTTGCAAGCAACATATGGCTTATATGGTATTACGGTATAAAATATTTGTGAAAATACAGTTATCAGTTATTCACACATCACATGTCTAATCTCAAGCTCTTTTTACACCACAACTGTAATAACTGACAACTGTACACGACATCAGCAGCTGTGATGAATAGATAGATAGATAGATATATTGACAGATAGACAGACACACAGACAGACAGACAGACAGACAGACAGACAGACAGGTAGATAGATAGATAGATAGATACGTAGATAGATAGATAGATAGATAGATAGATAGATAGATAGATCGACACTTAATATTGAAATGGTTAGTGTTTATTTTACTCATTTTTAGATCATCATTTTCAACATGTAATAGACTTGTTTGGTATTACTGAAAATGCCCATGAAAATATCATATCCATTTATGCCGTGGGGGAAAACAATCTATTCTAATTAACCTTGTTAGGTGCTTGAAGAAAAGGCTCAAGTCTAACAATATTGTGATCAATACAAGGCCTTGGAGGAGATAATTAACAAAGGTGCTGCTGAACCCGGCTCAGTGAAACCTGGAGGAGAGACTGTATGGTACATTCCACACTGAGCTGTACCACCATCAGAAACCAGATAAACTGAGGGTTGTGTTCAATTGTTCAGCTGAGTTTTGTGGTATATCTCTAAACGACACTCTTCTGACTGAGCCTGACCTAATTAACTCTTTAGTGGGAGTACTCTGCCGCTTAAGGAAAGAAACTTATCACAGTCACCTCCGGAATAGAAAAGATGTTTCAACAGTTGCTCGTCCCTCCTGATGAACGCAATTATCTAAGGTTTCTATGGTGGGAGGGTGGAGACTTAGAGCCAGGGTTACCAGGTTTTTACAACAAAACTCGCCCAATTGCTATTCAAAACTAGCCCCAAAATTATCCCAATGGCGTTTTGAGGGGGGTCCCTCAGTAAAAATCGTGTTCCGGGGGGGTAAAATACACATTTTTTGGCAGGGTTGCCCAGGTAAAATTTGCATTGCATGGGCTAACTATCTTCGGATTTGGCAACATTGCTTAGAGTCTCAAGACTATCACATGGCAGTCCATCGCTTCAGCACTACATCGTCTCCAAGGCTAATCACAAGACCAATCACCCATCATCAGCCTCAGTGATTATTGAAAAGAACATCTATGTAGACGATGGGTTAACCAGTGTTTGTTCAGTCAATGAAGCCAAAGAACTGATCATTGATGCTCAAGTGCTGTGTAAATGCAGTTGGCTTCAGAAATTCAACTCAAATGAGGAAGATTTTCTCTGTTGCATAGACCCATCAGAAAGGGATATCACATATACGACCCTTGACTTAAACCTTGAAGCAACTTCAACAGAACGTGTACTTGGTATTCAGTGGTCAACAAAGGATGACACTTTCAGCTTCAACATCAACCTTAAAGACCAGCCATCCCGGCTTCATCGATCCGGTTATCAGGACCTAAATTTCTAAATTTGACCATTTCAAATGAATTATCCGATGTGTGCTTCAGCAATACATAGCGAGTATCTCTATACTTAGAGTCTAGCTTGCCATCTTCCATACTCGCCACATATACTATGTCTTCCAACTTAAAGTTGTGTTATTTGGCTTGATTTGTCATGTCTGCATGCTGTTTCATATTTTCTTGATATTTTTCAAGAAAATATGAAAATAGCTGTTTCATATTTTCTTCTCACCTGATGCTCTGTGTGGTGTAGATCAATAAGCAAGAAAAATCTTTGAGAGCTCCTCTCTCCAATTCCTTCCTTCACTTTTAGCTGCTTTGAAGGCTTTCTTCAGATAGCGATGAAATATTTCGATTTTACCGTTACTTTTGAGCAGTGGTGGAGGTAACGAATTACTACTGCAGTTAAGTAGTTTTTTCGGGTACTTGTACTTTTTTGAGTATATTTTTAAAGCTGTACTTTTACTTGCACTTAAGTACAAATTAAGCAAAATAATCTACTTCGTTACATTTAAATCATAGTTCGTTACTGAGTATGCCCAATTTGAATTGATATTCAAACCTTTGATGCCATTTCAGTAGCTAAATAAGATATCCGATCGTAAACGGACCAATAAAAGCCCTGATATCTGAATCGGGAAAAGCCACCGCTGCAGCAGCTTTTGAAGAGCTGATCGGACAGTGAGGGAGCTCAGCGTAACTGGAGTCAAAGTTTGGAGAAACAAACTACATGGTAGTGTTATCATAAATATCTATATTTTGATACCGATACTGAAATACCTGACACGGTTCAATTACTCATTTTCCACAGTATCTACTGTATATACACCGTGACCGATACAAGCTGCGTCTCGCTCTCTCCTCTCCGACAGTGACTTTGTAATTGACAGTAGGCGGATGCGCAATTGCCCATCAGAGTATGAATATCCGTGAGGGATTTCAGGTATTCTGCATAATATTAATCATTTCCATGCAAATGTGGTGAGTGCTTTATTGTAACATGAGAACACAGTCATGTAATCACAGAAAACTGGATGCGAGCTCTCAAATAGGCCTGATTTACACAAATTAACTGCCTGTCCTTTCACTCCGATATTGCTTGTGCTCACTCAGACTGTGTGCTATCGCTATCTCTCCGTGCTTTTATAGTAGAAATTATTTCTCTTTGCTCCTAGCTTAAACTTTGTCAAAAGTTATCATTCAGAATAGATCCACGCCTGACTGATGAAAATGCTACTGGAAATGTTATTGACTAAGTTAAATGCACCAGAAAGTCTTTCAATATGAAAGAAAAACTTTAATTTCTTTACAATGTAAGTTTATGCTAGAAATGTTTCAGAATGGGATATTTGTGTGATTAAATATCCTAGTCTTTCTAACTGCATCACTACATTGTACAGACGTTACAGGTCAAAGCCATCTGATGTTCCATTTATCTAAATAAATAACATATATGGCTCTTAAATCACTGCTTATAAAAATTCAGTGTTGTCATATTTCGAATACCTCAACTGAATTGAGGTCATTTGTTTTAGTATTTTATTACTGACTGTACTTGTTTTTTTTGGTAAATTCAGTTCAGTTTGAAATCAAATTTGAAATCAAGCTTCTTTGCTGTAAGCTTTTGCAACAAAGTTACCCTATTTTAAAGACACAAATACACATCTAACCTACATGCTATATTCAATAAATGTTTGCAGGAATTTCCCTCATTATAAACTCGAAACCCGAATAGCAACTTTCAATCACTAAAGATTGGTCCTCTCCCTCCTCTAATGACATGCCGGATCCATTACCCCGCTTTATTCTGGGACCTCTCAATTTACAAATTAAGCACTGGGCTACCTTATTGAAAGTAGGCTATTGCTCTTAAGAGACCTGTGTGTTTTGTATCACTAGTGCAGTGTCTGTTCTCGGAGCACTTAAGTCCTGCCCGCGTGAGGCGCGCCGCTTCCGGCTCGCGCTGTTCTGTACTTTATTAAAAGTTTATTAATTCTGAATGCGTCCATATTAGTCCATATCGCACCAAAATGCGAGACTGCACTCCCTTACATGTACACCCGCCAGGCCGCCACGCTTGAAGTCGATTGGATGAACGTTCTCGACATAATAAAAATGCAAACAGACAGACATAAGCACAGAGATTCCTGCCTTTATTAGAGAGAAAAATATGTTAAGGCCCCTCCCTCCGAAGCTTCGAAAATTCGGTGTTGATTACTACCGAAGCTTCGAAGCTCAAAAAATGGTATTCGAATCAGCACTACTCCAAACTTTTGCTATAATATTAGAAGCATGTGTAAACTTTCACTATCAGATGAAAAAAGTGATTAATTTCTGTTTTCAGTTGATGAATGAACCGTATATAGTAGGGTTGGGCTGATGGCTGATAGACATCACGATGTTGAGCCGGCAGAATCGGTGGGCGGGGCTAAACAGGCAGAGATGTAGAATCGGTGGGCGGGGCTAAACAGGCAGTGATGTAGAATCGGTGGGTGGGGCTAAACAGGCAGAGATGTAGAATCGGTGGGCGGGGCTAAACAGGTAGGGATGTAGAATCGGTGGGTGGGGCTAAACAGGCAGCGATGTAGAATCGGTGGGCGGGGCTAAACAGGCAGCGACGTAGAATCGGTGGGCGGGGCTAAACAGGCAGCGACGTAGAATCGGTGGGTGGGGCTAAACAGGCAGTGATGTAGAAGCAGGTGTTGATCATCTTCTGCGGAGGCGGTGCTCATCCACACTTATTACATCATAGAGTCTTACATTCCACACGCTGTCGTTTTAGCAGACTGGCTTCAATATAAGCTGTTTTTAGACTAACAACAAAGTTTGAGTTCTGAAACTTATATTTGGTCGCTCGCTGCGGGATGTGCTTCACCGTCTCTGACTCGCTCAAAGCACACGAGCGAGTGCACACCGGAGAGAAACCCTACGAGTGCCCGCTGTGTGGGAAGGGCTTCGGACGGTTGAGTACACTGCTGACTCATAAGAAGAAGCACTGTCCCAAGCTGACGAAGTGAATGTCACTATTCTTGCCGGGATGCTTTTAGAAATGTTATTTAAATAACATTATATCTGCATTAATATCCTATGAGGAGGAGTTCATTAAACATTGAAAATCCGAGATTAGGATGAGTTTGTTTCTTCATCAGGTTTGTAGAAATGTGTCTCAGCAATGGATGCTCTGCAGTGAATGGGTGCCGTCAGAATGAGAGTCTGATAAAAACATCACAATAATCCACATCACTCCAGTCCATCAGTTAACATCTGGAGAAGACAAAAGATGAAAAGATGATCTCTCAACTAATCTCTGTCCTTCAGAATATGGTGTGTTTGGCATCAGGGATGTCATTGGTTCTCACGTGCATCATTAATAATGAAACAGCTGGTGTTTTTTAAACAGAATTAATGATTTCTATTCCTCTAATCAACTCTTTCAGCGCGAGTGAGGATCTGTCTACACTGAAATAAGGTTATTACAGACGCACTGGTGTTCATACGGTCTACTTGGACTGCAAAAATCAGTCAAGCCCTGTGTGTGAGTTTATGATTGAATAGAGTACATTAATTACATAATTTAGTTGTCACATAACCAAAGCCGCAAATGTGTAGAGTGCAAACTGTACATGATGAAATTAACAAATAAAAAAGGAGCAAAATGTGTGAAGTGTGACCTGCCTCATTTTGTGGATGATTTATCATATTTATGGAGTATTTATTTGGTTTGTAGTTCAGAAGTTCATGAACTAAATGTGCTGACCTTTGTACAAATGCATTTAAATGTAACAGCATTTTGTTTAAAATACATTATTGTTAAATTATGCTGGTCACATTGTGTCCCGTATACAGACTACAGTGCATTTATTTCTATAACTTTTCTGGTATTGGAAATCACAGGTTTTTCATAACCGTGGGAATCATGGCTCGGTACAGCAATCCATACATTAAGGTAACAAGCATGCTTTCTTCATCTTTATATCTTATCTTGAAACATATAGCTGTAACAGTTCACAAGTTCTAAAAATGATATTTTGCTGCATAACTCTTCAGATCTTGGAGCAGATAGACACATCTATAACAGCTGGGTTCACAAGTTTATCAGAGTACAGAAGTTTAACCTGGCTTTCCTATGAAAAATATATTATATTTGATATAACACCTAAACATGACTTTTGTTGATGTAACCTCATTTTCAGATTAGTTTATTAATATGAATTAAAACCTGAAAATTGAGATGCGCCTGTAAAAATACAGCGTCTTCAATCCCTGCATCTTTAATAAGCAGATTTAGACCTGATGAAAGTGAAGGAAAGTCCAGATCAGGATGTAAAGCTTCAGTAAAATTATGAGCTAATTATTCCCTCACATATATATAATATATCAATTAGTAAATTCATCTGCATCTATTATTATAGGCTACATAATTATAATTATTATTATTTAAAATTATTGTCCCTGGTTCAAAAAAAAAGAAAACAAAAAAAAATGGAAAATGATTTTTGCCTAAAACAAGAAAAATATGTGCTTGTTTCCCATTTTAATTACTTTTAATTTTCTGACCCAATTGACAGATATTTTTTTTAAGCTTAAAATCATTTAATTATGATTATTAATTAATTTATTTCCAGAAAACAAGGCTTAATATCTTGTCATTTTGTTTCATAATTAAATGTATCTTGTTTTAAGAATGTTTAGGTATTTTTACTGGAAAATAATATTTGTGTTAAATGTTTAAAGACGAGACGCACTAGTTTGGTGTTCACATCAAATTAAATTTCCAAATGTGATTTTATACACACAAAGTGTATTAAATGCAAGTGTCTACTTTTATATTTTATATAACTTTTATGAAAATAAAATATCAGAATATGGGTAAAATAAAGTTCCATGGTCATTCAGCATAACAGATATATTTATGTTAAAACAAAACATACTTATTCTAAAATATATCAAGGAAAAAATTATACTAAATTTTATTATGTTTTAAATGATTAAAAATGTCTTGCTGACAAATGAGTAAAACATAGTGGTTTGAAGGATCGTGGCAAAGATTGGTAAAGATTTAAAATGACAATATATTAGTATTCAGGGTCTGCTGTGATCCTTAATTAGAAGATAATTATTGTTCTAAATATGCCTGTCAAGATATAATGGTATATGAACCATCATTACACTGAATAACATTTGTGTCTCTAAATCTCGGTAAAAATGTACAATAGTCTTATGTTTGCTCAGAAGAAATGAAATTAAAAGGACACATTATGATTTACGAAAATTATTTAAAGCTGTATTAAAATTGTATTGTTTAGATGCTTGAAAACCCCTCTTCGTCTTTAACCCCTATATATATTGTATATACAACTGGTGTAGATGATTTTCTTTCCTCTCCTGTGGTTAGAAGTTGAGCAGGGAATAGTCTCATTTATCCCAAAATGTCTTTGTTAATGTCTCAAGGAGCCCGACCCACTCTTGGGACTTTGGTCTTATAAGCAAAATCTTCACAGGACCAAAGAATCAGGTGTAATAACTAAACACATAAGGAACAACTTGTGAAGATCTTAAATTCAATTGGTCCAGGAATAGAAGCCATCAGAAGGAGGAAAGCTGACTATCTAACAGTGGATTAGACAACATAGAAAACACACACAATTCAAGATCATAACACTGATAAACAATGTTCTTCCTGAAAGAGATCAGCCGCTGGTGAAGAGCTAGTTTCTCTCTGGGACTGATGTTTTATTGAGACGTGCGGCACAGATCAGAGCTGAAATACAACAGGTGTGGAGTTACTTTGATAATAGCCTCTCATCTTTTATTCTTTTATGACATTAATATGGTATTTTGGAGCAAACTTGTCGGACACTAAGTATAAATTAGGCCGATGGTAACATGGATAGATTGTGATGCCCTCATTTCTGAAGAACTTGTCACTTTGTAGTGTTTGACTTTACTGACATTTATGTTCACTTTTGTATCATATTGTAATTAGATAACCAGCTGACTCTTATCTTGAATCTCATTTTTTAAGCAGTAGTCAGATTTTATGGTTACACAGGACAACATATGATTCCTTTTGTGACTCGTCTGATTGTTGTCGACTGATTTTAGGATGAGAGAAGAAACTATAATGAGGTGCTTGATTTGTCTTCAGGAGATCTGCACAGAGGAGGAATAAAACACATCACCTTTGTTCATCAAGTGGGGAGAAGATTTATTTATATCAGAGAACATTGAACATTGAAAACAATCATTAAAATAATTAAAATATCAATTATTAATCATTATTATTATTATTATTAATATGTTTAACTAAATGACTGATTTTAATTAACACAAATGAAGGTTGAGAAAAGCACAGAAACACATGGTCACTCAGCAGAACTCTCTCTCTCTCACACACACTCACACACACACACACACACGCACGCACGCACGCACGCACGCACGCACGCACGCACGCACACACACACACACACACACACTGATCTTACCCTCTATATGAGGATTTATTACATCTATTCTGATGTTATTTCACTGACAGAAGTTCAGCTGCAGTATTAATGTCATGAAGAGAAAAGAAGAGACTCTATAACATCTCACTGTTACTGATTTATCATGCAGCTCAAAGCATTATGGGTAGAATCTCTCGTCAGTCTATTCTGATTCATCAACACAGTTTCACTGATGATCCAAACCAAACCCAAAACCCAGGATAGAGCGGCTGAGTGAATGTGGTCTGGACTGTGTGGATAAGGCTCATTGTGTCAGAGACGCTGTAGAAGGACAGAGTTCCTGCTCTGTGATCCACAAACACTCCTATTCTCCTGCTGATGGACTTCACAGAGAGATCAGTCTGTATGTTATTGTGTCTGAATGAGTAACTGGAGGGAGAGCAGAACAAACCCCAGGACTGATCATTATATCCAAACACACACTCATAACTCCATCCCTTCCTGCTGATGCTCTTATATGACACTGATATAAACACAATATCTCCACTCCACTGCAGCTCCCAGTAACAGCGTCCACACACACTCTCTCTACACAACACCTGAGCATAATCATCAAATCTGTCTGGATGATCAGGATATGGCTGATCTGTGTCAGTGTAAGTAATCACTCTGTTTCTCTCAGACAGGCGGAGGCGTTTATTCACTGTGTTCAGATCCAGAGTGAGCTGATGGGAATCTGATGGAGATAAAACACATCAGAATCAGGAATTATGAATCTGTTTGATCTTTTCATGTAGCTGAACTCTTCATGTTCAGTGTATCATCAGTGTCTCAGTACAGATGACCAGATATCTGTGCTAATCATCATCATCCACCCTATCTGAGCGTTGTCCTTGTCCCCCCTAAAAATATGATTAAAAAACCACGCTGTGATTGTAAATAATGTTTTATACTTAAAATAATTTGTGTAGTAAAACAACGCAAACGGGGCAAAAATGCATATAAACATTTTGAGTCTCCCCCTCCCTTGCCTCACAGCGCTTTTTCCTCTTTTATATCACACACACCAGTCCGGTGAGAGAACAAAGTCAATATCTGTGGAACTCCAGGCTGTCAATTGGCTATTTTATCACTATAACATCAGATAAAGTGATTATTTTCTCTTTGCGCGAGCACAGACACACTTTGAGTGAGAGGAGAGACACTTTATAAGTGCGCGCGCACTCTTTCTGCGCGAGAGCAGCGTGTATCTGATTATTTGTCTAGCTATCTTGTCAGCAGATAAATGCAGTGAATAACACATTATAGAAATGTATTCTGTAAACTTGAATGTTGAATAGTGAAACTGCAGTAGTTTATTAAAGCTAACGGTAAACATTTTTTAATCACTTATTAAGCTTGTCTAATGTTAATTCCAAGATGTACTGATGTATTAAACAATAATAGTATTACTTTTAAATATTGTGCATTAAATATAATAATTGTTTTCTACATTTGTCTTTAGGAAAGCCATCATCTGTAATGTAAGACACTAAGACAGTGAGTGCTACAGGGAGACAGGACAGTGCTAAACCACATGAGACCATATGAACACCTAGATGTGTTTGAGAACTTGAGGAAGAGATGCAATGTAGTACTTAAAGCTGCTCATGGCCAGATACTGACTGCTGCTTCTGATATTGATCACATACTAATAAATTTGGTGGAAACAGTTGAGAGGATGTCTTTTGTTTATATGCAGTATTGGTCAAAAGTCACAATATACATTACTATTAGTATTAGATTTATTACTATTAGACACATTACTATGTTTAATGTTTTTAAAAGACGTCTCTTATGTTCATCAAGCCTCCATTTTATTTGAAAAAAAATACAGACAAAAACAGTAATATTGTGAAATATTATTACATTTTAAAATAATGGTTTTGTTTTAATATTCTTTATATTTATTTCTGTGATGCAAAGCTGAATTTTCATCAGCCTTTACTCGTCTTGTGTCACGTGATCCTTCAGAGATCATTATAATGTGCAGATTTGATATTTGGTTATTGTCAGTGTTGGAAACAATTGTGCTGCTTAATATTTTTCTGGAGCCTGTGATGCTTTATACAGGATTGATTGATTGAATCCTGGAAGGGATTTTCAAAATATATTTTATATACTTATATATTTATATATACTTTACTATCACTTTTTTTAATCAATTTAAAATCCTTGCTGAATACATGTATTAATATTCTTTCAAAAATACTGACCCAAAACTTTTGAACAGTAGTGCATCGCATGTTATTACAAAATATTTATATTTTAAATAAATGCTGTTCTTTTATTCTTCAAAGAATCCTAAAATTATCACAGGTTATAAAAAATATTAAAATGCACAACTGTTTCAACACTGATAATAAATCAGTATATTAGAATGATTTCTGAAGGATCATGTGACACTGATATCTGGAGTAATTATGATGTAAATTCAGATTTGATCACAGAAATACATTATATTTTAAAGCACATTCAAATAGAAAACCATTATTTTAAATTGTAATAATATTTCAAAATATGACTGTTTTTGTCTGTACTTTTGATCACATGTGCAGTAGCGTTCCAACGCCTTTGTTATTGTTTTCGTCCGTTTTTTCGTCATTTTGAGTCTGCAAAACATTGAAATGGTCTATTAATGTGCTTTCGCTTTACAATAATGCACTCTCGACATTTGTCATTAAAATAACGCAATAGTCTCCCTGCTACACTAATAGTAAGGTTTTCCTCTGTGTATGTCCTTACAAGTAAATGTTAGCTGATTATTTGTGTCCCCTTCAAAAACTGCTCTTGAGAAATTTTGTTTATTGTCCCCCCCCCCATACTGTTAGACCAAATTTACGCCCCTGTTTACATCATCAATTATAAAACTCTTCTTTCTCCTTCTACAGAAGAACATGAACACACTCAGTGAGTTTTTCTGCTTGTTTTCTTACTGACTTACATTGTAGGAAGTCGTTCCTGGTCCTGGGAATAATGTTGGTGGATGTGACTGTGGAAATCAACAGACATGAACAGTGTGATTCTCATGATCCTGCATCCATTCCTAACACATTTCTAATATGATGTTCTCCATGATATGAGATGATGATGGACTGGTTTCTGAGAGCAGATGAATCTCCAGGACTTTACCTCTGTCTGAGATCTTCTTGAGCTCCTCTTTGCAGAAATCCTCCAGTTTGTCTCTCAGCTGATGAACAGATTCTCTCAGATCATCAAAAGAGACGAGAGACCTGAAGAGATCATCATTTACGTCTGTAGATTCAGGAGGAGCTGAGAGAGACTGGAAACTCTACAGAAAACACAAATCAAACTCATCAGCTCCACACTTCACCCAATAACCTGCTCCAACATCAGATTTGACTGATCTTTAGTAACGCAATCCAGCACTTTCACAGCATCAGCTTCATTCTTCTCATATTCATTATATCACATTACAGCTACAGATTCTAGTATCTGACACTTACACTATGTGGACTTTCTAGGAAATAGTTTGTATGATAAAACATCTGCTAAGAACATAAATGTCCATCTAACAGCTCAAGCACATCAATGGAGTCTCATTGGAAAAGCAGCTAAAAGGCTACGATTAGATTGATCATTATTGATATCTTTCTCTCAAGTGCACTATGATGCTGTTCTTCTAGATCTGTGTTACCTGCAGGAACTGGATGTGATCCTGTGTGTGTGAAAGCTGCTCCAGCTCAGTGTTTCTGCTCCTCAGATCATTGATCTCCTGCTCCAGTCGCTCCAGTCGTCCTTCAGCTCGACTCACTGCTTGCGTTTCCTGATCTCTGATCAGCCGTATCAGCTCAGAGCGGCTTCTCTCAATGGAGCGGATGAGCTCAGTAAAGATCCTCTCACTGTCCTCCACTGCTGTCTGTGCAGAGCGCTGTTAGGACACACAGTGATTCAGGCTTCAGTGAGTCTGAACTGAGACTGAGACAAACTTCTCTTCTTCTCCAGACTCACCTTATGAGACTCCACAGCCTCTCTCAGCTGCTGAAGATCTTTCTCTCTCTGCTGGATTCTCTGCTGGAACGTCTTCTGCGTCTCCTTCAGCTGCTTCTGCAGGACAAACAGATGATAGTGAATCTCACAGAAAACAGCTGTAGATTTAAACTCTGATGATAAAATGATCGAACATTTACTACCATATCATACATGAATTATCATGAAGATTATGGCCTTTTTCACTCCGCAAGTGTAACTATCATAAAAGTGAAACTGACACCGACAGAGAGCTTCATACTGTCAGTGTTTCTGTGTCATCTGTGACTGCATTTAACCTGAATTTTGACTAATAGCAATATATATTTTGTCAAAGAATGTGTAAAAAGTTCACTCCATTATTATATGTTTCTTAGTCAAGGCCTATTTCATGAAACATTGTGTTGTTAAATGTTTACGGTGTATTTTCAGCAGTAAAACTCTTCCTGCTGCTGCTGTTCATTTCTGCTGTCGTGTGCAGTGTAAAAGCTGTAAGCTGTTAATATGGTGCAGATATAAACACATATGAAATGAGTGTCAGCAATATTTCATCAGTGTCTAGTGTTAAATACCTGTTTCTCTGTCCTCTGTGCTGCAGCTGATACTGTGTCGTGGTTTTTATGTTCATCCACCAAACACAGCAAGCAAATACATTCCTGGTCAGTGTGACAGAAAACCTCAAGGAGCTTCTCATGTTTCTGGCAGATCATCTCCTGCAGTCGTCCAGTGGCTTCGATCATTTTGTGTGGTTTACGTGAATGAAACTCCTCATGACGCTCAAAATGATTCTGACAGTAAGATTCCAGACACACCAGACAGGACTTGACAGCTTTGTATATTCTTCCAGTACAGATGTCACACTGAACATCTCCAGCTCCAGCAGGAACCACACTTTGAAGTTTAGTCTTCTTCAGATTCTCCACAACTTCAGCCAAGATGGTGTTTTTACCTAAAATAGGTCTTGGACTGAAGGTCTGTCTGCACTGAGGGCAGCTGTAGACTCCCTTCTCATCCTCCTCATTCCAGCAGTCTGTAATACAGCTCTTACAGTAACTGTGTCCACACTGGATGGTCACTGGATCCTTCAGGAGATCCAGACACACCGGACACAAGAACGCATCCTGAAAAACTCTGGCTTCTGCCATTTTCCTGCATGTGAGCGCTGATATAAAGTTGCAACAGGACAACAGCACTTCAGTTTCAGTTTCTCTGATTCTTCCTGGTTCTGTGTTTGAGAGAAAAACAGGCGTGTTTTTAAATTCCCAGATAATAGAAATGTCCACTAGGTGTCAGCCTCATACAGACACTGGGAACTGGTGCTAAATGGACTGCGAGCACAACCAAAGAGTCAAGGTTTGGCTGGTTAGCATGGTTTTCTAACGAAATACTTTTTTTTGCAAGCAACATATGGCTTATATGATGTTATAAAGTATTTGTGAAAATACAGTTATCAGTTATTCACACATCACTTGTCTAATCTCAAGCTCTTTTTATGCCACAACTGTAATAACTGACAACTGTACACAACATCAGCTGCTCGGACGGACGGACGGACGGACGGACGGATAGATAGATAGATAGATAGTATAGTATAACTTTATTGTCCACCTAAGTGGAAAATTGTCTTTGGCTCACCAACAAAGCAGAACAACAACATACATATAAAATCACAATAAATAGTCACGTACACACATAACATAAAAAAAAAAAGATACAGTTCAAGCCTTACACACTGCTCAATTTAAAAAGTTGCTGAATTAATGATTCTAATTGCATTGGGGATGAAAGACCTCTTAAACACATGTTTTTTTTGCTAAGGGAACTCTATAACGTCTACCGGACTTCAAGAGCTCAAACTGGCTGAGAAGAGGATGAGAGCCATCTGCAAGAATAACTCTCGTCTTCTTCTTTGTCTTTTCCACATAGAGTTGTGTTAATTGATTCTGAGGCCTGCCAATTATTTTATTTGCTGAGGATTCAATTCTGGAAAGTTTGTTCTTGAGTCTACAATTTAGATGCTCATACCAGACAGGAAGATGAAAGGTTAAAACACTTTCAACAATGGATTTATACACAAGTTCCAAGATGTGCTTACTAACACCAAGGCCACTAAGCTGTCTGAGAAGAAAAAGTCGCTGAGAGCATCTTTTAAAAATGTACTCTTAATTATCAGCAAAGCTCAACTGAGAATCCAAAATTGATCCAAGATACTTAAAATGTTCCACAATTTCAACTTGTTGACTCGCAAGTGAAATCGGCTTACATATCACATCTTGTTTTGTACACATAATTAATTCTTTAGTCTTGGCAACATTAATTTCTAATTGGCAAGAGCAACACCAAGTTTCAAGAGCCTTAGTATGGGTCAGGTAGGCCAGATCATATGTCTGATTTGTTTTGTCCAACAGGCCAACCAGGGCCATATCATCAACATATTTGAATAATCTGAAATTTTCCTCATTAATTGTACAAACCCGATTCCAAAAAAGTTGTGACACTGTACAAATTGTGAATAAAAACAGAATGCAATGATGTGGAATTCAAATTTCAGTATTTTATTCAGAATACAACATAGATGACATATCAAATGTTTAAACTGAGAAAATGTATAATTTTAAGGGAAAAATAAGTTGATTTTAAATTTCATGGCATCAACACATCTCAAAAAAGTTGGGACAAGGCCATGTTTACCACTGTGTGGCATCCCCTCTTCTTTTTATAACAGTCTGCAAACGTCTGGGGACTGAGGAGACAAGTTGCTCAAGTTTAGAAATAGGAATGTCTTCTATTCTTGTCTAATACAGACTTCTAGTTGCTCAACTGTCTTAGGTCTTCTTTGTCGCATCTTCCTCTTTATGATGCGCCAAATGTTTTCTATGGGTGAAAGATCTGGACTGCAGGCTGGCCATTTCAGTACCCGGATCCTTCTTCTATGCAGCCATGATGTTGTAATTGATGCCGTATGTGGTCTGGCATTGTCATTTTGGAAAATGCAAGGTCTTCCCTGAAAGAGACGACGTCTGGATGGGAGCATATGTTGTTCTAGAACTTGGATATACCTTTCAGCATTGATGGTGCCTTTCCAGATGTGTAAGCTGCCCATGCCACACGCACTCATGCAACCCCATACCATCAGAGATGCAGGCTTCTGAACTGAGCGCTGATAACAACTTGGGTTGTCCTTGTCCTCTTTAGTCCGGATGACATGGCGTCCCAGTTTTCCAAAAAGAACTTCAAATTTTGATTCATCTGACCACAGAACAGTTTTCCACTTTGCCACAGTCCATTTTAAATGAGCCTTGGCCCAGAGAAAACGCCTGCGCTTCTGGATCATGTTTAGATATGGCTTCTTTTTTGACCTATAGAGTTTTAGCCGGCAACGGCGAATGGCACGGTGGATTGTGTTCACCGACAATGTTTTCTGGAAGTATTCCTGAGCCCATGTTGTGATTTCCATTACAGTAGCGTTCCTGTATGTGATGCAGTGCCGTCTAAGGGCCCGAAGATCACAGGCATCCAGTATGGTTTTCCGGCCTTGACCCTTACGCACAGAGATTGTTCCAGATTCTCTGAATCTTTGGATGATATTATGCACTGTAGATGATGATAACTTCAAACTCTTTGCAATTTTTCTCTGAGAAACTCCTTTCTGATATTGCTCCACTATTTTTCGCCGCAGCATTGGGAGAATTGGTGATCCTCTTCCCATTTCGACTTCTTAGAGACACTGCCACTCTGAGAGGCTCTTTTTATACACAATCATGTTGCCAATTGACCTAATAAGTTGCAAATTGTTCCTCCAGCTGTTCCTTATATGTACATTTAACTTTTCTGGCCTCTTATTGCTACCTGTCCCAACTTTTTTGGAATGTGTAGCTCTCATGAAATCCAAAATGAACCAATATTTGGCATGACATTTCAAAATGTCACACTTTCAACATTTGATATGTTATCTATATTCTATTGTGAATAAAATATAAGTTTATGAGATTTGTAAATTATTGCATTCCTTTTTTATTCCCAATTTGTACAGTGTCTCAACTTTTTTGGAATCGGGTTTGTAAATTTATTAGTAAAAATAGAAAACAGCACAGGGGAGAGAACACAGCCTTGTGGGCAACCATTGCTCACAGTGAGCACATCAGACATCACCCCTCTAACACAGACTCTTTGTGGACGACAAGATACAAATATTCTGATCCATAGGACAAGCCCTTGATTAATATTAAGATCCACTAGCCTTTTTAAAAGAAGATGTCTTCATTGAATTAAAAGCTGAACTAAAATCTATGAATAGAATCCTAGCATATCCTTTAGGATTTGTAAGATGTTTAGTTACTGTATTAAGAAGAGTCAGTACAGCATCATCTGTGCCTCTATTACTCTTATATGCAAACTGAAGTGGATCTAGCTTAGAGGCCACACTTGAAGTTAGATAACTAGCTAAAACTCGCTCCATAGTTTTACATAGTATAGAAGTTATTGCAATAGGCCGGTAATCATTTGGCATACTTGCACCTGGCTTTTTTGCCACAGGTTGAATCACTGAGTATTTCCATAGTTTTGGCACTGCACTTTTATCCAAAATAAATTGAAATAGCCTTGTAAAAACTCCCTTTAGTTGAGGAGCACAGTCTTTAAGGAGATGAGCTTTAAGGCCATCCGGACCAGTGGTTTTATTCGACTTTAGTTTCCTAAGACTTGCCATAACATCTGTCTCCTTAATAACTATAGATTCCTCTACACTAAGATTGTTACATATCTCATCACATTCTGTCGTACCTTCCACTGTATCGAATCTACAATAAAAATTATTCATATCATTAATACAAGTTTGACAATTTCTGACCGAACTATTATCTTTTTAATTTGACCTGCCCATTAGTGTATTTAGTCCCTCCCAAGCCTGTCTAACATTACCTGTTAAAAAATTACCCTCAATTTTCGTTTTAAAATCAAATTTTGCTTTGAGAATTTCCCCCCTCAACTGTCTCCTTTTCACACAGGGTAGTTCTGTATTTCCAGAGCAAAAAGCAACCTTCCTTTAATTAAGACACATTTTCAGCTGTCTAGATACCCAAGGCTTGTTATTGGGAAAAATTTTCACAGCTTTAGTTTCAGATACAGAATCTTCACAAAATTTAATATACGAGGTAATAGTGTCTGTGAGTTCATCGGCATCCTGACATGACTGAAAAAAAATGTCCCAATTAGTCTCTTCAAAGCAATCCTTTAGTCGCTCTTTGCACCTGTCAGACCACACATGTATCTGCTTAATAAAAGGCTTCACTGTCTTCATAGCAGCCCTATACTTGGGCAGAAGATGAATTACATTGTGGTCAGATTTCCCGAGGGGAGGTCTGCAAATCGCTTTATAAGCATTGGTGATATTTCCATAGCAGCGATCAATAGTTTGATTTAAGCGGGTAGGACAGTCCACATCCTGTTGAAGTGTAGACAGGTGTTCAGATAAGTCATAAGAATTAAAATCCCCAAGAATTAAAACAGGTTGATCTGCGGATTGGGCAAGCGCATCGTTAAAACTTTCCGCTATTCTCTCCCCTGCAGCATCAACATTCGGTCCGGGTACACAAGTGAATATGACAGTGATCTGGCCAAACTCCCTCGGGGACTTTTAAAATGGTCTAAAAGAGATCAGAATCTCAAAATCCGGTGTGCATACTTTTTCCTGTACACAGTACTGTGTGGCCCAGCTGTTATCGACAAATACGCACAGCCCACCTCCTATAGATTTAAATGAGCTGCGCTCGTCTCTGTCCGCCCGTACCATTGTATACCCTGTCAAACACGGGGTTGTATGATGATCTTTAAGCCAGGTTTCCGTGAGGCAAACAAGATTGCTTTGTCTAAATTCACGGTCATATCCAGCCCTTAGCTTAAGTTCATCAAGTTTATTGCTTACCGAACGCACATTTGACAGGGTGATGACGGGCAAGGGAAATCTGCTCGGACGTTTCCAGAGTCGATGTCTTACACCTCCTCTTGAACCACGCTTTTTCCGCTCTTTCTTTCGTCTCTCCGAACATCTGTCATGCCGCCTGATAGCAGAACAATCCTTTGAAATATTTATAGATGAGGACCAGGCAGCAGTACGAAGAGACAACAAATCCTCACGCGTGTAAATGAGAGCGTCCTTTTGGTTTGGCCAGCAATAGTGCCCAGGTGCAAATGCCATGAAGCAAAGTAATATTCATAATAAGACAAAATTCATAACGACAATAAATGTTTAAATAAATAAGACTTTACATAAATAAGACTTTAAATCACAAACAAACGAAATACACGAGGTGAGCACAGGGTCAGCAGCAGAGACGCGCCCCCGGAAATAGATAGATAGATAGATAGATAGATCGATAGATAGATAGACAGCTAGATAGAGACAGGTAGACAGACAGACAGACAGACAGACAGACAGACAGACAGACAGACAGATAGATAGATAGATAGATAGATAGATAGACAGACAGACAGACATATAGATAGAGACAGGTAGATATATAGACAGACAGACAGACAGGCAGACAGACAGACAGATATATAGATACTGAATATCGAAATGGTTAGTGTTTATTTTACAAATATTTAGATCATAATTTTCAACATGTAATACTTGGTTGATATACTGGAAATGCCCATGAAAACATCATATCTGTTTATGCCGTGGGGGAAAACAAACTATTCGAATGGGCTCAGTGCACAAGATGACTTACTTCCGGTCAAATTTACAAAAAGTAATATTATTACAGTAACTTAGTTACTGTAATAATATTACTTTTTGTAGTAACTAGTAGTGTAACTAATTACTAATAAGATTTCAGTAATAATATTACAGTTAGCATCCATAAAACAGCTTAGTTACTTAATTACTTTTCGTGCCTCAACCCCACTGATTTAAAATACAACAATCAAATAATGCCTAGATTTATTTTCATAATTTTCACGACTCGCACATGCATGTGATGTCTCCAGTGCAGCAGGCAAACTTGGAATATGGAAAAGCTTACATTCAGCAGATAGAAATATTGCATTATATTGAATTTGTCAGGAAAAAAGATGATCTGAACACTGTTGTGTAAGTTACTTTACTCTGGCATTACATCCCTCTGATCAGTATGTGCTACATTATACAAACCCGTTTCCAAAAAAGTTGTGACACTGTACAAATTGTGAATAAAAAAGGAATGCAATAATTTACAAATCTCATAACCTTATATTTTATTCACAATAGAATATAGATAACATATCAAATGTTGAAAGTGAGACATTTTGAAATGTCATGCCAAATATTGGCTCATTTTGGATTTCATGAGAGCTACACATTCCAAAAAAGTTGGGACAGGTAGCAATAAGAGGCCGGAAAAGTTAAATGTACATATAAGGAACAGCTGGAGGACCAATTTGCAACTTATTAGGTCAATTGGCAACATGATTGGGTATAAAAAGAGCCTCTCAGAGTGGCAGTGTCTCTCAGAAGTCAAGATGGGAAGAGGATCACCAATTCCCCCAATTCTGCGATCAGAAAATATCAGAAAGAAGTTTCTCAGAGAAAAAATTGCAAAGAGTTTGAAGTTATCATCATCTACAGTGCATAATATCATCCAAAGATTCAGAGAATCTGGAACAATCTCTGTGCGTAAGGGTCAAGGCCGGAAAACCATACTGGATGCCCGTGATCTTCAGGCCCTTAGACGGCACTGCATCACATACAGGAATGCTACTGTAATGGAAATCACAACATGGGCTCAGGAATACTTCCAGAAAACATTGTCGGTGAACACAATCCACCGTGCCATTCGCCGTTGCCGGCTAAAACTCTATAGGTCAAAAAAGAAGCCATATCTAAACATGATCCAGAAGCGCAGGCGTTTTCTCTGGGCCAAGGCTCATTTAAAATGGACTGTGGCAAAGTGGAAAACTGTTCTGTGGTCAGACGAATCAAAATTTTAAGTTCTTTTTGGAAAACTGGGACGCCATGTCATCCGGACTAAAGAGGACAAGGACAACCCAAGTTGTTATCAGCGCTCAGTTCAGAAGCCTGCATCTCTGATGGTATGGGGTTGCATGAGTGTGTGTGGCATGGGCAGCTTACACATCTGGAAAGGCACCATCAATGCTGAAAGGTATATCCAAGTTCTAGAACAACATATGCTCCCATCCAGACGTCGTCTCTTTCAGGGAAGACCTTGCATTTTCCAACATGACAATGCCAGACCACATACTGCATCAATTACAACATCATGGCTGCGTAGAAGAAGGATCCGGGTACTGAAATGGCCAGCCTGCAGTCCAGATCTTTCACCCATAGAAAACATTTGGCGCATCATAAAGAGGAAGATGCGACAAAGAAGACCTAAGACAGTTGAGCAACTAGAAGCCTGTATTAGACAAGAATGGGACAACATTCCTATTCCTAAACTTGAGCAACTTGTCTCCTCAGTCCCCAGACGTTTGCAGACTGTTATAAAAAGAAGAGGGGATGCCACACAGTGGTAAACATGGCCTTGTCCCAACTTTTTTGAGATGTGTTGATGCCATGAAATTTAAAATCAACTTATTTTTCCCTTAAAATGCTACATTTTCTCAGTTTAAACATTTGATATGTCATCTATGTTGTATTCTGAATAAAATATTGAAATTTGAAACTTCCACATCATTGCATTCTGTTTTTATTCACAATTTGTAAAGTGTCCCAACTTCTTTGGAATCGGGTTTGTATTACTATAATTAAAAATATTTTTGGAAAATTAAACCGTTTATTACAACTTGTGTGATTTGATAAAATGCATAATGAAATATAATCGTATATGTGTAAAAGAGAAATTAAAATTAGCTTGAAGCTACACATGACAATTAATGAGATTAATACAACACTTCTTCTTGAATGTCACTATCAATCACTATTGAGTGTTTGTAATAACTTCTGACTGCGATCCAATGTAGATTTTGTTAAATGATGAGGCAGAAATATGTTATTAGTAACATTCTAGAAGAATTTTATGTGGAAGATACACAGTTACAACTTCTGTGGGGCGTGAAGAAAAGGAAATGTAACTAGTAGTGTAACTAATTACTGTTGCTAGAAAGTAATAAGTAAAGTAACAATATTACTTTGGAAAGGAGTAACTAGTAATGAGTAATATATTACATTCTTTGAGTAACTAGCCCAACACTGGATATAATTGATGTTTTTCAAATTAAATAGTGGATAGTGGTATATCAAAGACAAGAGAATCCATTCTCCCTACATTGTTGCATACCTCTGGTGTGGTAATTCATCAAGATAAAACGTGGAGATTGCTTCATTCTTTCTTGATTCAGCTGTCAGTAGTTATCGGCTCCTCATTGCAGAGTCAGTTATAAATTTGTAGATAATGCATTTTGTTGTTGTGTTTTTAGAGGAAACCTGCACCTTTTCTGTCTAAAGGTGTTTATAAAAATATAAATTGTAGTGCTGTCAAACGATTAAATCGCATCCAAAATAAAAGTTTTTGTTTACATAATATATGTGTGTGTACCGTGTATATTTATTATGTGTATATAAATACACACACATGCATGTACAAGTATATATTTAAGAAAAATATGTTATGTTTATATTTTAAATATATTTATATATAATATAAATTATATGAATATAAATATATGCATGTAAATATTTTCTAAATATATACTGTATGTGTGTGTATTTAAATGTACATAATATGCACAGAACACACACATATATTATGTAAACAAAAACTTTTATTTTGCATGTGATTAATCGCGATTAACAGCACTAATAAATTGCATTAAAAATGTAGCAACTGAAAAGTGGCAGAAAAGTAAAAAATAAATAATACACATGACTAGACAATTCAGCAATAGGCCTATTTATTTGCCAACCGTTTACGATAAAAAAAAATAAGCTAAACGAAAGACATTAAATTTCGGGGATGCAAACTGCCCTCAACCTGTAAATAATATTGCTTTTCAGATTGGAAATAGTTTTTAGTGAGTAATCATCATCATCATCATCGCGCAAATCAAGGAAATAAACGCCAATAAGCCAATAAACCCTCATGATGTGTACAGTGAGGTCACGTCCATAGTTGCCAATATAACATCCTGATGAACATTTTGTAGAGTTGCTAAACATTGCAGAAAATCAGCTGTGTCTCTAAGATAACTTGGAAGGGAAGTGACTAAAGGTCTTAGAACAAAATCAACAAAATTTGAAAGAGGTTCAGTAATGGCTCCTTTCCACTGAGCGGTACGGTTCGGTACAGTACAGTACGGTACGCAATTCTGTCCATTTCCATTGTCAGAAGTCGTGAATGGTACCAAAATAGCGAACCGTACCGTACCACTTTTTTGGTACCCTTCCGTTGGGGTACCAAGCACAGCAAAGTGTACCAAAAGGGTGGAGCTAAACTCACTGCAGGACGCTGATTGGTTGACTAGAATCGTCACTTGTGCGTGATACAAGGAGCTTCTCCTTCACTCGTTCCGCTCTGCTGTGTTCACCTTATTACATCAGAGTGCGCAAACACTAAAAAATATAACAGTGTATTTTATGATTTTATATTTTCACACAGACAATAGCCGTTTCTCAATATACATTCTTGTCTGTTCTTGTGGACTTGTGAAACGTCATTGCCCAAAAACCCACGTAATTTTCAAAATATTGCTGTTATTGTGTCATGAAATGTAGTTTTAAGAGTTTTTCAGATGAGAATGTAGTTGTTTAATACTCAAATCTGCGGTTTATTTATAAATATATAGAGCCTATTTGATAATTTGCTAAGCTGTTTTCGTAGCTCGAGGCGATCAGCGGGCGATTGTTTGCTTTTGTCTTTATTTCTTCTTATATAAGCCTCTTATACTTTGTACTTATACTTTTATAATGGCTATCAGCGTTCATTAAAACTGACATAAAAGAGGCAGAGTTGTGCTTATTGTCGATCGCTACTTTCCGGTATACACCACACCTATCAAGTAAAGGGCACTGGTGGCAGTGGAAATGCAAGCTGGATCAGGGTGTTCGGTCCCAAACCGTACCGTATTGTACTGACCCGTACCGTTCGGTGGAAACGATCCATAAGACTGTTGTTTCCTGCTACTTTAGGTCGTCCCGGTGGATTGATAAAGCTCTTATGTACCTTGGGTAAGATGTAAAAAACAGGGGCCTGTACCATGAAGCCGGATTAGCTGGCTAGCCAGGTAAGTTTCAGTTTAGTTTACACCAATCCTGGGTTTTAGGTACCATGAAAGTGGCTTGGCTTTTAGCTGCGTTCATCGCCATAGTAACTTACACTCCACGGCTAACCTGCTCCGGGGCAGGTTATGTTCTGGGTTAGAAATCTCAAACTGAAATTGGACCAATCAGATGTGAGCAAAGTGACACATGTCTGACACAAAAAAAGTAACTCCCCCATTTTCTCTTCCTACAAATTAAAGGTCACTATGAAGTACCTTTAAAAAAATACAACAAAATTGTCTGACTTCAATGATAATTACAATTTACATATGATTTATATTATTATTACTCCATTGTGTGTGTGCACTTTGGATGTTAAAAGCAGAGCATGAATTCCGAGTATGGGTCACCATACTTGGTCGTATGTCACGTATGCCATGCCACGTCATTACCGACAAGCACCTTTAGTTTAACAATTATTATAAAGCATTAATTTTAAATGATTATTAATATATACAGATCATATGTAATATAAATAAGTGGTAGAATCAATAGATAACGCTTTAAAAATGGCTACATGTGACCTTACATGTTTGAGTCTCTATCACTATATATTATCAACTATATTATCACATGTGACTGCACTGATAGAGCAAGATAATTTCCTTTATTTGTCCTCTTTCATGGACAAGTACTTCAGTGGAAATGCGTTTAAATTCATCATATTCTTTAATCTCTTAACCTTTAACAAAAGAGTTTTGAATCTCGCTGGCTCTCTCGTGAGAAGTGAATCACACTTGCTCTGTGTTGTGATTGGCTGTTCACCGCTGATGTCACACATTCATGTGCACACGCTCCATTAACTCAGGATCAAGCCTGAGTTGACAGAGAAAGTTGATGATCAGCTTCATCGTACCAACAAAGCTAGATTGGAGTGGTTTGGTTTTGTCAACTCAAAACTTATCCTATAACTCTGAATTTGTTCATCTACGATCATGGTACAGGCCCCAGGTCTAGTCGGAGAATGATTCAACAAATATTGGATCTCTTTGTCAGAAATTAATTGGTGAACGTGCTTCCTGAATAAATGTCTCAATCTCCCTTTGAAACCGAGTCGTTGGATCTAATGGCAGAGCTCGATAGTAACTAGTAATCTCTAGTTGACCAAGAACCTCATGGTTGTAAAGCGCTCGAGGCATAATCACCAAACCACCAGGTTTGATGACAATGTCTTTATTTCTACACAATTCATCAAGAGCTTCTTTTTCAGAATGTGCCAAATTTGACTTTTTGTTCTGAAATGATGACTGCACGAGTAAATTGGTCACATCCCTTTCTACTAGCCTACAATGTGTCTCAATAGATGGATTAGACACAGGTGGACAGAAGGTGCTTTTAGGCTTGAATTTCGCTTGACCATTGTGATTATGTGCATTTAGTTTATCAACTTTATCAACTATCATGTGGTGATCACTGATGTCAATTTCTTGGACACTTCTATATCAATTGTGGATAATCAAATAGTCTCCTCTCTTTATAGAAAAGACAGCTTAGAACAGTCTCCTCCATGCTAAGAGTGCTAAAACGTGGTTTAGCCAGTTTTTGAGACTCCATCGTATTTGTTTTAAGAAAGAGGATTTTAAGGCTAAAGCCCAGAGCTTGTATATGGACTTTAAATCACGGGGTTATCCTAATAAGTGGCTTGACACAAAGTTTCTAGCTTACAAAATCAGGAGGAATGGTATTTGACTATGGACCATTTCAACGGATATTCGGCGGTTTAAGAAAGTAACGTCTTTGGTCCTAGGATGTTTCCGGTTAGTGTTCGAGCGCATTCAAAACAATGACGGCAGGCGCTTGATGCGCAGTGGGATTGCGATAATTTATTTAATCCTGCTGTTTAAAATGTCAAATTTAAAATTAGATCCTTGTTGCTCGGTGGGTAGGTGCTCCCTCTGGCCTGGAACTAACATTAATTTATAAATAATCGGAAATTAAAGGGTTAGATTTCCGAGAAACGCGCCTGGATTGCAGCAGTGAAGCAAGAAGCAGAATAGCAACTATAGCAACTCTAGGATATACAGCGCACATCTCGATTCAGGTAAGTAAATGTGGAAATGTTGTTGTTGTTGTTGTTTTTTTTCCATTTGATTAATTGTATTTATTTACGTTAACTCTTCAAGTATGATGCAGCATTGTGTTTTCGTCATTGTTTACATATACGCCTAGCGTTTTGATTCTTGTTTAGTGAAAAAGGCCAAGCTTTTATTTCCGTTTTATGGCCAAGCGTTATGTGGGCTATAATTAAATATGAGTTCACATTAGATGTCTAGCTATCTTGTCAGCAGATAATTGCAGTGAGTAAAACATAATATAAATGTATACTGTAAACTTGAATGTTGAATAGTGAAACTGCAGTAGTTTACAAAAGCTAACGGTAAACATTTTATCACTTATTATGCTTGTCAAATGTTAATTCCAACATGTACTGATGTATTAAACAATAATATTATTATTTATAAATATTGTGCATTAAATAAAATAATTGTTTTTCTACTTTTGTCTTTAGGAAAGCCATCATCTGTAACGTAAGACACTAAGACAGTGAGTGCTACAGGCAGACAGGACAGTGCTAAACCACATGAGACCATATGAACACACAGATGTGTTTGAGAACTTGAGGATGAAATGCAATGTAGTACTTAAAGCTGCTCATGGCCAGATACTGACTGCTGCTTCTGATATTGATCACATACTAATACATTTGGTGGAAACAGTTGAGAGGATGTCTTTTGTTTATATGCAGTACTGGTCAAAAGTCACACTATACATTACTATTAGTATTAGATTTATTACTATTACACACATTACTATTTTTAATGTTTTTGAAAGGAGTCTCTTATGCTCATCAAGCCTCCATTTATTTGATCAAAAATAGACAAAATCAGTAATATTGTGAAATATTACAATAAAAAAAAAAAAACGGTTTGTTATGGTCTGTTTTAATATTCTTTATATTTATTTCTGTGATGCAAAGCTGAATTTTCATCAGCCTTTACTCGTCTTGTGTCACATGATCCTTCAGAGATCATTATAATGTGCAGATTTGATATTTGGTTATTGTCAGTGTTGGAAACAATTGTGCTGCTTAATATTTTCCTGGAGCCTGTGATGCTTTATACAGGATTGATTGATTGAATCCTGGCAGGGATTTTCACAATATAGAAATCTTTCCTAACAGTATATCTTTACTATCACTTTTTTTTTTAATCAATTTAACATCCTTGCTGAATAAATTTATTCATATTCTATCAACAACAATTTTATTTTTATAAAAATGCTGATCCCAAACTTTTGAACAGTAGTGCATGTTGTTACAAAACATTTTGATTTTAAATAAATGCTGTTCTTTTATTCTTCAAAGAATCCTAAAATTATCTCAGGTTATAAAGAAATATTAAGCAGCACAACTGTTTCCAACACTGATAATACATCAGCATATTAGAATTATTTCTGAAGGATCCTATGACACTGAAGACTGGAGTAATTATGCTGAAAATGCAGATTTGATCACAGAAATAAATTATATTTTAAAGCATATTTACCCGTTTAATCCCAATTTTTTTTCCAGACATGAAAATATCCAAATGATGTGTCATTAGTAACCCTTTGAAATAATAATAATTAATAATTTTTTATTTGTTTTGGAAAAGTGTTTACACATTCTATGACCACACTCAACAAAACTGAATATATGTGAATTAATTTATTAATACTAGACACCCTAAAGATAATGTGTACCAAAAATCTTTGTCATATCTTTGTTAACATACTTTACTAGCTTTTCGTTTTGGAGCTTCGATGCAGTCATCATCTTCTCAAACAGGAAATAAACTGCTCTGGTCATGTGACAATTTGCACTAATTATGTGAAACTGCACACATTTAACTGAGACCTTTTATTTTTTTTTCATATTTGCAGGAAGTGCACTAAAACATCAGTAAGGTTTTTTTTTTTTTTAGAGCTTTATAAATGAAAACCTTTTTTTTTTTACAGTCACTATTGTGACTGGTGGGATTAAATGGGTTAAAATAGGAAACCATTATTTAAAATAGTAATATTTCAAAATATTACTGTTTTTGTCTGTATTTTTGAATTAAATGCAGGCTTGATGAGCATAGGAGACTTCTTTCAAAGACATAAAAAAAAATAGTAATAGTGCCCACACTTTTGACCAGTACTGCTGTATGTGCATGTGTTTACAGTAAATGTGCATAAAAACATACATACCCACATATATACTGTATCAAAGATAGATTAAAATGACTTTGACTGTATGTAGTGTGTGTGCATTTATTAATCTGCATGTAGGCTATACTTTTACCTTTAAAAAAAAAAACTAATACAGGTTTATGCAAAACACGGTATCCAGCACTGAATTGCATTCATCTTGTTTATTTGTGACCACATTATGGCTCAGATAGAGCATTCAAATTCTTTCTCGCACTGTTCCACAGCAGCAAACTAAGCACACATTATAAAACAAATGAAATCAGTAATAATGGCATGTAGTGATTAGTTTACTAGCATTCATTTAGCGTTGTAATATACATGCATCTTCTGTAAAGCTGCAGTGAAATGATATGTATTGTGAAAAGCGCTGTACAAATAAATATGAAAATGAATATTTGCGTAGACATACAGACTGACCCAGCAATGCAAGTGAAATGTCCACTAAAAACCTCCCCGGACATCTTAGCGACAAACCATGATACGTACGTAAGTGACACTGTTTGTCTAGCTTCAGTTTAACCAAACAAGACTGATGCTATCCACTGTACGAACAAATGATCCCAAACTCTCCGCTAAGGAGTTAATTATAAGCATCCAGACTGCGATAAGCGTTTACCGCCATCTCTCGTGTACAGACAATCAGAGCCGTTTTGAGCCGTCCGGAAGACTACTTATAACGTTCTTTGTAGGTTTGTGCCTCAGTCATATTTAAAGGGTAACGTTAATTCCAATCACCGTTTATTTGTTGTTGTTTTCAAATACCGTAACTGTAGCATTTTCGCTAGACTTAAAACGTACGCTCTTGTTTTGACAGATCTGAGATTTAAAAATGGCGCTACCGGAAATGCTTCAGGGCCAGACATGCGCAGTAGCGTTCCAACGCCTTTGTTATTGTTTACGTCCTTGAAATGGTCTATAAATAAAAGAAACAAGAATTTTTCATGTATTTTTAAATCCACATACAGTCCACTGAGTAATGACATTAAAAGGATTATCAAGAGTCATTGGCACATTATCCAAAGTGATCCCCAGTTATTGAATGTATTTAGTGATCAACCACTCTTTGTCTCATCCAGGAGCTCAAATTTGAGCTTGTTCATGCTGACACCTACATCTCTTCTCAGACTACTCTTGTCGATGCCCAGGGTAACTTTCCATGTCACAACTGTACTTCCCATACTAAGTATGTCAAATGTAAATCATTTACACATCCTCGTACATTAAAAACCTATAAGATTAGACAATTGAGCTATCGGTAAGCCCCGCCCCCCTTAGTTACTGTTGCAGTGAGAGCGGTCAGTGTGAAAACCTTATCCCACAATGTTTTTGCACAATTTTGGACACAGAAGGCCACCAAATGGGAATTAAATATTCCATGGAGGGATTTATAAAATATTTAAAAATAAATACGGTGGGTAACTCGAAGCGAGGGTTTACAGATCACAATGCAAGCAGGAGAAGTCTCATATTACGGTCGGTCATCACGATCGCGGATGACAACATGCAGGATCAACACTGTTCATGTATCACAGCGTACCATTACATTAATCTACATTTAACCAGTTTAATATAGAGAGGCACTGAAATGTAGATCTTCGTTTATGTGTTTTTGACCTACACTGTTCAAGACGCGATCAGTCCACTATTTAGGTTTGTACGTTAGCACAGACCCACTAACTTTAACGTTAGCTAGTTTTATCCAGAGATACCTTGCTGAAGCACAAGATAACATTAATGATCTGCTTGAGCAGATGAAGATTGTAACTTAATGAGTGTATGACAACCAGAAAATGAAGGTTTTGTCTTCATTTGTATTGGGGTTGAATGCTTACGGACATTTTGCTCTGTTTTGTTTGGATTCAGGAAATGTAATAAAATAAATTATATTGCTCATCCTCTCAGGATACCTGGAATCAGTGTTACACGTACCCCAGGCACATCGTTTTTCCATTTTTGAAGCATAAACCCCATAAAACCGATGCGAGCTTCGGATCTTACAATGTTTCTCTATGGCACTGAAACCTAAAGATGTCTGAGTTCCGCCCCGTGCAACTGATCATTGGCTAGTCTGCGTTCGAGGGGAGGGGCTTACCGATAGGTCAATTGATCACTTGTAAGTGTACATGTTATTTACATTATCATCTGTCCATGTTCACAACTATATGTTGGCAAAACTACACATGCATTACGCATAAGAATGATTGAACACACCATTAGGAGACAAAATGATGCATTTTCAATTTCTCGTCACTTTAAGTCTGCCAACCACTCTTTGTCTCACATGAAGTTCCTGGGCATCGAGAGGATTCTACCTCATAGAAGAGGTGGAGAAAGAGATAAGAAGCTGTTGCAAAGGGAGGCTTTCTGGATCTTTGAACTTAAATCTTTATTTCCTGAGGGTATGAATGAAGAACTAGAAATCTCTTGTTTTTTGTAAAAAATATTATCTTTACTACTTTATTTTCTCTCTCTTCTGCTATATCAGTTGTATTTGTAATGTTTAATCATTCTTTGAAGTTGTATATTTGTAATATTCTGCTATATATGTGAATGATCAGACTTTCTTGGAATTCTACTTGTGATAATTGATGTTTACCTGAGATAATTGAATCCAGCTGATTGTCTTGAATTGCTGACCTACTTAAAAAGGGTGAATGTTGTTTAAGTGAGCACTGAAGATAGCAATGTGTTGAAACGTCTGCTTTCTTGCTCGTGTCCATCTGTTAATTCACATGCACTTTGCACTTTTTGCATGATGCAATTTATAAAATAAAAAAATATGTTTTTGTAGACTTTTTCAGTCTTGAGTGGATCAGTGTGTGTTAGCCACCCTCTTGTTCATTTTCAATTATCCTACTGGCTCTACGCACCTGCAGTAAAAGGACTTAATTTTTCATTTTTGGAGTACTACAGTTTTCTCAAGTTTTAAATCACATTTTCCTCAAAAATATGGAGCAGCACAACTGATTTCAACATTATTAATAATCAGAAATATTTATTGAGCAGCAAATCAGCATATTAGAATGATTTCTGAAGGATCATGTGACACTGAAGACTGGAGAAATGATGCTGAAAATACAGCTTTGATCACATAAATAAATTATATTTTACTATATATTTGAATAGAAGACATTATTTTATTTGCCAACCATTTATGATAAAAAAAAATTATCGTACATTTTTATGTAACATTATATATTTCACAGTATTACTGTTTACTGTATTTTTCATCATAAGAATATTTTTATACTCCACAATTGGAGCTCTATTCCTTAAAATGATAGATGTCGAGCTCCTGCAAAAGGACAATTACTGTATATAGGCTGGGACACACCAAGCCGATGGTCGGCCGTCAGCCAACATCGTTACAATTTTTGAGAATTACAGCAAAAGTGATGAAAACAAGCACGAAAATGAAAGAGGTAAGACCAGAAAGGCACCATAAAAACAGTACACATTCTGCACTACTCAAATCTTTAGACCAGGGGCCCGTTTCAGTAAGCAGGTTCAACCAACTCTGAGTTTAAACTTGAACTCAGAGTTGAGTTACTCTGAGATGGGAAACTCAGAGTTTTCGGTTACAGAACAGCTGAATTGTGTTAGTTTACTCAACTCTAAGTAGGTTGACTCCGAGTTAAGCGCGTGCACCACGACTATGAAAAGTCATGATCAGTGGAGCTCCGAAATTACGATTCACCATGGCAACAGCTCCCGCCAAAAACACGTCAGCACGCATACTTCCGTAATGCATAACTTTAATTCTTAATAACTGTCAATAACTTAATAACCGTTACAATATCAGAGGTGAAACCTGTAAATTATTGAAATAATATTCGTTTTAAAGGTATCCCATGGCCACAAAAAAAAAGAAAGAAAAAAAAGGAAAAAGACAAAGAAGAAACAAGAACGTGGCAGCAGCTAAAAATGAAGTATAAAAATAATTAAATCAAGGTAAATCTTTAAGCATGAAAGGTTCATGGGTGTGGGCTAAATGACTTTACAAACATTTGACATTAAATATCATTCGATGTCTATTTCAATGCGCTGCAGCTTTTTCCACATAGTCTAACACTCTTTTCACATAATTAAATATTTCTAAAAAATATTAAATAAATTCACATAATTATAATTATACATTTCTTAATTAGAGTAATAAAATGAACTACTGGCTTGTAGACAGCAAGAAGGCAGAGGGAGAACCTGCAGCAGCACCACTGACAGATGAAGAGATGGTCAAGTATTGGAAGATTTCTCAAATCCAAAAATAAAAAGAATAACTTTTGCTTTTGTATTAGGAAATAAAGATGAACAAAAAATTGTGAATAATTAGTTTATTTAACAGCTGTGGTGGTGGTTACGGCTCGTACCCCTCCATCTGGCATCCTTCCATTCCATACAGTAATCAGTTTCATTTTCATAAGGTGCGATGGTGGAGATATGCTTGTCATCAATGCATCCAACAACACTGGAGATCCTGAAGGAAATTCTGATTATTGGGTTACTTCCAGACGTCACAGAAAGATGTTATCAAGTGAACGTCATTTATCAGATTAGCCTCATTTAAACCGATTTCTACTTCCCTGACCTACAGTCCTGTGATACTCCTCTTTGACGGATTTGTGCTCATGAAAAAAAAATCTCAGAAAGAGCGTGAGAGCGATGCACACTTTTCTTAAAATCTGCATACAGGACTTATAATGTGCTCTGCATCTCCGATGTTTTGAAGAAAACTACCATTTAAAATAGGACCGCTCAAATAAATATGCACATGAATACGGTGTAAAAATAATAAAATAAATAATATACAGTATTTAGTCTTGTTTCCATGAAGGAAAAAATTAAACTAATTTAATCTAATTTAAACTAATTTAAGTGATTTTTTATTTTATTTTGCAAATTATCTCGCAATGCGGTAATAAATTAAATATAGCCCATTCTTGTTTCCGTTTGCATTAAGATTATTTTTCTTACCCTATGGAGAACACTTTTATATTTTAACAAGACTAAATATCTAGATATTTTTTATCTATAGAAAATGGAATTAAGAATTTTTAAATATTTGTACTTGAAATAAGACAAAAATACTCAGTAAGAAAAGCAATTTTGCAGCGTGAATGAATGCATGAGGTATTAAAACATCGCTTACACTTTTAAAAGGGGGAGGAGATGGAAAGAAACTCTGTGTTTACCGAAGAAAACCTGCTCCCGACCAGGTTAGGTTCACAGCATAAGTTACCACGGTAACAGACTCTGAGTATAAGTTACCTCTCTTTCTGAAACAGGCTTGCCTTACCCTGCTTTCCCGGGTTTGACAAACCTCCCATTTTGAAACGGAAAACCCAGAGTTTCCCTCATTTCAGGGTTAACATACTCAGAGTTTTCACTTAATCTCCTTTCTGAAACGGGCCCCAGGAACATTATTGTGTGATAATACAGGTATATATTTATAATATATTAATATATTTAACTTTAGTGATATTTAACTGTCCCTCTTAAAAATTCTTAAAAATGATTTACTATTTGCCATATACACCAGGAAATACAAATGATAATGTAAAGAAGTATGCCAGTCATTTATGGTGTGGTGTGGTGTGTTGCGGACCGGGTTTGGTGGGCCACTTTGTGCCAAAAAGTCCAGGGCCACTTTCTGGCCCCGGTCTGCCCCTGGCTGTAACAGTTCACTAGTTCTAAAAAATTATATTTGATGCATAACTGTTCATATCTTAGAGCAGATAGATACATCTACAGTTTCACCTGGCTTTCCTATGAAAAATAAATAATATTTTATCTAAAACCTAAACATGACTTTTGTTGATGTAACCTCGTTTTCAGATTAGTTTATTAATATTAATTGAAGCTTGAAAATTGAGTTTTGCATAAAACAATAAAAATATCTGCTGATGGGGTCAGATGAACTTGTTTTCCCTTTGAATTAATTTTCATTTTCTGACCCCATTGACAGATATTTTTATTGTTTTAAGCTTAAACTCGTTTAATTATTATTATTATTATTATTCAAGAAAACAAGACTTATCTAGTCCTTTTGTTTCTTAATTAAATGTATGTTTGTTTTAAGAATGTTTAGATATTTTTACTGGAAAACAATATTTGTGGTAAATGTTTAAAGACAAGGCGTCCTAGTTTGGTGTTCACATCAAATTAAATTTACAAATGTGATTTTACAAATGTGAACAAACACGTCAGGATTCACACCGGAGAGAACCCTTACACATGCAGTCAGTGTGGAAAGAGCTTTGCATGTAAAAGTTACCTCACTAAACACTTGAGGATTCACAGCGGAGAGAAACCGTTCACCTGAAGGATCACGTCAGGAGTCACAGCGGAGAACGAGTGCTGCAGAAAGAGCTTCCCCGGAGCGGTGTATCTCAGAAAACACCTGCACTATCACACTGGCAGTGTTATTAATGTCTATGTATTTAGAATTAGATCTCATTAAAGTACGTGTAGGTGTTACAGTCAGGTGTTTCTTTGTCCATATAGTGTATTACTTACTTACCTGACTTACTATTAGACTAATTCTATGTCCAGAATTTCAAAAAATCTGAAATGCTTATTTTAGACATTATTCCAAAGGCGATGTTAATACTAGATGATATTCATTCCTCTCCTGTGGTGAGAAGTTGAGCAGGGAATAGTCATCTATTTATCTCAAAATTACTTTGTTAATGTCTCAAGGAGCCCGACCCACTCTTATAAGCAAAATCCCCATAGGACCAAAGATTCAGGCTTAATGACTAAACACATAAGGAATAACTGTGAAGATCTTAAATTCAATTGGTCCATGAACAGAAGCCATCAGATGGAGGAAAGCTGACTATCTAACAGAGTGAATTAGACAACATAGAAAACACACACAATTCAAAATCCAAACGCTGATAAACAATGTCCTTCCTGAAAGAGATCAGCTGCTGGTGAAGAGCTAGTTTCTCTCGGGGAATGATGTTTTATCGAGATGCGAGGCACAGATCACAGCTGAAATACAACAGGTGTGGTATTACTTTGATAATAGTTTCTCATCTTTTATTCTTTTATGACATTAATATGGTATTTTGGTGCAAACTTGTCTGACACTAAGTAGAAATTAGGCAGATGGTAACATGGATATATTGTGACGCCCTCATTTCTGAAGAAATTGTCACTTTTTAGTGTTTGACTTTACTGACATTTTTGTTCACTTTTGTATCATATTGGAATTAGATAACCAGCTGACTCTTATCTTGAATCTCATTTTTTAAGCAGTAGTCTGATTTTATGGTTACACAGGACAACATATGATTCCTTTTGTGACTCGTCTGATTGTTGTCGACTGATTTTAGGATGAGAGAAGAAACTATAATGATGTGCTTGATTTGTCTTCTGGAGATCTGCACAGAGGAGGAATAAAACATCACCTTTGTTCATCAAGTGGGGAGAAGATTTATTAATATCAGAGAACTGAAATAACATTGAAAAAAATCATTAAAATAACATTAAAAATGAAAATATCAATTATTATTATTATTAAGATGAATAACTAAATGACTGATATTAATTAACACAAATGTAGGTTGAGAAAAGCACAGAAACACATGGTCACTCAGCGGAACTCACACACACTGATCTTACTGTCTACATGAGTACATGAGGATTTATTACACACATTTATTCTGACGTTATTTCACTGACAGAAGTTCAGCTGCAGTATTAAAGGGGTCCTATTAAGCGTTTTCACTTTTTGAAATTTAGTCAGTGTGTAGTATGTATGTTTGGGCATAAAAAGACAAATCTCAAACTCCACTCCAAAGGGAGATATTTCGTTTTTTAAAAATCCCTTTTCAAGAACTACAACGAACGGCTCGTTTGGACTACAAAGTTGTTTTCCTGTATTTGTGACAGCACAAATTGTAAATCCCACCTACGGAAATTCGAACGGTTGGGGGGTGGAGAGAACGATTGGTTGAGCACTGCACGTTATAAAATCGAAACCCAGTGCGGGTGTTTTTATATCACTGTATTTCTGATGGAAACCAACTGTTTTCAGAAAATTTTGGATATCCTTTTCATTTCATCTTGCATGTAATGTCTGATAAAGCAGCGTTTGTGAGCGGAGCTCTGTTTTGTACACAGCGTTACCGGGGAAACCTCGAGCACTCCTGCTCCAACAGTGCCTCCCGCAGCCAGAGAATGAATTTGCATATATATATGCGGCCACAAATAGTGTAAGTCTGTGGGACTATGGTATAAATTCAGCTTTACAACAGTTTCACATCAATTCATGTTATAATGTTGGAATTAAAGAACAATAAACAATACATACTACCATTGCACTTATCTGTACATAGTAAATGCTATTATTTATAAGCAGTTGTTGACATCCTATCTAAAACGTGATTTATCCAAAAGAAAACAATAACATTACCACTTTAATATGTCTTGCAATATCCGTGCGTGCCTCTTGTTCAATATTCTTGGGGTCTGAATTGATATAGCAATATTGACGAACTTGCTGCTTTGGCAAGGGGCGGGGCAATACTGAAACGCCATCTAAGCTGTTCGCCAATCACAACGCACTGGGAGAGCTAACCAATCACAACACATTTCGTTTTTCGGAAGGTGGGCCTTCATCAAACCCGAAACTAATTGAGCCATTTGTGTCAGGCTGGGGAGAGAGGTATTGTAATAATGCAAATTATGTGAAAAATAATGTGATTTTAGAACCACCGAGCATGAGATCACGTTCTAGTACACCCCCAAAACAAAATCAAGACTTTGTAAAAGAGCATAATAGGACCCCTTTAATGTCCTATTATGGACATTAAAGCCCCCTTTTTGCATAATAGGAGCATAATAGGACCCCTTTAATGTCCTTTAACACTCCACTCTAATGTCATGAAGAGAAAAGAAGAGACTCTATAACATCTCACTGTTACTGATTTATCATGCAGCTCAAAGCATTATGGGTAGAATCTCTCATCAGTCTATTCTAATTAATCAACACAGTTTCACTGATGATCCAAGATAAACTCTAAACCCAGGATAGAGCGGCTGAGTGAATGTGGTCTGGACTGTGTGGATGAGGCTCATTGTGTCAGAGACGCTGTAGAAGGACAGAGTTCCTGCACTATGATCCACAAACACTCCTATTCTATTGATATAATCATCATAATCATCATCATCATCATACACTCCTATTCTGCAGCTGATGGGCTTTACAGGGAGATCAGTCTGTATGTTATTGTGTCTGAATGAATACCTGGAGGGAGAGCAGTCCAAACTCCAGGAATGATCATTAGATCCAAACACACACTCATCACCCCGTCCCTTCCTGCTGATGCTCTTATATGACACTGATATAAACACACCATAATATCCACTCCACTGCAGCTCCCAGTAACGGCGTCCCCACACACTCTCTCTACACAACACCTGAGCATAACCATCAAATCTGTCTGGATGATCAGGATACGACTGATCTGTAAATCCAGTGTAAGTAATCACTCTGTTTCTCTCAGACAGACGGAGGTCTGTGTTCACTGTGTTCAGATCCAGAGTGAGCTGATGGGAATCTGATGGAGATAAAACACATCAGAATCAGGAATTATGAATCTGTTTGATCTTTTCATGTAGCTGAACTCTTCATGTTCAGTGTATCATCAGTGTCTCAGTACAGATGACCAGATATACTGTGCAAATCATCATTTACATCCATAGGCGGAAATCTGTCTGGGGGGGGCAGATTTACAATTATTTACAAATATTTACAAATATTTACATTATTTACAATTATTTACCCTATTGTAAATAATGTTTTATACTTAAAATAAGTTGTGTAGTAAAACAGCACAAACACAAACGGGGCAAAAATGCATAGAAACATTTTGAGTCTCCCCCTCCCTTGACTCTTGCTTTGGTCCAAATGAGGAGTTTGGTTCCAAAACGCGATAAACGCCATTTTTTAAAAAAAATGAGTTCTCGCTAAAATCAGTATTGTATCTAGTCGGTATTGAAAAGTACATTTTTGAATTTACACAAAATGCGATATCTGCCGTGTTATTCTGTCATGTTTTCTCCCTTTTTTTCCAAACCGTGACAAACGCCAGTCTCCCTTCTCTGCAGAATGCGATATATCCGCTCAGCCAATCACAACGCACCATTCCACACACTGTAAACAGTAACGGCGGCGCTTTGAAAAAACCCGCATCCTAGTTTTCCTCATCCAACCTACTTTGTGATCAACAAACAAACAAACAAAAAATGAATAATTTTGACGGCATTGATGAACCTGTGGTGGTTTCTGCGGTGGGGAAGAAACGTAAGCTATCGAAATGTAAGCATTTACGTGAGGAGATTAAGAAAATGAGGCACTCGGGAGGAGGAAAAATGCCGGCTGTTGCTTGTTCTCACACGACAGCATCAAACTTCTGTCACGCTGACACATTGACTTCAGGGGATCTTTTGAGAAACTTTCAATTGTTTTACTCGAAGTCGATGAAAACAGAGCAGGACCAAGCCATTTTGCAGCTGATCGCCATCAAAAAAGTTCAGCGGCGACGTCCCAAGGTTGACAACAGCGATATGCAGAAGAATAGGGAGGTCACAAACGAATACCATTTGCTGACTGAAGATCATCCGACAAAGATTCCTGTCTGCAAGGCCACCTTTTGCAGCGTATTGGTTGAGTTTATTTTTTATTTATTAATTATACTTTTCATACGGCTGCCTGCTCTTTAGACGTGTGCATCATTAAATGACACTATGTTGATGTGATTATATTTAGCCTAGGCTAACGACAGCTTAATTAAAAAACAACCACATCATTGGCTTTTCAATGTAGCCTGATATATAGGCTATATCATGCAGTGAAAGAGGCGCCACTACACTGGTTTGTTTTGATTTCAGCTTATTGATAGTTTTCGCTATAGTGATGCAGCGAAAGGGGGCGTTCCCTCCGCATGCGCCCGTCACTGAAAATTACCAATAGAAGCTTAGCCTACTATATCACATCCTGCACTTAGTTATCATCATAGTAACATTATTGTGAAGATGTAGGCATATGCCTATGCTGGCCATCAGCCCTGCAAGATGAGACATAAGCTTTTCTGTTGAATCTTTAATGTTTTATGTTTGTTGGTAGTTTGTTTGCTTGTTAAAATATGAAGTATTTAAATGAAGCAATGAATGAAGCAGAGAATGAATGAATGAATGAATAAATAGGTAGATGAATAAAAAATAAATAAATACATACATACATACACACATACACAAACACATACATACATACAAACAAATAAATCTTTTTACTTATTTTTTTGTCATTGCAGGTATCAGCAAAGATCGTGTGTCTCGAGTGGCAAAGTATTATGCACTCAATGCTACAGCCAGAACAGAACACAGGGGTGGTGCTCGTACGGTGGCTGAAAATGAGGCCAAGAAGCAGGTCGTGATGGATCACATCCAAACGTTTACGTGTAGGGCTAGCCATTATGGAAGAAGGGGAGCACCTGGCCAGAAATACCTACCCAGTGACCTCAGTGTGAAGAGAATGCACAAGCTATTTGACCAGCAAAATCATGATTTAGTCAGCTACTCCCTGTATTATACTGTTTTTCGACAGCACTTCAACCTTGGATTTGGGCATCCTGCCACAGATGCCTGTTCTTCATGTACCAGGTTTCAACTGAGAGTTAAAGACCCCAGCTTAACTGAAGAAGAGAAACGCAGTGAGTCCGCATCCTACATTTTACACAGGAGACGAGCACGGGTGTTCTATGATTTGCTGGGGAAGGTAGATCATGATTCAGTGACTCTTTGCTTTGACATGATGCAGAATTTGACACTCCCTAGAACCCCCATTGGTCAGGCATACTATTCCAGACAGCTGCATTTATATGTCTTTGGTGTTGTTATTCACCATGGAAAGGGCAGTAAGCAAGCATTGGATGATGTTCATCTGTACACATGGATGGAGCATGAGAATAGAAAAGGTAGCAACATGACTGCTTCAGCTCTGGACCACTGTTTACGTCAACAGTTGAGTGGTGTTGTTCACTTCTTGTTTCGGTCAAAACAAAAACATAAATCTTCTGTCCATGCTGTTTGCCTCGATGAAGGAGGCATTTCCTAGGATTAGTGCCGAGTATGTGTTTCCTATAAGGGGGCACAGTTTTCTGCCCCTGGACTGTGTATTTGGAAGGATTGAGCAACAGGTTCGAAAGAAGGATACCATTCTTATGCCGGAGGAATATTACGAAATTTTGCGCAACCATGGAAATGTTCACATCTATGGGCAACACTGGAAGGCTTATGATTTCAAGGCGGAAACACAGGTTTTTGTAAAGGCACAGAAGTCATTTAAGCTAAGTGATGCAAGAATGCTGGAATTGAGGAACGACAAACTGGGATTCAAGGCTGTGTATAACAGTGAATACTGCTATCATTCAATACTGAAGAGAGGAAAGAAGTGGGCAAACTTCAAGCCAAGTCAGCTTCCCAATGAAAGCACAGTGAAAGATGCAAAAAGGAAGGATGTGCTGAACTTGCTCTCTGAAATTGGTGTGAGTGCCAATGTGCGTGCCTTCTATGATAATGCACTCTCTCAGTCACAGACAAACGATGTTGACTTTGACAGTCATGAAGAGTAGCTGCCCATTGTGTCAGCCTTTTGAGAGTGACCATTCACTGATTTCTTAATGAATGATAAGCTGTTGAATGTTTTTACAAATAAATATTGTTATATTAATGCAATGGATTTATAGTATGCACAAGACAATCAACTCAATACAACAAAGATATCTTAAATATGAATGTAATTTTCTGTAGTCTAATACAAGAGGTGTCATGTGCAAATCAGTTTTCAATCTTCTTTACAGTTCTATTTTGCACAGTTTTACAAAGATATTATATTAATGCAGTGGATTTATAGTAGGGCTGTGCAATTAATCGAATTCGATTGTCATGCGCATCTCGTCAGTAAAGCCGGTTCCGTGATTGGCGGTAAATCTCCATCACCTGTTTTCAAACGCAGCGGCAGTTAATACACAGAGCACAGACAAGCTACGCGATATCGCGTTCATAATCGCAGATGAATCGAATTCGATTATGAATGCGAAATTGCCTAACTTGTCAGTGAACTACGGCTCTGTGTATTAACTGCCGCTCAGTTTGAAACAGGTAATGGAGATTTACCGCCAATCACGGAACCGGCCTTACTGACGAGATGCGCATGAGAATCGAATTCGATTAATTGCACAGCCCTAATTTATAGTATGCACAAGACAACAAATTCAGTGTGTTAAAAATGAATGTGATTTTGATTCATTGTTTAAAACTTGAAGCATAACTCGGGCATTATTCAACCCATAGCCCTGTTGAGCATGGTCACTGTGAGCTATTGATAGCTTGTCCTTTACCTATCAATAACTCGTGCTGACCTTGCTCAACAGGGCTATGTGTTGAATAAAATCTTTTAAAAAATCTTTTAGACCTACAAGTGATATAAAATTGATACTATAATATGTGAATCTTTCTTCTTTACAGTGTTCTTAATATGACAAAGTAAGTGTTTTTATTAATGCCATTAAAGTTTTTGTTAATAAAGCATATAGCACTAGTCAACTGAATGAATGTAATGTGGCAAAGATGAATGGACTTTTGCAAGTTGAATTTAAGGGAAATGCCATTTTGGAATTTCTGTGGTCTAATGTGATAATGTTGTTCATGTTCTTGTTCATAATGAAATTTAATTTTATTGTTGTAATTAATTTATAGCATTAACAAGATAACCCGTTGAATTCATTTTGGGAGAGATGATTGAATGTATTTTTAGTCAAGTGCCTATATATAAGAGTAGTATTGACCAAGTTCAGAGGCTGTCATATGTGTATCAACTTACTTTGTTGTGTATTTTCAACAGTTTCAATATGAAAAATAACTTTTATCTTGATTCAATGGATTTATTGCATTTTGAAAAAAAACGTGTTATGGATTTATTGCATTTTGGGAAAAAAATAATATTTTTTTATAATAAATCTTTGAAAATCAAAATCTGGATTTTAATTTTTAATGCTATTATAACCTAAAGATGCTATGTGAAAGTTTGAAACAGAAAATAGTGGTTTTCATCTTGCCACTTTCTTGGTAAAGAAAACACATTTTTACTCAAATTAATCCAAATGGATTTATAGCGTTTTGGAACCAAACTCTTCAAATGCTTTCCTCTTTTATATCATACACACAAGTCCGGTGAGAGAACAAAGTCAATAGTTGTGGAACACCAGGCAGGAACTCAATTAGCCTTTTTCACACTTCCGTGTTTCTGGCTTCCGGATTGGCGCTTGCAGGGTAAAAGTTTTTCCGGTGACAACAGCGGCCATACTTAACAAGAATGAATTCGAGAATCAAAGTCTTTTTTTTTTTTTTTACAAATTAGATCCTATGAAAATGCTTGAACTGCCAGTACTGTACTCTACAAAGCGCAAACATTTCACAATTAACTGTTTCGTCAGCTCGGGTCATCACAAATACAAGTTTGATTAATTCTAAATGGTGGCAGATATAATTCAGTTAGCTTTGCCATTCTGTCCGTTTGGTGCTGGCTGTGCATTATGACTCTCCAAGTGATTTTTTTTTGCTATTATTATTATTATTATAATTAAAGTAATGTTGTAATTTCTACTTGCTCTCCTTTAATTTGATGGTGTAAATGTATGTTGTATAATGTGTCCTTGGAAATACATATTAAACAGGAGATGACTCGTATTCATCGCTTTGTTCCTATTTTACCGGGATTACATTGTTGTGTTGAGATTAATATGCTTCAACCGGACTGAGAATTGTTTAATGTATTCTTGGAAAAATGTGCATCTGGTCATAAATGATGTCATTTTGAAGTAATTTATCATGATGTGGTGATTCGAGGCAAATGACTGAGTAAATTGAGATAATACGCTCAAATGTACCGGATATCAAAGACTATTTAAAAAAGGGACTTTGCCGGAGACGGAGAATAGAAACCATCCAGCGCTATGTTAAGCGCATTATCTCAGAGTCAGCGGTCTGAGTGGCTGGCCATATAAATTACAAACAAGTAAAATGTTACTTCTTTATAGATTATATAACAACAATTTGGAAAACAGACAAAACAGAAAAGGAAAGAAGCATTATTTGAGAAAAGAGCATACTGATATAATAGGCGCAGACTTGTAACGGAACTAACTTTACCCTGCGCTGACGTAATTTCCAATTTTTGTGAAAAAGTTGAATTGGCTATTTTATCGCTTTAACATTGGATGAAGTGATTATTTTCTCTTTGCGAGTGCACAGGACACAGTTTGTGCGAGCACACGCACACTTTGAGTGAGGAGAGACATTTTATAAGTGCGCGCACTCTCTCTGGGTGAGAGCAGCGTATGGCAAGCCAAAAGGGTCAGATTTACGCTATAGATAAATTGCGTTTACATACAAAACACTGTTGTATGTAAACAGTATCAGTGCTGTCAAATATGCCGTCCTGTTCGCAAACGGCGTAAAAAACGTGTGTAAACCATATAAAATGCCGTATTTAACAGTGTTTTAGTATTTGTAAAAAGCGCCGCTTTTAACGCCATTTGGCTTGCCACAGGACGCCGTAAAAAACGCTGTTCTGATTGCACAAAAGCGCATGTTATTTAGGTGTTTTCCTTGTAGTATAATGAGCCACGCCCGCTGATTTCCACAGCCAGTAATATTGAACTGTTCTCACACAATCAATGATGAACAGAACCAGACCAGACCAGTAGATAGGGATGTGCCGAACGAAGATTCTGAAGCAGTGAGGCTTTTACAACAAACTGCGTTGATCAGGGGTCAACAAGTTCGGTCCTGGAGGGCCGGTGTCCTACAGAGTTTAGCTCCAACCCTAATCAAACCTGAAGCAGCTAATCAAGATCTAGGTATACTGGCAGATGTGTTGAGGCCAGTTGCAGCAAAACTCTGCTGGACACCGGCCCTCCAGGATCAGGTTTGATGACCCCTGGCGTTGATGCTTCGAAGCGTTTGACACAGTGCTCTACTGCGCCATCTGGTGGTCAATAAAAATTCATACACCAACTGTCATTCAGATGATTTGTTTGTTGGGATGTCATCGTAAGGTTTATTTGTATATTAATAAACATATGTCATTAGCAGTGATGGGAATAACGGCGTTATAAATAAACGGCGTTACTAACGGCGTTATTGTTTTCAGTAACGAGTAATCAAACTAATTACTGTTTCCCCCGTTATAACGCCGTTACCGTTACTGACAATAAAATGCGGCGTTACTTTAATTTATTATAATATTATTCGAATTGTATTTTTCAGTTCATCTGAATGGATGCGCAGTGTAGCTGTATTTGACGTACCGTGAACTCTAGTGTGAAGCGCACGACTCGACGTAGCTTTGTCTCTCTCTCACACACACACACACACACACACACACACACACACACACACAGATACAGAGCGAGAGAGTCTTTCATAACATGCAGAATTGACGCTCTACATGTAAACGATATTCTTTGTTGTGTTTTCGTGTCAAAATAACGGAGTTCCTTTGGAATTCTGCCGGGTTCTCTGTTAGTGGGCAGAGCTACTGCGCAAACGACAATCTCATTGGCCGGCGCTCACCTATTATCATCCCTGTTTTGATTTCAGCGAATCAATTCGAGCGAACGCAGACAACCTGATTAATATTCATGAACCCAGCAGCTCATTAATCCTTAGTGCGTTTTATATTGTTATTAGTGGTAGAATTAGTAGTAGTTTTGTTATCTTATCAATTTTTCCCCCTTTTTTATATGACAAACAATATCTTAAGCACCACCACCAGTCCTAAGTTCAGTCAACATGACAAGTATGGTTATTCTAATTACTAAAGTTCTACCATCATATAATGCTAAATTATCATAATATCCTATTTTAATGCTTGACTGACTGATGCTAAGTGTCAGTAGATAAATAGTGTAGATTAATGTACTATGTTTTACAATAATAATTTAATCTATTTGGTGTCCATTTCATTCATTTAACATTGGGGGCATCCAAGTTATTTGATATTTGAACATTTAAAAAAAAAAAAAGTAACGCAATAGTTACTTTCCCTGGTAATTAGTTACTTTTATAATGATGTAACTCAGTTACTAACTCAATTACTATTTGTGAGAAGTAACTAGTAACTATAACTAATTACTTTTTTAAAGTAACGTGCCCAACACTGGTCATTAGCAAGATGGTGGCGCGTGTGTGTGCAGTGATAGAGTTTCCAAATTTCACTATTTTTTGCACTACACAATGACAATAAAGACTTTCTGTTCTTCATATGTACTCACATCAAACTTGTGTATTTTTATTAACTTTTATTAACAATAATACACCCCGTAAATATAAAATAAATAAAAAACTACATACATATAGGCATGACATGATGGATATAATTATTATATTATTATAAATGGATCGCGGGTATAGGACAGCGCAATCGATGCGTTTTGTGTTTGAGCCCGGCGTGACGTGTCAGTGAGGTAACGAAGCTTCATTTACACAGGTCACGTGACAGCCTCATTTCAAGCAATGCTCCGGAACACTGTTTCAAAGCAGTGTGTCGAAAACTCGAGATGTGTGTTGACACTAGGTATCAATCTACCCATCCCTACCAATAGATCAAATTGATCATTTTAGTATTTCACATCAAATTAAAAAGTGGATTAAATTAATTTGGATCAAATTAAATTTTAGTAATTCGTATCAAAGTGGAGATGATTGTGGACTTCAGGAGAAACCCCCCTGCACTCCTCCCACTCACCATTATGGACAGCACTGTAATGACAGTAGAGTCATTCAGCTTCCTGGGCAGCACCATCTCCCAGGACCTGAAGTGGGACATTCACATAAGCTGCGTCCGAATGTGCATACTATCCATCCTGAATTCTATTGTGATATTAGTCATTTTCAATACTATTTAGGGCAGATAGGGTGGATAGTATGCACATTGGGATGCAGGGATAGACTCTATTGTCAAAAAGGCCCAGCAGAGATTGTACTTCCTTCGCCAGCTGAGGAAGTTCAACCTGCCACAGGAGCTGCTGAAACAGTTCTACTCTGCCATCATTGAATCCGTCCTCTGCACGTCAATAACTGTCTGGTTCAGCTCAGCTACCAAAACTGACCTCAGAAGACTACAGAGGGTAGTCCTGACTGCTGAGCGAATCATTGGTACACCCCTCCCCACTCTCCAAGAACTGTACTCATCCAGAGTGAGCAAAAGGGCTGGCAAAATCACTCTGGACCCCTCAAATCCACGCACTCCCTCTTTGAACTGTTGCCGTCTGGTCGACGCTACAGAGCACTGAGCACCAGAATGACCAGACACAGGAACAGTTTCGTCCCTCAGGCAATCCAACTGACAATAATTGTGGAACACACAACACTATTATATACTTATACACTTATTTATCTAATACACACTTAGTTTACATTTCGAATTTGCACATAATACCTGTACATACAAAACTGTCTATTGTATTGCACCTGTACATACAACTGTCAATTTGTATAGTGTTACTCCCTATTTACTTGTTCTATTTTTTATTATTTGTGTTTTTTGTTCTGTCATGGCTTCCTGTTGCACTGCGGAAGCTCCTGTCACGAAAACAAATTCCTCGTATGTGTAAACATACCTGGCAATAAAGCTAATTCTGATTCTGATTCTGAAATTAAGATCATGGCAAGACGAAACTTAATTTTGCTTTTAAGCGTGCATTGGAGGACTGCACTCGACAACTGACAGGAGATTTTGGACCCAATGTGCTCCAATCAACTTTATTAAGGTAAGGATTGTTTCTTCAGACTTGTTAAAACATTGCTGCCTGTTAATCTGTTCCTTAATTACCGTCGGCGCTCATTCAGCTCATTTAGGAGCGGCCACCGATGGTTACATTAAAGCTAACAGGCTTTCTGCTAGGTCTAATGGTCTAACGAATTTTGTATAGTTTTAACTCCACAAATAGTTTTTGTTAAGTTTTATGAACTTCCCACAAATACACTAACACCAACCCTTTGCTATTGTCAACACATGACATTAGTGATTGCTTAAAACATTGTCTTTAAACTCTCGGAAAATTACTTTTATTCCGAGGGATTATAATGTTATGCTTTTTTGAAATATTCTATTTTTGTGATATCAATCTTAATAGTCGAATATTCTCCATATGATCAGTTTGATTAGGGATAGAAAAGCGTTTTGTAACATAAAATAACATATATTGAATATTAAAAATGTGTATTTGTTTTTTTTTAAAGCATCTAGTATATTAATATTTATTAATATATATATGAATATTTTGGCACCTCCATAGCTTATTTTTAACATCATCTTTTGGTTTTAGACTTGAAACATTGCAAAGAAGCCTTGAATGGGCAAGAGGGCGGCTGATTACTGTACCAGCATATGGCAGTATATAGCAGAAGTCACTGACAATGACAGAGTGCATGGACAACAAGGTGAGTGAAACATTACAAATCCTAGTCAAACACACCTGAACAAGCTAATCAATGTCTTTAGGATCACTAGAGAGTTACAAGCAGGTGAGTTTGATCAAGGTTTGAGGTAAAAATTTGTGGCACTCAAGGGCCAGAGTTGAGAACCCCTGTTTTTGAGGTAAACATTCTTCATTCACTTTGGATGTATACAGTTCTTGAAGGGTGGGCAGGGGGGCACCGATACTCCGTTCAGAAGTCCGAACCGTTCTCTGTAGTCGTCAGATCCCTGATTTTGTAGCTGAGCCAAACCAGACAGTTATTAAAGTGCACAGGACAGACTCAATGATGGCTGAGTAGAACTGTTTCAGCAGCTCCTGTGGCAGGTTAAAGTCAAAGTCAAAAATTCAAAGTCCTGACTTTGGACTTTAAACTTCCTCAGCTGGCGAAGAAAGTACAACCTTTGTTGGGATCTTTTTACAATGGAGTTGATGTGAGTGTCCCAGTTCAGGTCGTGAGAGATGATGGATCCCAGGAACTTGAACGTCTCCACTGCAGTCACAGTGCTGTCTATGATGGTGAGTGGGGAGAGTGAATGGGGTTTTCTCCTGAAGTCCACGATCATCTCCACTCTTTTGAGCATGTTGAGCTCCAGGTTGTTAAGGCTGAACTAGACAGTCAGCTGCTCAACCTCCTGTCTGTAAGCAGACTTGTCACCGTCCTGGATGAGGCCGATGAGTGTGGTGTCGTCTGCAAACTTCAGGAGCTTGACAGAGGGGTCTCTAGAGGTGCAGTCGTTGGTGTACAGGGAGAAGAGCAGTGGGAAGAGAATACAGTACATCTTTGAGGGGCACCAGTGTTGGTGGAGCGGCTGTTTGACATGAATTTCCCCAATCTCACTAGTTCCTGCCTATCTGTCAGAAAGCTAGTGATCCACTGACAGATAGAGCTAGGGACAGAAAGCTGGGTTAGTTTGATCTGGAGGAGTGTAGGGATGATGGTGTTGAAGGCCAAACTAAAGTCCACAAACAGGATCCTCACATAAATCCCTGACTTGTCCAGGTGTTGCAGGATGTAATGCAGTCCCATGTTGACTGCATCATCCATGGACCTGTGTTCTTGGTAAGCAAACTGCAGGGGGTCCAGTAAGGGTCCAGTGATGTCATTCAGATAAGCCAGAACCAGTTTTTCAAATGACTTCATGACGACAGATGTTAGAGCCACAGGTCTGTAGTCATTAAGTCCTGTTATCTTGGGTTTCTTTGGAACAGGGATGATGGTGGAGCATTTGAAGCAGGAAGGGACTTCACACAACTCCAGAGATCTATTGAAGATCTGTGTGAAGTTGGGGGCCAGCTGGTCAGCACAGGTTTTCAAGCAGGCTGGTGTCACACCGTCTGGGCCTGGTTCCTTCCTTCTCTTGTTCTTCCTGAAGGATTGGCGCACATCTTCTTCACTGATCTGAAGTACAGGAGTGGGGGAGAGGGGGGTTGCTGGAGGTGTAAACGGTTGTGTAGAGAGATGGTCAGGACGGGTGTGGGGGGTTTCAAATCTACAATAAAACTCATTCAGGTCTTCAGCAAGTTGATGATTCACCTCAGTGCTGGGGGATGGTGTCCTGTACTTGGTGATGGATTTCAGGCCTTTCCACACTGAAGCGGAGTCATTGGAAGTGAACTGATCTTCCAGCTTTTTAGCGTAGGTCCTTTTAGCCACTCTAATCTAAAAACTGTAATAATGCATTAGTAAATGTTGAAATTAACATAAATAAATGCTGCAGAAGTATTGTTCTTTCTTAGTTCATGTTAACTACACTAGTTAATTAATGTTTACTAATGAACCTTATTGTGAAGTGTTACCATATATATAAATGTTTCTGTATACAATAAAAACTACCAATAGGAGGTTTCCGGCCGACAACAAAAATGTATTTTGCCTATGTCACAATATGAGGTACAGTAAATCCGGCCCTGTACAAGATACTGATTTTTGTTGCCAAATTGCTTTGGAGCAGTTGTTGAATAAACAATTAAACTGAACTACTATTCCTCTCTATCTGCTTGACTGACAGTTTTATTGATCACTGAGAGAGCACTGACTTGGTATGATGTTGGTTCAATGTAAAAATGTTTTTTTTTAAATAGCTTAGATATAGTAAACTACTTTTGCCATGTTGCTGTGGCTTAAGGCAAGGCAAGGCAAGGCAAGTTTATTTAAATAGCACATTTCATACACAATGGTAATTCAAAGTGCTTTACATAAAAGCTTAGCTACATTTCCCAGGGCTCCCAAATAGCAAAATTCCTGAGGCCCAGATCAGGCCCACAGCTGACACTTTCATCTGGCCCACATACCCCATGGAATGATGGCACTTGGGCGGTCCGCTCCTGTTTGCCAAATTTGGGCCACAAGTAAGCCAAAGGAAGGCCCAATGTCAGCCATGAATAAACTAAATAAAGCAGAACTGGCCCAATTCTGGCCCAGATCCAACACCTTGCTCTGGCCCACACACTGTGATGAATATGGCACTTGGGTGGTCCACTCCTGTTTGCCAAATTTGGGCCACAAGCAAGCCATAGGATGGCCGCATGTCAGCCGTGACAATAAATAAATAAAAATAAAACAAAACTGGCCGAAATCTGGGCCACATTTATATTAATTATGTCCCAAATCCAACACCATGTGGAATAATGGCATTTGGTCAGTCAGGTCCTGTTTGCCAGATTTGGGCCTCAAGTAAAACTTAGGATTGCTGCATGTAAGCCAACCAAATAAACCAAAACTGGCCCTAATGTGGGCCACAGTTAATTTTTATTCTAACCCTGGTCTTCCCCATATTCCTCATGGTCCACAAGCAGGCCACGGCACAGCCACATTTTAGCTAATAATGAACCAAATAAACCATAAATGTATATTATTTTGGCTACACTATGCCTTAAGTGAGTTATGCATCAACAATACTTGATTAAATTTAAAAATGTCCTCCCTAAATGTTCAAATAAGTTACAGAAACGTGTCCTACTTGGTAAAAACATCCTGACCCAGGTTTTGCACAAGCAGCAATTCAAATGTCACAGATAAATATTCAAAGACACAATCCATTACTTTAAAATAAGTCCTTCACAAGTTTGAACCTGAATGCTTCTCACTCAGACTCTACTTACACAGTCTGTCTGTAAATGTCAAGGCTACACTGTGTTAAAGAGTGCACGTTGAAGATGAAAGGTTACATATCATAAGTCTTTAATCCAACAAGGGTAAATCCAAACACAATGTAGCACAGCAACATTTAAGACATGTAGACGTAAGACCAAACAAACTCAAAGTGAACATACAGGAACTTAAGTACTCAGACCAAACAAGGATAATTAACTAGGCACACATGAACAGAATAATACAATCAACACAACAAGGGAAACGGTGCAAAAGGAAAACAAAGTCCAAATGAACAGAAACCTTGACAGTAAGAACTATCATTATAGTGCACTTCTGTTTTTATGCTGCACAGTACACATATAAAAACTGCAATTAAAACATGTTTAAAAAAATTAATTGCTGCCTAGACAGCAACCTAGTCGACACTGGTTGCTGTCTGGGTGGGTATGTAGCCTTCTTAAGACTCATATCCAGATCATCCTGCATCAGTTAACTGTGTTGCATCCTACTAAAAGTAGCCAAATTTTATTAAGCCATATTTACAATTTCAAACTTCCATTTCAATTAGCCAGTGTCAAGTACAACATCCAAACAAAAAGTGGCCCTCATCTGCTTTATAATATATGGGGCATATTTGCCATGTCAAATGTGGGACAAGTTAAGCTCACAGCCACATTAGCCAGTGCTCACTGTGCCATATATTTGCCAAAACTGGCCCAAATATATGTTTTTGGGTAACTGGGCCACATTTGTGGCATCATATGCGGGCCACTTTAGGCTCACAGCCACATTAGCCAGTGCTTACCGTGCCATTTCTTTGCCAAAACTGGCCCAGATACGGTTTTGGATAACTGGGCCACATTTGTGGCATCATATGCGGGCCACTTTAAATTCACAGCCACATTAGCCAGTGCTCACTGTGCCATATCTTTGCCAAAACTGGCCCAAACATGTTTTAGGATAAGTGGGCCACATTTGTGGCATCATATGCAGGCCACTTTAAGCTCACAGCCACATTAGCCAGTGCTTACCATGCCATACCTTTGCCAAAACTGGCCCAGATACTGTTTAGGATAACTGGGCCACATGTATGGCATCATATTTGGGCCACTTTAGACTCACAGCCACATTAGCCAGTGCTCACTGTGCCATATCTTTGCCAAAACTGACCCAAATATGTTTTAGGATAACTGGGCACATTTGTGGCATCATATGCAGGCCACTATGGTTGGCACTATTCAGGCCATATTTACTATTTACCACATGGGCCTCTTTAGGGTCACATTCAGATTACGCATTGCCGTGAATACCACATCTTTGCCTACAGAGGCCCATATGTGATTTGATACATTTGGGCCATTTTTGCTATTTTACATGTGGGCCACTTCAGGCTTACATCCATTTTGTACGGGCCACAAGAAGGCCAGCAGTGCTGTATCATTGCCTTAAGTTTAAGCCATTGTTTATTGCCCCCCCCCCATACTGTTAGACGAAATGTACGCCCCTGTTTACATCATCAATTATAAAACTCTTCTTTCACCTTCTACAGAAGAACATGAACACACTCAGCGAGTTTTTCTGCTTGTGTTCTTACTGACTTACATTGTAGGAAGTCATTCCTGGTCCTGGGAATAATGTTGGTGATTGTGACTGTGGAAATCAACAGACATGAACAGTGTGATTCTCATGATCCTGCATCCATTCCTAACACATTTCTAATATGATGTTCTCCATGATATGAGATGATGATGGACTTGTTTCTGAGAGCAGATGAATCTCCAGGGCTTTACCTCTGTCTGAGATCTTCTTGAGCTCCTCTTTGCAGAAATCCTCCAGTTTGTCTCTCAGCTAATGAACAGATTCTCTCAGATCATCAAAAGAGACGAGAGAACTGAAGAGATCATCATTTACGTCTGTAGATTCAGGAGGAGCTGAGAGAGACTGGAAACTCTGCAGAAAACAGAAATCACAACTCAGCTCCACACGGGGATGCCACTTATACAAGTGAAAGAAAAGATGAGACCTATACGAGCAAGATTACCACAGCTAACAGCCATTCGTTTCTTTCAGAAGAAGATGATCAGATGAGAGTCTGACTGATGATTATATAGTAAGACACTCATGAAATGTTTCTCTGTGAGTCTGGTGTCACAGCAGGATCTGCTTAAGTCCACTATGATGCTGTTCTTCTAGATTTGTGTTACCTGCAGGAACTGGATGTGATCCTGTGTGTGTGAAAGCTGCTCCAGCTCAGTGTCTCTCCTCCTCAGATCATTGATCTCCTGCTCCAGTCGCTCCAGTCGTCCTTCAGCTCGACTCACTGCTTGCTTTTCCTGATCTCTGATCAGCCGTATCAGCTCAGAGCGGCTTCTCTCAATGGAGCGGATGAGCTCAGTAAAGATCCTCTCACTGTCCTTCACTGCTGTCTGTGCAGAGCGCTGTTAGGACACACAGTGATTCAGGCTTCAGTGAGTCTGAACTGAGACTGAGACAAACTTCTCTTCTTCTCCAGACTCACCTTATGAGACACCACAGCCTCTCTCAGCTGCTGGAGATCTTTCTCTCTCTGCTGGATTCTCTGCTGGAACGTCTTCTGCGTCTCCTTCAAGTCTCTCTGTTGAGGAAATAATGCTTAAAAATGTTACATTACATACAATATACCACAAAATCATTATATAAAGGTTGTGTGGATCCAATATTTGTGGAGTGGATCAGTAGCTAAAAATCGTTTTTGGAATGTTAGTTATGAAATGCAAACTCAAAACATTGTTGATTTTTATTCATACAAGAGGTTACGCCAAAATAACATATTGCACATTTCATATCTCAAACTAACTCCTCAGTTTAAAATATGAGTTTTTGTTTTCTACCCTTTTGAAATGCCAGGATTTGAAATAGCCCCGTTCGGGACGTCACCATTGTTTCTCAACATGCTCCTGAGCATATGCAAATCAAGATGTGCGCTTAACAACTGTCACGAGTTTATATTTCGCAGTTCTCAGTTAATATATCACACTAACCTTTTTTTATTAATTTATTTTAATTATGTAACAGAAAAATGGGCTTCAGGCATTGATCACTCGGTTAAGGTTTATTATTAACTATAACAATTTATTGTTGTTAAAGGACAAATGACAATGTTATCTTATTGTTTCTTCTTAAAGAATACAACAATAAATTAAGCATAAGTTTCATTTCTCATCAATCCTCACTTCTTTCTCTGTCCTCTGTGCTGCAGCTGACACAGTGTCATGGTTTCTGTGTTCATCCACCAAACACAGCAAGCAAATATATTTCTGATCAGTGTGACAGAAAACCTCAAGGAGCTTGTCATGTTTCTGGCAGATCATCTCCTGCAGTCATCCAGTGGCTTCAGTCAGATTGTGTCTCTTTCCTTTAAACCAACTCTCATGTTGTTCGAGGTGATTCTGACAGTAAGAGTTCAGACACACCAGACAGGACTTGACAGCTTTGTATTTTCTTCCAGTACAGACGTCACACTGAACATCTCTAGCTCCAGCAGGAACCGCACTTTGAAGTTTAGTCTTCTTCAGATTCTCCACAACTTCAGCCAAGATGGTGTTTCTAGCTAAAATAGGTCTTGGACTGAAGGTCTGTCTGCACTGAGGGCAGCTGTAGACTCCCTTCTCATCCTCCTCATTCCAGCAGTCTGTAATACATCTCTTACAGTAACTGTGTCCACACTGGATGGTCACTGGATCCTTCAGGAGATCCAGACACACCGGACACAAGAACTGCTCCTCTGAAATACGGGCTTCTGCCATTTTCCTGCATGTGACACTGATATAAAGTTGAAGCAGGACAACAGCACTTAAGTTTCAGTTTCTCTGATGCTTCCTGGTTCTGTGTTTGAGAGACGGGAAAAACATGTCTGTAAATTCCCAGATAATAGAAATGTCCACTAGATGTCAGCCTCATACAGACACTGGGAACTGGTGCTAAATGTACTGCTAGCACAAAGAGTCAAGGTTTGGCTGGTTAGCATGATATTCTAACGAAATACTTTTTTTGCAAGCAACATATGGCTTATGTGGTATTATAAAATATTTGTGAAAATACAGTTATATCAGTTATTCACACATCATGTGTTTAATCTCAAGCTCGTTTTAGGCGACAACTGTAATAAATGACAACTGTATGCGACATCAGCAGCTGTGATAGATAGATAGATAGATATATAGATAGATAGATAGACGGATAGATACTTAATATTGAAATGGTTAGTGTTTATTTTACTCATTTTTAGATCATAATTTTCAACATGTAATAGCCTTGGTTGATATTACAGGAAATGCCCATGAAAACATCATATCTGTTTATGCCGTGGGGGAAAACAAACTATTCTAATTAACCTTGTTAGGTGCTTGAAGAAAAGGCTCAAGTCTAACAAGCAATATTGTGATCAATACAAGGCCTTGGAGGAGATAATTAACAAAGGTGCTGCTAAACCCGGCTCAGTGAAACCTGGAGGAGAGACTGTATGGTACATTCCACACTGGGCTGTACCACCCTCAGAAACCAGATAAACTGAGGGTTGTGTTCAATTGTTCAGCTGAGTTTTGTGGTATATCTCTAAACGACACTCTTCTGACTGAGCCTGACCTAATTAACTCTTTAGTGGGAATACTCTGCCGCTTAAGGAAAGAAACTTATCGCAGTCACCTCCGAAATAGAAAAGATGTTTCAACAGTTGCTCGTCCCTCCTGATGAACGCAATTATCTAAGGTTTCTATGGTGGGAGGCTGGAAATTTAGAGCCAGGTTTGCACAACAAAACTTGCCCAATTGCTATTCAAAACTAGCCCCAAAACTAGCCCAATGGCATTTTGAGGGGGTCCCTCAGTAAAAATCGTGTTCCGGGGGGTAAAATACACGTTTTTTGGCAGGGTTTCCCAGGTAAAATTTGCATTGCATGGGCTAACTATCTTCGGATTTGGCAACATTGCTTAGAGTCTCAAGACTATCGCATGGCAGTCCATCGCTTCAGCACTACATCGTCTCCAAGGCTAATCACAAGACCAATCACCCATCATCAGCCTCAGTGGTTATTGAAAAGAACATCTATGTAGACGATGGGTTAACCCGTGTTTGTTCAGTCAGTGAAGCCAAAGAACTGATCATTGATGCTCAAGCCCTGTGTAAATGCAGATGCTTCAGAAATGTAACTCAAATGAGGAAGATTTTCTCTGTTGCATAGACCCATCAGAAAGGGATATCACATCTAAGACCCTTGACTTAAACCTTGAAGCAACTTCAACAGAACGTTTACTTGGTATTCAGTGGTCAACAAAGGATGACACTTTCAGCTTCAACATCAACCTTAAAGACCAGCTATCCCGGCTTCATCGATCTGGTTATCAGGACCTAAATTTCTAAATTTGACCATTTCAAATGAATTATCCGATGTGTGCTTCAGCAATACATAGCGAGTATCTCTATACTTAGAGTCTAGCTTGCCATCTTCCATACTCGCGACATATACTATGTCTCCCAACTTAAAGTTGTGTTATTTGGCTTGATTTGTCATGTCTGCATGCTGTTTCATATTTTCTTTGTAGCTTTTATGATGACTTTCAATGTATTTTGTGTCTCATTTGTCTGTGACGAGGCCCTCTCTCCAATTCCTTCCTTCACTTTTAGCTGCTTTGAAGGCTTTCTTCAGATAGCGATGAAATATTTCGATTTTACCGTTACTTTTGAGCAGTGGTGGCGGTAACGAATTACTACTGCAATTAAGTAGTTTTTTTGGGTACTTGTACTTTTTTGAGTATATTTTTAAAGCTGTACTTTTACTTGTACTTAAGTACAAATTAAGCAAAATAATCTACTTCGTTACATTTAAATCATAGTTCGTTACTGAGTACTTAATTTCTTTACAATGTAAGTTTATGCTAGAAATGTTTCGGAATGGGATATTTGTCTGATTAAATATCCTAGTCTTTCTAACTGCATCACTACATTGTACAGACGTTACAGGTCAAAGCCATCTGATGTTCCATTTATCTAAATAAATAACATATATGGCTCTTAAATCACTGGTTATAAAAATTCAGTGTTGTCATATTTCGAATACCTAAACTGAATTGAGGTCATTTGTTTTAGTATTTTATTACTGACTGTACTTGTCTTTTTTGTAAATTCAGTTCAGTTTGAAATCAAATTTGAAATCAAGCTTCTTTGCTGTAAGCTTTTGCAACAAAGTTACCCTATTTTAAAGACACAAATACACAGAATTAGCAAATGTTTAAGATTGAGATGTTTGTAATGGTAATTGATGTATATATGTAGGCTATGTATATAAAAGCCTATATTAAAATCTGTTCATCATATGAAGTGAACGTGTCTTTTTAGAAGACTTGGATTAAACCACTCAAAGCTTGAAATAATGCTTGCCTTGAAAAAATGGATGGACAAAACAATTTGAAATATTAAAATATCTATATGGCAGTATACAGTATGTGGCTTTGCCAATGGTATTGCAAATGATTGTCGTCATGAAATCAAAAATGACCCTACTTACTTTTTTAGTGCACATTACTAGTCTTGTGGTGAATAATTAAACCGTGTAAGTCAATACACCGGGGAAAAAATTGTCTGCCGTCGTAATATTTAATCAAAAACTGAAAATTCGCTTCTGCTCTGGAATGGCGTTCTCGCTCTGATGGTAGTTTGACGGCTTGGGGAGAATCCTCTTGTTAAGTATGACATAAGGACTGCAGTTTCCGGGTCCAAGCCTCCACTCATTTCAATTGAGAATACTATCTCAACAGCCATATATGAGCACTATTTAATTAATATTACATATTTAAGCTAAGCATTTAAAAGTTTGCTGTGCACACTACAGTCCCCGTGCTCACAGTGTCTCAGACACAAATATTTTAGCTGAATCACTGTCTGGCCATCTGGGTTTTCAGTGTGGAGATAAAGATCAGGGTTATTATTTTTCAGTATTACATGACATCGTGGGTGTATATTAGCACAGTTTGTTGTTTTCTTGGGGCATCTGGCAGAGAGTTAGGACCCAGAAGCGACGATATGAATATTTTTTTTTGGTAATTCATTAAATATCGCCACTAAAAAGTAACTAGTACTCTGAGTAGTTTTTAAGAAGAGTACTTTGTACTTTTACTTAAGTACCGTTTTGACACCAGTACTTTTACTTGTAATTAAGTATTATTTCAGCAATGTAACAGTACTTGTACTTAAGTACATATTTTCAGTACTCTTTCCACCACTGCTTTTGGGATAGTAAGGTGAAGCTTTGATGTGCTTAACTCCACTGGTTTTCAGGAATGTCTCGAAGATTTTCCTACAAACTGCTTGCAGTCACTACCTCCAAGGGATACCCAAATCGGGCAAAGATTTTCATCATTTCCTTGGTAACAGTCTCAGAAGTTATGTCATCTATAACTACTGCTTCAGGGTATGATGTGTAGTAGTCTATAACAGTGAGTAAATAGACATTCTGAATAGGACCCACCAAGTCAACACCTAGCATTGTCCAGGGTCTCGGTGGAAGTTCTAACGGATGCAGCGGTTGATCTTCGTGCATGGGTTGATTCAGTACACACGCATTACAATTGTTGATCATTTTTTCCACATCCATGTCCATATTAGGCCAATAGAATTTTCTTCTCAAAAATTGCTTTGTGCGACTTATACCTTGATGTGTCTTGTGTGCTATTTTCAAAGCTTGTTGAATCTGTGCAGAGGGCAGGACTATCCTATTTCCCCGCAGCAAAAGACCATCATGGGTTGACAACTCATCTGCGCATTGTTTGTATGGCTGTAAGCTTTCGGGTAGTGTAGCAGGCCACTGTCCTGTCTCCACTATGGAAAACAGTTGTGTCAAGGTAGTATCTGCCATTGTAGCACTTTTGAGTTCCTCAAGAGTCAAGGCTTGAACATCCATCATATTTACAGCAAGCACTCTGTCCATATACATGTCCACTTAACTGTTGTCCTCTGTCTCTGGTAACGGAAGTCTGGAAAGTGAATCTGCAACATTGGCTTTACCTGCAATGTGTTCAATCTTGTAGTCTTATGGACACAGTCTCAGTCCGAGTCTTTGTATTCTTGGAGGCAAAAGCTTGGACTTTTCTGGATTGAGCATATAAATGAGAGGCCGGTGATCTGTTTGAAGGGTAAATCTGCCTCCCCACAAATATGCTCTGAAATATGCTCACACCACACAGGGCATCCCACATAACATAGAATCCATGGCTTTCTGGTATGCTTCAGGAGCACTAGACAATCCGAACGGAACATTCTTAAAATGATAGCATCCTCTGTGTGTAATGAATGTGGTCATTTGTCTGGATTCAGGTGCAAGATCGACTTGCCAAAAGCCTTTACGAGCATCCAGTTTATCAAACACCTTCGTTCCCTGCATCACTTGCAGTATACTGTCTATAATTGGTACTGGGTGTCTTTCTCTTACCACCGCTTTGTTCACTTCTCTCAGATCTACACAAAGTCTCACTTCTTTAGAGTCCTTTTTTGGAATGAGAAGAATGTTGGACACCCACTCAGATCCTTTGTGCACTTCCTCTATTATTCCATCTTCCAGCATTTTATCCAGCTCCTGATTCACAGCCTCTACCATTAGGTAAGGTATTCTTCGTAAAGCTTGAGCTACAGTTGCGACCTTTTCATTCAAAGATATATTATGGCTGTAACCTGTGACTTGTCCATGGCCTTTAAACAAAGACTGATATTCAGTCTCAAGTTTCAAAAATCTTTCCGATGAATTTTCAATTGCTCTGACCTGGTCTGCAGGATTCAGAATCTTTAAGTCAAAACAGGACTGTCTTCCCAACAACGGCTCTACGTTTCCTTTGATTACAAAAATGTAATATTTCATGTCATTACCATTCCATTCAAACTGAGCTTCAAAAAATCCCACACAGTGAAGAGGGTGCGTCTGTGCATATGCATGGAATTTTATCTTGGTTTGTTTTAGTTCAACTCTTTGTGGAAACAATCTTTGATACAGTTCTTCTCTAATGAAATTTCTTCCACTTCCTGTATCTATGACCATCTTCAATTTCTGTCCATAAACTCTTATGGTCTCTTTTCCTTTTGGATCAATTGAATACATAAATTCATCAGAATCAGAATTGTCATTTACTGCACTTACTGGTTTGTCTTTACGGTCTGACTTGTCTTCGGCCTTATATTTGTCACTTTAATGCTCCTGTGAGTTGTTTTTCTTTCTGCAAACACTTGAATAATGACTAGTTTTTTTGCCATACAAGCAGGTTGCTGATTTTGCACCACTGTCATCTGCTTTGTGTTGTCAGTCCACATCTGTAACACTTGGTGACACTGTTACTCTTTTCAGATCGTCTTCTGCCAGCATTTTGTTTCATTTTTGTGTCAGCTGCACCTTTCGTGAAATAAACGTGATTGTCTTTTTCTTTGACACTGTTTCTGAAAGCACTTTAGACTCTGCTTGGGCTGATTCGAAGATTCTAGCAACAGTTAATGCCCTTTCCAGTATAAGCCCTTCTTCTTGCAACAGTTTATCTCTTAATCGTCTGTGCACATTTATCTACGAGTTGATCTCATATCATATCACGTTTTAAAGCGCCAAACTCACAGGATTTGGCCAGTTCCCTTAACACATTCACAAATGCGTCTATCGTTCATCTTGTAGTTGAGATCTCAGTCTGAATTTGTGCCTTTCGAGCACAATTTTTTTTTCATGGAGTAAAGTTAGCATCCAGGGCAGCTACAGGCCTGGGAGGTTCGCGAAAATCCTCTGCACCGGAGCACCAATGCAATGCAAAAAGGTAGCGCGTCTTACCGCATCGGCAGCGTTGATAGTTCCGCTGGCCAACTCAAAACTATAAGAGTCTTTCCATGTTTTGTATTCTGCAAACAAATCCGAAGCTCCGAGGTTCAGTGGAATAGGTGGCGATAGCTGTGCCTGAGCGACATGTCTCGGCGGTGTTTGCAGTGCAGCAGCTTGGCCTTCCATGTCATGTCTGTCAGTCTGTCAGATCCAAGTGTCTCTTCAACGACAGTTGAATGGAAATCCTAGTCATTCTGTGAAGTGTTCATCCTCGTCGCCATTTATGTTGGGTTGTTCAATAATCAGACTTTGTTGATGCTCTATCAACTTTTATTAACAACTCTCAACTACATTCAACTACATGTTCACTCTCGCCTCTCTGATCTTGTTCTCGTTCTGTTACCGCGATATCACTACACTACATAAACTACACTACATAATTAGGTAAACATCTCTGAGGACCTGACTTGGACTACACACATCCAAACACAGGTTAAGAAAGCCAGGCAAAGACTGTACCATCTGCGACAGCTGAGGAAATTCAGGGTCTCACCAACAATCCTGAAAACTTTCTATGCAGGGACCATAGAAAGTGTATTGACTCAGTGTATTTCAGTGTGGTATGGAAACAGCTCCAGCCAAGATTGCAAAGCCCTGCAGAGAGTTGTGCGCTTAGCTGAGCGTATCTCTGGGTCGGCTCTCCCCTCTCTGCAGGACATCTACCTCAAACGCTGCAGAGGCAGAGCTGTCAAAATCATCAAGGACTCAAATCACCCTGGAAACTGTCTCTTCACTATGCTGCCTTCTGGTAAGCGCTTCCACAGCCTGATGGCAAAAACCGAGAGACTTAGGAGGAGTTTATTCCCCACGGTCATCAGGCTCCTGAACTCAAACTCAGCCTCTTAACATCATCTGACTTACTTCAAATCACACACTCATTACTCTCTGCCTCATAACTGTCAGTGTCATTTGCTCATTTGCACATTTGCACACTTGCACACAACACTTTCTGTGTCTTGTAACATATCTTATCTTATTTTTATATTTATTTTATTTTTTTGTGATTGGCTGCTTCATGTCAACCATGTACAACCTGTTTGCACAGTCCTCTCTGTACAGTCATGCTTATATTAATATTTAATTCTACAGCATACTGTCATGCACATTCTTTTATATTTTGTTCTTTATATCTTATTTTTTTATTCATTTTATCTTATGTATACTTCCCTTGTGTTGTTTTTTCAATATTTGCACTGTCCATGGAGCGGACCCGACTCTCATTTCACTGCTGGTTATACAATCTCTGTATAGTCGTGTATGTGACAAATAAAACTTGAAACTTGAAAACTTGAAACTACATCAACAAAGAAGGTGTGATGCCAAACCCCCTTATAGAAGAAGAAAACCATCATGTTTACATTTGTGACAACGAGCGCTTATTAGGATCAACAATACGCTGGATTTTCAAAAATATGTGAAATATGTAAAGCACCTCTTAAGGCCGGGACACACCAAGCTGACTTCAAAGAACTAGCGGCGACGAAAGCCGACGGTGTTGTCACCTCGCGTAGGCAGCGTCGGACCAAAAAGCTGCGCTCGAACACACCGCACAGACTACAGCCGACGACAAACTAACATGTGCGTTCTGCGCATGCGTGAGAGGAATTAACTGTCTATTTCAGCAGCTATCAATAGTATATATTCGTTATTCAAATGGAGAAACCGAAACAAAGATATACAAGATAAACGATATACGAAATGTAAACAAAGCAGCGCTTGCTTACCATTTTGAATATCAGTAACGTTGATAACTTTAATCATTTTAAGCAGCTCATGTTATGAAAACATTTGCGTATTAGAATGATTGAGAAAGATCATGTAACATTTAAACAGCCTTCTGTCTGTACCACCTTCATTTACGTGCTTGTTTTCATCACTTTCACTGTTATTCTCGAGCACTGACTCGTTCACTAAACTGAACATCCAATCAGAGTTCTCCCTCTCGCCGATGGCCCCGACGCTGATTCAACATGTTGAATCAGGCAAACTGCCACCGACGTGAGACCGATGAGATCACTGGATCCTTCAGGAGATCCAGACACACCAGACACAAGAACTCATCCTGAGAAAACCTGGCTTCTGCCATTTTACTGCACTAATACAGAGACACAAACACACAACAGCTCAACTACACTTCAGTTTCTCTTTACCTGAACTCACGTGTTTCCTGTTTCCTGGTTCTGTTTTTGAGTGATGCATGTAAAGCAGGTTCCTCATTCCTGCTCCTGCTGAGTTATGACGCATCTGACTGTTACTAAATTAAATGCAAAGACCTTGACTAGTTGATTCAGGTGCATTTAATTAGAGATAAAACTAAACCCTGTGGGAAAGTGACTCTGCTGGACTAGGTATGAGGAACCCTGATGATGAAATGTCTACTAGATGTCAGTCTCAGACAAACACTCAAAGAACACAAGTTACAGAGAAGCAGGACAACAGCCTTAAAAACCTAAAAACCTGAAGTCGATTAACAAGAACTCGTTCAGGACGGCACCCAGTATCGACCAGGAATGTTTTGAGTCCAGTGTCCAGAACATTAAACAGTTCATCGTATGAGGGACACAATGAGTTTTGGTGAGCATCATGATGAATGTACACAAACTCAGCTGTGGAGAAGTCCTTAGGGAATACAAGCGGTCATCAGGTCATGCTGAGAGGTAGGAACTGGCTTGAAAGCATTTATTCTGTTTAAGAGGGCAGGTTGGTCAGAGGATAGAGCCCATCAGTGTTGGGTAAGTTACTTTCAAAAAGTAATTAATTACAGTTACTAATTACTTCATCAATATTGTATTTAAATTACTTTACTAATTACTCTGTCTGAAAAGTAACTTAGTTACTCAATAAGTAACTTCATTATTCAAATAGCTAATTAGGCTACATCTTAAAATCCCTATAAACCTTAATAGAAATTAAACTCTTTATTCTTTCAATTTGAGTCAAACATAGAATAGTTTAGCCTTTTAGCTTTAAAACAACTGTAATACTTATTTTTTTTATAAAAAATGTAACTTTCTTTGGTTAACAAATAGAAATACTCTGCAAAATATCTGAATAACAAAAAAGCTTAAAAGTTAAACAATACATTTCAGTTTGGCAAGATGTTCAGGAAAAGCCCAACTAGTAAAATCCGTACAGGTTTATGTAAAAATAACACGTTAACTAATGTAGGTAAGAATAAATGACAGAAATGATCTTCTCTGCTCAGTGGCGTAGCAAGTCAGCCCCGGGCCCATATGCAAAAAAAATTTGGACGCCCCCCCCCAAATGATATGGACTCCAACTCACATAACTTGTTGATTTTTTTTTTACGTAAATACCATTACGTGACTATTCATAAGCTGTTTTAATTACGGTATAAATGCTTGGAAATAATATTTAACGTTTTCAAGTCCGTTCATTGCACACAAGCCACCCAATAATCACAATAAGCTTTGTGTTTTTTTTATTATAACACAGTCTTATCTTTCTGCAAATTTTAAGATCAAATACAAACAATAAATGTGTTTTGCGCTCTTTTATTTGTAGTGAGGTAACTACATTCGCCTCAGTTCAAGCTGCATGTGAATCAATTATCTTTTCCTCTTTAATATTTGCATCACGATATAAACATGAATAAATATTTGAATGCATATTGAAAAATAAAAATCAGAACAATTTATACAAACGATTGTCTCATGAAATCGATCAATTAGAGTTTCAAAAATATCTATACGCCTACATGTTATTGCTGTTTTTCGTGTTAAGAACAACAGGTTGGATGCCACAGACTTTTTTTTTGTGTAATTTTCACATTAATTTCACGCAATATAATATGATTTTATTATTGTAATTTTGACTTCAATAAATTAGTATGATGTTAATCTTATTTAGTTATTTTTCAGTGTGACACTGAAATGCCGCTATAGGGTATTTGTACTGCATGCAAACACAATCTTGGCACAGCAGCCCAAAAAACAAAATAATAATAATAAAAAAATAATAAAATAGAGTAACAGCATTTTGTTTAAAATACGTTATCGTTCAATTATTCTGGTCACACATTGTGTCCCATATACAGACTACAGTGCATTTATTTCCATAACTTTTCTGGTATTAGAAATATGTTTTTCCAGGTTTTTCATGACCGTGGGAATCATGGCTCAGTACAGCAATCAGAGATTTAAGGTAACAAGCATGCTTTCTTTAGATTTATATCTTATCTTGAAACAGATATTATAGCTGTAACAGTTCACAAGTTCTTAAAAATATATTTTGCTGCATAACTTCAGATCTTAGAGCAGATAGACACATCTATAACAGTTGGGTTCCCAAGTTTATCAGAGTACAATAAAGTTTCACCTGGCTTTCCTATGGAAAATATATTATATTTGATCTAACACCTAAACATGACTTTTGTTGATGTAACCTCATGTTTTCAGATTAGTTTTATAATATTAATATTATTAATATTAATTAAAACCTGAAAATTGAGTTGCGCCTGTAAAAAATACAGCAGAAGTTTTGCTGGGAGGCACTCCAGTAATGCTACGATTCACAGCATCTTAAACGTGACGAAGACTTTAAACTCCGGGAAAACTCTAGGTTTATTGACTTATACATGTGTGACAAATTTAGTGACTGTGGAAATAATCACAGCTCAGGGGTTTTACCTGTTCCTGTATCATATTATATTAACTTATTGTGTTCATAAACACATTCCTTTGTAGCACAGATATTTACTGTATATTTCACTTTGTTAAATTGTGTCCCTGCATCTTTAATAAGCAGATTTAGACCTGATGAAAGTGAAGGAAAGTCCAGATCAGGATGTAAAGCTTCAGTAAAATTATGAGCTAATTATTCCCTCACATATATATAATATATCAATGAGTAAATTCATCTGCATCTATTGTTATAGGCTACATAATTATAATTATTATTATTTAAAATTATTGTCCCTGGTTCAAAAAAAGAAAGAAAAAAAAACTGAAAAATGATTTTTGCCTAAAACAAGAAAAATATTTGCTTGTTTTCCATTTGAATTACTTTTAATTTTCTGACCCCACTGACAGATATTTTTTTTATTGTTTTAAGCTTATAATCATTTAAATATAATTATAAATTAATTTATTTCCAGAAAACAAGGCTTAATATTTTGTCATTTTGTTTCATAATTAAATGTATCTTTGTTTTAAGAATGTTTAGATATTTTTACTGGAAAACAATAGTCGTTAAATGTTTAAAGACGAGATACACTAGTTTTGTGTTCACATCCAACTAAAATTTCCAAATGTGATTTTATACACACAAAGCATATTAAATGTAAGTGTCTACTTTCATGTTTTAAATAACTTGTGAAAATAAAATGTCACAATATGGGTAAAAAAAGGTTCCATGGTTATTCAGCATAACAGATTTATGCAACAACGAAACATATTTAAATAAAATATATAGGAAAAAATGTATCATACTAAATTTGATTATATTTAAATGATTAAAAACGTCTTGCTGACAAATGAGTAAAACAGTGGTTTGAAGGATCGTGGCAAGGATTGGTAAAGATTTAAAATGACAATATAGTAATATTCAAGGTCTGCTGTGATCCTTAATTAGAAGATAATTATTTTTCTAAATATTTTGGCATATGAACCATCATTACACTGAATGACATGTTTGTCTCTAAATCTTGGTAAAAATGTACAATAGTCTTATGTTTGCTCAGAAGAAATTAAATTAAAAGGACACATTATGATTTACGAAAATAATTTAAAGCTGTATTAAAATGTTATTGTTTTGATGCTTGAAAACCCCTCTTCGTCTTTAACCCCTATATATACTGTATATATACAACTGGTGTAGATGATTTTCTTTCCTCTCCTGTGGTTAGAAGTTCAGCAGGGAATAGTCTCATTCATCCCAAAATGTCTTTGTTAATGTCTCAAGGAGCCCGACCCACTCTTGGGACTTTGGTCTTATAAGCAAAATCTTCACAGGACCAAAGAATCAGGTTTAATAACTAAACACATGAGGAACAACTTGTGAAGATCTTAAATTCAATTGGTCCAGGAATAGAAGCCATCAGAAGGAGGAAAGCTGACTATCTAACAGTGAATTAGACAACATAGAAAATACACACAATTCAAGATCATAACACTGATAAACAATGTTCTTCCTGAAAGAGATCAGCCGCTGGTGAAGAGCTATTTTCTCTCTGTAATTGATGATTTATCGAGACGTGCAGCACAGACCACAGCTGAAATACAACAGACGTGGAGTTACTTTGATAATAGCCTCTCATCTTTTATTCTTTTATGACATTAATATGGTATTTTGGTGCAAACTTGTCTGACACTAAGTAGAAATTAGGCAGATGGTAACATGGATATATTGTGACGCCCTCATTTCTGAAGAACTTGTCACTTTGTAGTGTTTGACTTTACTGACATTTTTGTTCACTTTTGTATCATATTGTAATTAGATAACCAGCTGACTCGTATCTTAAATCTCATTTTTATGCAGTAGTCTGATTTTATGGTTACAGAGGACAACATATGATTCCTTTTGTGACTCGTCTGATTGTTGTCGACTGATTTTAGGATGACAGAAGAAACTATAATGAGGTTGATTTGTCTTCTGGAGATCTGCACAGAGGAGGAATAAAACCATCACCTTTGTTCATCAAGTGGGTAGAAGATTTATTTATATCAGAGAACTGAACATTGAAAACAATCATTAAAATAATTTTAAAAATGAAAATTAATAATCAATTATTAATCATTATTATTATTAATATGATTAACTAAATGACTGATTTTAATTAACACAAATGAAGGTTGAGAAAAGCACAGAAACACTTGGTCACTCAGCAGGACTCTCTCTCTCTCTCACACACACACACACACACACACACTGATCTTACTGTCTATATGAGGATTTATTACATTTATTCTGATGTTATTTCACTGACAGAAGTTCAGCTGCAGTATTAATGTCATGAAGAGAAAAGAAGAGACTCTATAAGATCTCACTGTTACTGATTTATCACACAGCTCAAAGCATTATGGGTAGAATCTCTCATCAGTCTATTCTGATTCATCAACACAGCTTCACTGATGATCCAGACCAAACTCTAAACCCAGGATAGAGCGGCTGAGTGAATGTGGTCTGGACTGTGTGGATGAGGCTCATTGTGTCAGAGACGCTGTAGAAGGACAGAGTTCCTGCTCTGTGATCCACATACACTCCTATTCTGCTGCTGATGGGCTTCACAGAGAGATCAGTCTTTATGTTATTGTGTCTGAATGAGTATCTGGAGGGAGAGCAGAACAAACTCCAGGACTGATCATTAGATCCAAACACACACTCATCACCCAGTCCCTTCCTGCTGATGCTCTTATATGACACTGATATAAACACAAAACCATTTTCACCAGCACTCCACTCCAGCTCCCAGTAACAGCGTCCACACACACTCTCTCTACACAACACCTGAGCATAATCATCAAATCTGTCTGGATGATCAGGATACGACTGATCTGTGTCAGTGTCAGTAATCACTCTGTTGTTCTCAGACAGACGGAGGTATTCATTCACTGTGTTCAGATCCAGAGTGAGCTGATGGGAATCTGATGGAGATAAAACACATCAGAATCAGGAATTATGAATCTGTTTGATCTTTTCATGTATCTGAACTCTTCATGTTCAGTGTATCATCAGTGTTTCAGTACAGATGACCAGATATCTGAGCCAATCATCATCATCCACCCTATCTGAGGGTTGTCCTTGTCCCCTCTAAAAATATGATTAAAAAACCACGCTGTGTATTGTAAATAATGTTTTATACTTAAAATAATTTGTGTAGTAAAACAACGCAAACGGGGCAAAAATGCGTATAAACATTTTGAGTCTCCCCCTCCCTTGCCTCACAGTGCTTTTTACTCTTTTATATCATACACACCAGTCCAGTGAGAGAACAAAGTCAATATCTGTGGAACTCCAGGCTGTCAATTGGCTATTTTATCACTATAACATCAGATGAAGTGATTATTTTCTCTTTGCGCGAGCACACACACACTTTGAGTGAGAGGAGAGACACTTTATAAGTGCGCGTGTACTCTTTCTGCGCGAGAGCAGCGTGTATCTGAGAGCGCGCGTCCGGTTTTGTGCGAGAGCAACGGCTATTCGGCTGTTTAAGGAAGTGACGTCTTTGTTCCTCGGACATTTCCGGTTAGTGTTCGAGCGCATTCAAACAATGGCGGCAGGCGCTTGATGCACAGTGGGATTGCGATCATTTATTTAATCCTGCTGTTTAAAATGTCAAAATTAAAATTAAGATCCTTGTTGCTCGGTGTTGGGTGCTCCCTCTGGCCTGGAACTAACATTAATTTATAAATAATCAGAAATTAAAGGGTTTAGATGTCCGAGAAACGCGTCTGGATTGCAGCAGTGAAGCGAGAAGCAGGATATACAGCACACATTTACATTCAGGTAAGGACAAGTTCTTGATTTTTTCCATTTGATTATTTGCATTTCTTTACGTTAACTCTTCAAGTATGATGCAGCATTGTGTTTCCGTCATTGTTGACATATGCGCCTAACATTTTGATTCTTGTTTAGTGAAAAAGGCTTTATACAGGATTGATTGATTGAATCCTGGCAGGGATTTTCAAAATATAGACATATTTCCTAACAGTATGTCTTTACGATCACTTTTTTAATCAATTTAAAATCCTTGCTGAATACATGTATTAATAGTCTTTCAAAAAAAAAAAAATACTGACCCCAAACTTTTGAACAGTAGTGCATCGCATGTTGTTACAAAATATTTAGATTTTAAATAAATGCTGTTCTTTTATTCTTCAAAGAATCCTAAAATTATCACAGGTTATAAAAAATATTAAACAGCACAATTGTTTTCAACACTGTAAATAAATCAGTATATCAAATCAGGATCATGTGACGCTGATATCTGGAGTAAATATGCTGTAAATTCAGATTTGATCACAGAAATAAATTATATTTTAAAGCACATTAAAATTATTATTAGCATTAATTTAGCGTTGTAATATACATGCATGATCTGTAAAGCTGCAGTGAAACTATATGTATTGTGAAAAGCGCTGTACAAATAAATATGAAAAAGAATATTTGCATAGATATACAGACTGACCCAGCAATGCAAGTGAAATGTCAACTAATCAGCTCCCGGACATCTTAGCGACAAACCATGATCAGTACGTAAGTGACACTGTTTGTCTAGCTTCAGTTTAACCGAACATAAGACTGATGACATCCATTGTATAAACAAATGATCCCAAACTTTCCGCTATGCAGTTAATTGTAAGCATCCAGACTGTGATATATTTACCGCCATCTCTCGAGTGCACGCACGCAGCATCAATCAGATCCGCTTTGAGCCGTCTGGAAGACTACTTTTAATGTTCTTTGTAGGTTTGCGCCTCAGTCATAATTAAAGGGTATTCACCGTTTATTTAATAATAAGTTACATTTTCGCTAGACTTAAATAGTACGAGCTTGTTTTGACAGATCTGAGATTTAAAGATGGCGCTACCGGAAATGCTTCAGGACCAGACATGTGCAGTTGCGTTCCAACGCCTTTGTTATTGTTTACGTCTGGTTTTTCGTCATTTTTGAGTCTGCAAAACATTGAAATGGTCTATTAATGTGCTTTCGCTTTACAATAATGCGCTCTCAACATTTGTCATTAAAATAACGCAATAGTCTCCCTGCTACACTAATAGTAAGGTTTTCCTCTGTGTATATCCTAACAAGTAAATTTTAGCTGATTATTTGTGTCCCCTTCAAAAACTGCTCTTGAGAAATTTTGTTTATTGTCCTCCCCACTGTTAGACCAAATTTACGCCCCTGTTTACATCATCAATTATAAAACTCTTCTTTCTCCTTCTACAGAAGAACATGAATACACTCAGTGAGTTTTTCTGCTTGTTTTCTTACTGACTTACATTGTAGGACGTCGTTCCTGGTCCTGGGAACAATGTTGGTGGATGTGACTGTGGAAATCAACAGACATGAACAGTGTGATTCTCATGATCCTGCATCCATTCCTAACACATTTCTAATATGATGTTCTCCATGATATGAGATGATGATGGACTGGTGTCTGAGAGCAGATGAATCTCCAGGACTTTACCTCTGTCTGAGATCTTCTTGAGCTCCTCTTTGCAGAAATCCTCCAGTTTGTCTCTCAGCTGATGAACAGATTCTCTCAGATCATCAAAAGAGACGAGAGAACTGAAGAGATCATCATTTACGTCTGTAGATTCAGGAGGAGCTAAGAGAGACTGGGAACTCTACAGAAAACACAAATCAAACTCATCAGATCCACACTTCACCCAATAACCTGCTCCAACATCAGATTTGACTGATCTTTAGTAACTCAATCCAGCACTTTCACAGCATCAGCTTCATTCTTCTCATATTCATTATATCACATTAGAGCTAAAGATTCTAGTATTTGCCACTTACACTATATGTAAACTTTCTAGGAAATAGTTTGGATGATAAAACATCTGTTAAGAACATAAATGTCCATCTAACAGCTCAAGCGCATCAATAGAGTCTCTTTGTAGGGTTCAGTAGATTTGCTCAAGAAAAACAGCTCAAAGGCTACAATTAGATTGATCATCATTTATAACCAAGTGCAAATAGCCCGCCTTGTTGGCAAAGGCTACACTTTACACTAACTCCGCCCACTAACGTGTGATTGGGTTAGTCAACACTAAGAAAAGACACTAATTTAGCATCAGTTTCAGTGGCATAGATGGTGCTTTTTGACGCGATTGACCCGAGTTCGAGCCCGCCTTTTTGACGAACTTTTTTTCTCCCTTTTCAAATCTCATATCGCATCGGAAAGACATTTATTTTCAATAAAAGTTAAGGAAATAATAAAAAAGTTGAAAATAAAGTATCGGGAAGGGTAAGGAGGGCTTTATTGTCCCAATAAGGTGGCATCCATTTAATAATTTGAATTAAAACTATAATTTACAATCAATAACTTATTATTGCATACTGTTTTATAATGTACTACAATACTGAGGTGCAGATAATTGACACTATTTGCAATAAGTAGTATAAATAGCAGAAAATCTTGCTATTTTACCATTGTGTAAATAGAATCTATCACAAAAAAATATGCTATTTGCACTTAGTGTAAATAGCAGCTGCCTATTTATAACTTTCGCTCAAGTCTACTATGATGCTGTTCTTGTAGATCTGTTAAGCAAATTTTTTGAAGATAACTAACGACAGATTTGTAAATCATTAGCATATTACTTAATAATAATTTGTGAATGTATAGTCATGTTTTGTAAATGATTAGTTCATCATTAACTAATCACTTATAAATGCCTTACAACTGAACGTTATTATAAAGTGTTACCGATCTGTGTTACCTGCAGGAACTGGATGTGATCCTGTGTGTGTGAAAGCTGCTCCAGCTCAGCGTCTCTCCTCCTCAGATCATTGATCTCCTGCTCCAGTCGCTCCAGTCGTCCTTCAGCTCGACTCACTGCTTGCTTTTCCTGATCTCTGATCAGCCGTATCAGCTCAGAGCGGCTTCTCTCAATGGAGCGGATGAGCTCAGTAAAGATCCTCTCACTGTCCTTCACTGCTGTCCGTGCAGAGCGCTGTTAGGACACACAGTGATTCAGGCTTCAGTGAGTCTGAACTGAGACTGAGACAAACTTCTCTTCTTCTCCAGACTCACCTTATGAGACTCCACAGCCTCTCTCAGCTGCTGGAGATCTTTCTCTCTCTGCTGGATTCTCTGCTGGAGCGTCTTCTGCGTCTCCTTCAGCTGCT